>HG992048.1:10145000-10745000 GCA_905220475.3 Ennomos fuscantarius | reverse complement strand
TCAATTCTGTGACAGAATGCCACAGTTTATTCAAACAAGGTTCGTGTCGCACTTTTATCACGTTTCTCTAAATCAAACGCACGTTTTCATTTTTAATGGGCTAATGCTGTTGGTCTCTATGGAATAATGACAAGAACTTTCCAACGTTGGAATATGAATGACTAAAAAGATTCTATTTTCAAAATTCGACCGCAAAAACAAAGAATTGATTTAGTCCTGAACACCCTAAGGTATTGAACCCTCTTTAAATCTTTCTACGAGATCTCCCGGTACATCTTAAAAGTAGGCCACTGTCCAATGAAAAGGGAAGAAATGGCAACCCCACATGAGAGTTGACAATGGAAACCATTTAGAAAATGAAAACTGTCTTTCTTGGCTGTTACGGCGACATGTCCCTTGAGGCGCAGGACTTCTCATATTTTCGAGATGGCAATACTAAAGTTTTCTTTTGTTGCTTTATTGTTGGCTAGTGTGTCACGTCAACAACAAGGGTAATTATAGCTAACGTGTTTGATGATCGGAAAACGCAGCGACCAAATTTGACGATTGTCAAAACCGCGGAGAATCGATGGATGCTGGAGGCAAGAGCTGGTCAAAATAGCGCCCAATGGAGAAGCCTATGTTTGGAGTTTCGGCGGGAAAACGAAAAAGATCGCGTCACCGCATTGTATTATTTTCCAAAACTTGTGTTATTTTCAGTGTTAGTGCTTAAAATTGGTGGCGTTTTATTCGTTAAGTGCTGGATTATAGGCATGAGTGTGGGAAAGTGGTATAATGATGGTGAAACGTTTCTTTTCGTGTTGTTTCCAAAACTCCATAGAAGCTTCTGGTAAAGTTGCCACCACTTTACTAGGAGTATAATTTGACTAGATTATGACTTGACTTGATGACTTGGACTGTGACTTGACACATATAATAATATTAATTTACTTGAAAAATTATTAATTACTTGACACTGGCTAAATACACAAAAGTGTGGAGCCAAAACAAAAAAAAAAAGCCTATGTTTAGCAGTGGACGTCTTCAGATGATGACATGATGATCAGTATGTGACTTCAACTTCAACTCTTTGTAAATGGCCTTTGTGGAGAGGTTACCACAATTTTGCAAATATCACGCAGAATGATAGCACATCAAACGAAGATTCTTCAGTGAGAAATTTTGATCAGTATGTGTTGGAAGATAGGTATATAGAAATTGACAAGTTGCTGACGTTAAGCGTTCGGCTGTCAGCAGAACATCGACGTGTTTTAAAATTTGACACAGTTCTGGCGGGAAAACGAAAAAGATCGCGTTACCGCATTGTATTACTTTCCAAAACTTGTGTTATTTTCAGTGTTAGTGCATAAATTGGTGGCATTTTATTCGTTAAGTGTTCGATTTCGATTTTCGATTATGTAATCCAGCGCATGAGTGTGGGAAAGTGGTATAATAATGGTAAAACGTTTCTTTTCGTATTGTTTCCAAAACTCCATAGAAGCTTCTGGTAAAGTTGCCACCACTTTACTAGGAGTATGACTTGACTAGGCTAGATTATGACTTGACTTGATGACTTGGACTGTGACTTGACACATATAAGTTAATTAACTTGAAACATTATCAATTACTTGAAACTGGCTAAATACACAAAAGTGTAGAGCCAAACAAAAAAAAAATTGGACACCTGTAAACTGCTGATGTTTACATTACATTGGCGTATAGGTTGGCACTAGATTTATCCTTCTCAGCGTCCCATAAAATATTATTTAAATAATCTGGCTGCGTCATATACTAGTGAAAGTAAATGGTGAAAAGAATAAATTAAAATCACCACATAATCTGTGGAGGTCTCTCTGACGCCACTCGATATCGCCACAGCCATCTATCCACGTCAACCTCGTATCATCCGTCATATTATGTCAAAACGTCACTTGCAAAATTATTTAGCCACGCCTCAGGATGAGCAATCATTTTTATACGCCACTCGAAAAACTACTTGGGGGACCAAGTTAACCGTTAATAATGTCCATCAAAACCTTTCCCAATATTGGAAGTGCAATCGATTGTCCTGCAATTGATGTAACTAAGCTTAATGCACTATCTGCACTAAAGTTTGGCAACACTTAAGTTCACACTTATGACGTATGGGGTGGAGACAATAGGTCCGTGGGGGCCGGCTGCCATGGAAACAAATAGGGACTTGGCCAAACGTTTGGTGGAGGCATCAGGTGACCAGAATACTAGCTTTTATTTTGCACAAAAAAATAAGCATTGCCATTCAACGTGGCAAGAATTAGTTTATTTTAATTAAAAAATGTAGAACTTATATAATGTTATCCTATTCAATACTCGCTCGCTATACTTGTGCGTGTGTATGTTTTATTAAGTATCAGGACTTTACTGCAAATCTCGTCTAGGTCACCACCGCTTTGCTAGTTATTCTATCGCCAAGCAGTAGTGTGCAAGCACTATAGTGTTTTAGTTTGACACTGTAGCTAGTGAAATTACTGGGCAAATGAGACTTTATGCCTGATCTCTTACTAGACTGTGCTGATGTCTCAGGATGACGTGTGCAGTGCAGTGTCACGCGAAACTTTAGAGTTCCGAGTGGCACTTAACTGATATAAGCAGCATTGGCGCTTAACATTAGGTGTACGACTAACTCGTCAGATCATAAATTAACTTGTTTTAGTGATGCTAGTAAAACGTAATAACCCCTCGTTGAATACTTAGATGTAATTTAGAATCAAAGTTTAGATGATGACAACAAAATAAAAAATTTAATGCTTCTACTTTCGCACTTATTACTCTGTGACATACCCAAATGCATTGCAATAAGTGTGTCATTTATAAGGATAAGTGTGAACTTAAAAACTGGCAAACTTAAGTACAGACTGGCATAAGTATATTATTGTTTAACTGTGCCGTGCTGTGGATGTTGCTGCCCAATTGACCATAGAAAGAAGCATTAAACTCCTGCATTCAACGGTTCCCGCGGTTATAACTACAATGTATAAATCGAGACCTAACTCTACAATAAACTGAAAGACTTGTCATAAATTTTAATTTTGACTGGCCCGATAGCTCAGTTGGTAGTGACCCTGTCTTCTGAACTGCGGGTTGTGGGTTCGATTCCCACCCAGGACAAACATTTGTGTGATGAACATCGATGTTTGTTCTGTGTCTGGGTGTTATATTGTATTCTATGTATGTATTTACAAACAAAAAGTATCTAAGTATTGTATCAGTTATCTGGTTCCCATAGTACAAGCTTTGGTTAGTTTGGGGCTAGATGGCGTTGTGTGAGATGTCTACACATATATCATAAATTAACATCGATTTGTAATCCTGAATACCCCCGAATTATTCGACCAGCTTTAATAATTGGAAAGCCCAAATAATTTGCCATTTGTAAAGCCTGAAAGCCAGGTTGTGTGCGATCAATCAATCCAACGTACCTGCATAATGTTTGCCTATCAGTGTTGCCTGTTGGCGATTCAAATCTGGCAAATTGATGTTTATTCATATTGTATGATGGTTTATTAAAATAAAACTTTTTACACGACTACGGCAAAGTTAACAGGGAGGGTAGTTTTTTAAGTAAATTTTCTTTACACACGCTTGGTGGCATAATAATAAAAATTTAAAACAATAAATTAAATAATTGATAATTAATTATTAATTGCGTAATTTATCAAGTTAATGATATTTCACGCAAATATGTGTCAAGTCATAGTCGAGGTCATCAAGTCAAGTCATATTCAAGTCATAGTCTAGTCAAAGTCATACTCCTAGTAAAGTGGTGGCAACTTTACTTGAAGCTTCTATGGAGTTTTGGAAACAACACGAAAAGAAACGTTTCACCATCATTATACCATTTTCTCACACTCACGCCTGTAATCCAGCATTTAACGAATAGAATGCCACCAATTTTATGCACTAACACTGAAAATAACTCAAGTTTATGGGGGTTTATGTTTGCTCGCGTCCGTAGGCTTTAACCCTAGTTTCCCTACACGTGACCCCTGGGTGGTGCCAAAAGAGCAACCAAATAACTGGTGGAAGGCCTTAGCCGCCGGCTTAGTTACCACCCATTAGACAAAACCACAATGCCAAGCGACTCGTCGTGTTCCATCGTGATGTCTAATGAAGCCGTTCTGACGAGTAGATGTGGACAGTTGTGTTGGGTATGCAGACCGGTATTGGTGATGGAGATGCTTTCGCGTCGGAGACCTTGCTTCGGAGGGTAGCGGGATCCGAAGCACGGTGCTCTCTGCTGGCCGACCGCAAGTTGTAGGGGGCCCAAGTAGTAGTCTAGCCAACTACGAAAGGCTGCCCCACCGCTTGTGTAAAATCCTGAGGTTGTCCACAGGGCCAGTTGGCGACTGGAAGTGAGGAACTTGTGGGCAATTTCAGGGGGGTTCGGGCGTCCCCGCAGTCTCCGCGCAAGTTCTCCATTGGCGTAGGAGCTTCTCTATTACTGAGGGTTAGCATCCCAATATCTCGTCCACTTCCTACTTGTCTACCTAACTCACCCAACTATGAAAAAGTCAAAAAAATTGAGCAAGTTTAAACGGCAGATGCACGTCCTCACTCTTAAAGTGCACCTCACAAATATTCGTGGCCTGCACTCAAATCTGCAAGCGGTCCATCATCATCTGGAGACCAACAAACCGCACTTGCTCTTCTTGACTGAGACGCAAATAGGATGTCCATCAGACACGGCATATCTGGACTATCCAGGATTCATCTTGGAAAACCGCTTCCTTCCACGCGCTGGTATCTGCGTTTACGTCCGTGATGACATTTGCTGTTTGCGTCTCCGAAACCTTGAACATCCCCACTTTTCGGTGATTTGGGTGCTTGTGGACACCGGCATTGAGAAAATTCTCTATGCTGGTGTGTACAGATCACATAGCGGTGACCGGGAGACAACTCTTCTAATGGAGTATCTCAGTGAAACGGCAGATGTGGCTCAGCAACGCTATTCTTCGGCTCAGCTTGTTGTTCTGGGGGACTTTAATGCTCACCACCAGGAGTGGTTAGTCCCACACCGGATCACGGACCACGCTGGGAGAGAGACGCGTAAGCTCGCTTTGGCGCTCAATTTAACGCAGATTGTTAAAGAGCCAACGCGAGTGCCTGATATTGATAGCCACACTGCTAACTGCCTCGACCTTCTGCTCACGACTGAACCAGACCGATACTCTGTGGCGGTATCCTCACCCATTGGTAGTTCCGATCACTGTCTGGTCAAGTCCGTTTCAGTATACTCCCCGCCTGACCCAAGCCCTAAGAGCAATCGGCGTGTCTGGAGATACAACTTAGCAGACTGGGACGAGATGCGACATTTCTTCGCTTCATATCCTTGGCGGCAAACGTGTTTTTCTTCTGAGATCCGACGGTCTGCGCGAATGCGGTTACTGAGGTAGTATGTCGGGCTATGGAATATTTTATTCCATTTTCCGATAAACCCGTGACCAGCAAAGCCAGCCCATGGTTTGGAGCCGAATGTGCACGTGCTGAAGCGCAGAAGCATGCGGCATATCTGGCATGGGCTGACGCTCGAAAACGCAAGGCCTCGGACACTCGAGCTAAGAAGAAAGCCTTTAACGTTGCCGCCAAGGCCTGTAAGAAGGAATTAAGGAAGGCTCGTTTCAAACATATTGGTCGAATAGGGACTAAACTTGCTTCCTACCCAGCGGGTAGTAAGGCTTTTTGGTCCCTAGCCAAATCGGTTGAAGCGAACTTCTGTCGATCCTCACTGCCTCCATTATTGAAACCAGACGGATCGCTGGCTCACACTGCAAAAGAAAAAGCAAACTTGTTTGCCACTCTCTTTGCAGAAGCTTCGCGTTTAGATACTGCTAATGAGGTACCTCCCTGCCTTCCACAATGCGGTGTTTTCATGCCGGAAATACGCATACGTCAGAAGGAAGTACTAAAAACATTACGCAGTCTAGACGTGAACAAAGCCAGTGGTCCCGATGGTATACCTGCAATTGTACTTAAGAGCTGTGCACCCGAGTTGTCTCCCATTCTAACACGCCTATTTCGCCTCTCTCTAGACACCGGAATAGTCCCTATGAGTTGTGTAATGTATGTAGGTAGGACCTAAATATAAGTATATTTTAAGAAGCCAACCATGTCGGTAGGACTTAAATATCAGTCAGAATAAATCTGTGCTACTAAACGCTTGCGGTATATACTTTCTCCTATCCCGGCTGCATATCCTTTATTGGCGACGAACGGATATTGATTATTACATGTCAGTTATCACGCGTGTGCAAAAATTTACAATGTCAATCGGTAAAATCGGTGAATTTGACGTGAAGTGTGGTACGTGGTCATCGTACACGGACCGCCTTGAAATGTATTTCAAGGTTAACGACGTCAAGGATGAACTAAAATTGCCTACTCTCATTTCCCTCATGGGGGACGAGGCATACGAGCTGTTGGTGAATTTGGCAAGTCCCAGAAAGCCAGCGGAGCTATCGTTTACTGAGGCGAGTGACATGTTACGTCAACATTTGCAGCCGGCGCCTTCGGTGCTCGCGGAAAGATATCGTTTCCGACAACGTAGGCAGCGAGCAGGAGAAAACTTAAGCGAGTATGTGGCGGAGCTAAAGAAGATGGCACGAAGTTGTAAATTCAGTGACGGATTAAATGAGAATCTGCGAGATCAATTTGTGTGCGGCGTCGGGAGTGACGTCATCCGTCAACGGCTGTTTGCGGAGGACGACGGATTAAATTTTACAAACGCGGTGAGGATCGCGAGTTCGCTGGAGGCAGCAGAGCGCGACGCGGCTGCGGTGGAGGCGCGGGAGTCGCCGGAGGCAGCGGCAAGCGGTGCGGTGCATGCGCTGCATGCAGGTGGGCGCGCGGAGCTTGCGCGGAGAGCTCACGGAAATGGCGGCCGGCAACAAGGGCCGGCGGGACAGGCGCGGGCGGCGCCATCCAGCTGCAGGGGCTGCGGAGCAACCGGTCATGACTACGGTACTTGTAGGTTCCGGGACTACGTGTGCAGCCGGTGTAAACGCCCAGGACATTTGCGGCGAGTATGTTCGGCATGGGCAGCTGGCACGGAAACCAGGGCTAAGTCATTCGGGAGACGTGGTGGCGCTGGTGGAATTCATTTTGGAAACGCAGACCCAGAAGAACAGGATCACAGCCCGCCAGAGGACAGCCTGGATTTGCACCAGCTGAACCTTAGGGACTACAAGGCGGTGAGTCTTCCAATAACCATAAATGGCAAGGAGATAGTAATGGAAATAGACACCGGAACCGCCATCTCATGTATAAGTGAAGCTACTTATATAAAGTTCTTCAAAGAAATAGATATTATCCCATACGATTTGTGCTTAAATTTCTATGATGGTTCTAGCATCCGACCGCTAGGTATCATAAAACCCGTTGTAAAATATCGAGGCTGTGCTAAAGAGTTGGAATTATTTATCATCAAAGTTGGAACCACGTCATTGTTAGGTCGCCAGTGGCTTAGTGAGTTAGGGATTCAAGTCCCTAAGTTAAATTATAATAATTTAAGTAGCGATAAGAATGGCGGAATAAGTAATGAAATAAATAATTTGTTACACAGATATAAGGAGTTGTTCGACGGGAGTCTGGGGAGGTTCACGGGGGGCAAGGCTCGGCTGCGGGTGCGCGAGGGCGCGGTGCCCGTGTACCACCGCGCGCGCCCGATGCCGTTCGCGCTGCGCGAGCGGGTGGATGCCGAACTGGACGCGATGCTGGAAGCCGGGGTTATCGAGCCAGTTGACAGCTCCGACTGGGCTTCCCCGTTGGTTCCCGTGAACAAACCGGACGGTACGCTCAGGGTTTGTGTGGATTACAAGGTGACTTTGAATCCTGCCTTACTGATCGACCGTTACCCTTTGCCTAAAATTGACGAGGTACTTGTTGCATTGAATGGGGCTCAGTTCTATAGTAAAATTGATTTATCGCAATCTTATAATCAAATTGAGTTAGATGATTCGAATAAATATACCGTTATAAATACACACCGCGGCTTATTTCGTTATAATCGTTTGGTATACGGATTATCGTCTAGTCCGGGAATTTTTCAACGCATTATGACGAATTTGTTGAAAAATATACCAAACGTAAGTGTCTTCATCGATGACGTCATAATTGGAGGTAAAAATAAGCGGGAGCATTTAGCAGCGCTTGAGGCGGTGTTCGACCGGTTATTGACTAACGGCTTACGTTTAAAGAAAAGTAAATGTGTCTTTTTAACACAGGAAGTTACGTACTTGGGTTACGTTTTATCCAAACAGGGTATTAAAGTTGACCCGGCAAAAGTGGAAGCTATAAAAAGAATTCCTAGACCGCTGAATGTTCCAGAACTAAGGTCATTTTTAGGCTTAGCTAACTTTTTCACAAAGTTTGTTAGGAATTTTAGTCTTAGGTTAGTACCACTTTTCAATTTACTTAAGAAAAATGTAGAATGGAAGTGGACCAAGGAATGCGAATCTGCGTTCAAAGATATTAAAGATGTTTTGATGAGCTCACAAGTGTTAGCGCATTATGATCAAAACAAAGAGCTTATTGTAACCTGCGACGCGAGCGGGGCAGGGATAGGCGGCGTGCTGTCCCAGCCGGACAGCGCGGGCGGGGAGCGGCCGGTCGCCTTCGTCTCGCGCACGCTCACACCCGCGGAGAAAAATTATTCTCAAATTCACAGGGAGGCTTTAGCTATAATATTTTGTATGAAAAAGTTTCATCAGTATGTGTATGGGAGGCGTTTCACTTTACGTACCGACCACAAACCTCTTGTGTCTATATTCGGCCCAAATAACAATATTCCTATAATGTCAGCTAGTAGAATGTCGAGATGGGCGGTGATATTATCTGCCTATACCTACGATATCGAGTACGTGCGCACCGACAATAACAGTGCGGATGGGCTTTCGTGGTTACCGCTGCCGTGTGAGGAACCGGTTGTACCGGAGTTGCCGGAGCAAACTTACCTGCATTTCGCACAGGATGCGTTATTATTAGATTACAATGAAATAAAAAAATGCACGGCGAGTGACCCGATGTTAGGCAGAGTTATAAGCTTTGTCCGGGACGGTTGGCCATCGGAGTGTGAGGTAGTTGGTATGCAGCCATATTTCAACAGACGGGCTGAGCTGTATGAGGAGTTGGGCTGTCTCATGTGGGGTCATAGGGTAATCATACCGGATAAATGTAGGGATAGGGTTTTGAATGTGTTGCATGAACCGCACATGGGAATCGTTAAATCCAAGTCCCTAGCCCGAAGTTACGTTTGGTGGCCCGGGATAGATGAAGCGGTCGAAGCTTTGTGTCAGGGCTGCGAGGTATGCGCGGCGCAAGCAGATGCGCCGCCGCGGCAGGCACCTCGCCCGTGGCCTTGGCCGGCACGGCCCTGGTCACGGCTTCATCTGGATTTTATGGGCCCCGTATTTGGAAAAACATATCTGGTGGCCGTAGACGCCATGTCTAAGTGGTTGGAGGTATTTGCAGTGCCGAGTACAGCCGCTAACTGGACTATAGATAAGTTAACTGAACTATTCGCGCGATGGGGCTTCCCTCGTCAAGTTGTGAGCGACAACGGTCCGCCCTTCACGAGTAGCGAGTTTGCAGTATTCAATAAAAGTAGGGGCATCGAGCATATTTTTACGGCACCGTACCATCCGGCGTCTAACGGCGCCGCGGAAAATGCGGTTAAGACACTGAAAAGAGTTATAAAAAAAGCAGTTTTCGAAAAAAAGGATATCAACCGGGCGTTACATACATTCCTTTTATACTATAGGAACACAGAACATGCATCAACGGGAGAAAGCCCAGCTGTGTTAATGTTAGGTAGGAGGCTTCGGACTCGGTTAGATGCCTTGAAGCCAGACCGGGAGTCGTGCGTGGTTCGCGCGCAGCAGCGGCAGGTAGAAGCCGCTGGGGGATCGCAGAGGGTCCTAGACCCAGGGGATGACGTTTGGTATCGTCAATTTTTAAAGGGGGAAAAGTGGTTACCTGGTAGGATAGACAGTAGGTTAGGGCCATCTAACTTCAAAGTTATAGGTCAGGGGGGAGATCAAGTACACCGCCATGTCGATCAGATTAAACGTAGGAGTAGAAGTTCTTTGGTTTGCCCAAACACTGAGCGTACGGTGGATGAGCGTGGTCCTGAGGAAACTGAACCGATTCCTCTCCCGGTAACATTAGAAGGTAGCGAGTCGGAGTTGTCGGCGACGGCCAGTACTTCTACTACGCAGCAGCCCTCGCCTGAACCCCGTGAACCTCCTCCGGAAGACCGACAGGTCTCACATACCCCCAAAGGCAGACCGATAAGAAAGTGTACTTTAAAAATACCTACTTATAAGTTTTAAATTGTTTATTAAGAATGTTTTTATTGTATTAACATAAAAATAAAATATCTATATACTTACTCTAAGAACTAACTCACGTCATAAATTGTAATTAGGTCAAGGTTCAGACATAGCTCATAATTAAGTGTAGAGGAGTGTAATGTATGTAGGTAGGACCTAAATATAAGTATATTTTAAGAAGCCAACCATGTCGGTAGGACTTAAATATCAGTCAGAATAAATCTGTGCTACTAAACGCTTGCGGTATATACTTTCTCCTATCCCGGCTGCATATCCTTTAAGTTGGAAGCTAGCCAACGTACAACCTGTACCTAAGAAGGGCAGTCGTGCTGATCCTGCCAACTATCGACCCATCTCAATTACCTCCATTCTCTGTAAGAGTATGGAGCGTATAATTAACAACAAGCTCTTGGCATACCTTGAAGACAATGATCTCCTCAGTGACCGGCAATACGGATTTCGCCGAAACCGGTCCACTGGGGATCTTCTCGCGTATGCCACTCACATATTGAGCGAAGCCTTAGAGATGCATGGAGAGGCACTTGCTGTATCTCTAGACGTCTCTAAGGCATTTGATCGGGTCTGGCACGACGGTCTTCTGAATAAGCTTCCATCTTACGGACTACCTGCTGGTTTGTGCACTTGGATATCAGACTTTTTGAGGGAACGATCGCTTAGAGTAGTTCTTGATGGCTGCTCTTCCGATCAATTAGCTATTAATGCTGGTGTACCTCAGGGGTCAGTTCTTTCAGCAACACTATTCTTACTCCACATCAATGATTTGCTAAAGCCCGGTACCTTTGGGTATGCAGATGACAGTACTGTTGTTGAAAGATACACATCCAGTGCCCGAGCCAGTGGTGACGATGTCCGGATTGAGAGAGAGGCTATGGTTGAGCGCATGAACCTGGCTTTGAAAGCCGTGTCCGATTGGGGCGATGCTAACTTGGTTAGGTTCAATGCTGCAAAAACACAGGCGTGTTTATTCACTGCTAAAAAGAGCCCACTCCATCTGGCTCCTTCATTCCGTGGTGTATCTGTAAGTTTAGGAAACCATCTTGAGCTTTTGGGTGTTGATCTCACGTCAAACCTAAACTTTGGATCCTACATCGAGTCCAAAGCCAAAGTAGCTTCAAAAAAACTCGGCATATTGTCCAAGGTAAGGCGGTACTTCACACCTGGACAGCTTCTAAATCTGTATCAAGCACAAGTCCGATCGTGTATGGAGTACTGCTGCCACCTGTGGGACGGGTCTGCCAAGTACCAGCTTGAGGCTCTGGACTCGATTGAACGGCGTGCCAAAAGGCTCATTGACGACGACACTTTGGTTGGTGAAAGGCTCCAGAGCCTTGCACATCGACGTAAGGTGGCAAGTCTGTCGGTTTTTTACAGATTACACCACGGTGAATGCGCTCAAGAACTGCATGATCTAATTCTCCCATCACCATTCCACTACCGGACTACAAGACGCTCGGCTAAGCGCCATCCTTTTGTGGTCGAAATACCACCCATTCGTACCAAGCGATTTGACTCAACGTTCTTAATTAGAACGGCTAAGGAATGGAATGCCCTGCCAGCGTCTGTGTTTCCGGCGAAATATGACCCGGGCGTGTTCAAGAGAAGAGTGAATAGGTATTTACTTGGCTAGCATGCTACACCTTCGATCGCATCGTCACTTCCCATCAGGTGAGAGCGTGGTCAAATGCTAGACAAGTTTGAAGTAAAAAAAAAAAAAAAAAAAAAAGTTTTGGAAAATAATACAAAGCGGTGACGCAATCTTTTTCGCTTTCCCGCCAAAAACCAACATTAACATTAAACAAAGCAAAAAACAAGTTATACCGGCCGATAGATGGAGCTAAACTAAAGTTTTACTTCAGTCGTGTGGTTTAAAGCACTCATTTTTTAGCAGTAATTAATGAACATCGATTTAAAGAGCGAGATAGACAATGGGTTATTGTCTTCGTAGTGCGCCATCTTTGTCACACGAAGCACTAGAGCAATAAAACCTCACAAAATATATTGAGTGACAAGGACGCTCTAGCAACGCCAGACTGGCCGATCTTCCACCGTAGCATCTAAACTATATGATGTACTAAGTCCAGGCAGTGGTCAAATGATTAGCCAATAACAAAAAAACTACGACTTACCTAGTCATCTAATTTTGATGAATATTATTACGGTTTGGGTGACATAAGCACATTTTTTATGTTTTGGGATATTTGTAATCATCTGAATTATCGCAGTAGTTATTTTATTTACCAGTCATTATTATGCGGTGGTTATGCGCATTTTTAACCGACTTCAAAAAAGGAGAAGGTTTTCAAGTGATTTCGACCGTATTCAGAACTTTCGACTGGGTGAATCGATTTTAAAGTTTTTTTTATATTTGAAAGCTGGTGCTTCCTGTGTTGGTCAAAGTCAAAGTCAAAAGATTTATTGCAAATAGGCTATTTTTAGCACTTTTACAACCCAGGTAAGGCAAGCAGGCAAGGTCCAGTTCTGACAATGGCATCCATGAGAAAACTATATAAGTCTGATGTCGGTTTTTTACCCTTTGCGTTCGTTATTAGACGCTGGCGTTCTTTCTAGTAAGACTCTTTGACTAATAAAAACTAAGGTGTAAAAAACACCACAATTCGGACCAAAAAGGATGCGTATAACACGCACCACAGTGTATACTTAACCTTTTTTCGATACTTTTTATGCCTATCAATTGCGCCACAATGGTCGCTATAAGAGCATACTAAAGTCGACACCAGGTTTTACCTTTGTGCGGCGGAATGAAACGCAAAGGATAGACCATTTCCAGCTGTCATAGTGTAGAATGCTGGAGGGATGATCCGGCTGTAAAGTTGTCAAACGTGTAAAGCTGCGTGTACCACGGTTTGAGGCGGGTACGAGGCGTTCAAATATTGCCAGTCTCTACAGTTACTATAAAAAGACCCATTGCTATTATTTGAAGTAAAACTTCATTATGCACGCTTGACTTCGGGAGTAAGAAGAGGAAGAGAGAGAACGGAAGTTGAAAGTTGTTGGTTATAGATCTCCATTGTCAATATAACAAATACTCAAATACTCATTTGTTGATAAACTTTGTTTACACGTCATATTTAAATAAAAAGTCATTTCGAGTACATATTAATATATTATAATAGTGTTTGTAGTGTGTACATTATATACAGCTACGTAACAAAGTAAATAATTACGTTAAATCTGTATTATGTTGTTATGTCCAGTAAAATGATAATTTACAATTGTCAAGATGGCGACATTAACATTATACAATGCAAAAACAAAGTTATACCGGCCGATAGATGGAGCTAAAGAAGTTTTACTTCAGCCGCAAAAAAAAACGCACTCAAAACAAAAAAAAGCACACTCGTTTTTTTTTATAATAGAGTATTGCATTTAACCGCATTTTCCTTATTTTAATTGATAATGTGGCCGACGATGTATATATAGTTCACTATCCTCTTGAAAACATCCAGAATTGCATTGATAAAACGCTTTTGAAAAAAGCCACTAACTAACATTCAATTTAATTTAAAAAATAGGTTTCTATTCTGCTTCATGAGTACTGTACTGCGGTTACTGACACGTTCACAAAGTTTGAACTCCACGGAGCAACATATCTATTTAAATATCCAATTAAATTAGTTTACTCTCAAAATCTGCCTGCAGATTAAAAACGGACCAAAATCGTCTACACGTGTTCAAATTACGTCAGATAGGGGTTTGTTATTTCAGACCCCTTTTCAATTAAGGTTGTTTTCATAAACAACAGTTTCCGGGTCGGTTGGCCCGTGCCCGGCTCTGTAGGCCATTGATACACTCGTGAGAGGACACATTAGCTCGAGATATTCTATTTTGTAACTATTCTCTCATTATTAAAGTGCAAAAAAGCGGTTAGCGACAAGACAAATAGAGATTTTCTCTATTTAATATATATTTGAATTATCAATATACTCAAATATTTTATAATATATCAGTAGCATTATCGATACTGCAACATTTGTAAGTGATACTTCATTAGTGAATCGAAAAAAGGTAGCTCATCCCGTCGTCGCCGCCCGAGACACGTCTTGGGCGACCCGGACGATCCTATAGCAGCCGCAGTGTCCGCTGCGCTAGGATCACCGGACCCTAGCCCCTCTGGCTCAGGTACACGAGTAGGATACCAGCGTAACACAATCAGACATCGATCCCGCCGGCGAGGTCGACGTACCCCCGAAGGTTAGCTAGAACGGTCGCGACTTTCGATAGGGTCCATTCTTCCAGTGGACGTAGTCCTTTCGATCCTCTTATCCCGGCAGCGGCCCAAGCCGAGGCTCGCACCCCAAGGGTCCTCTTGAGCTAATTGCCTCCCACTTTTGACGGGAATGCGCCTTAAGCACCTGCCCTCTCGCCCGGTGACGCTTTAAAAATCGGTAGAGACCAACGGCATTAGCCTATTCAAAACAAAAAAAAGAGTTAGTGACACAATAATATGCCTCGATGGGTTTACGAACCATCATGTGAAAGTAACCGAAATTGCCAAGTTCGACAAAGTTGGAACATGGCAAAAGTTGCCAAGTCCGCCGAAGAAGGGTCTTGGCAAACTCACTATTTCCAGGAAGTAGCTAAAGTTTGTGACTGCACTACTTCAAAATTCATTGAGTTATTGCAAGTTTGGACTTTTGGATTTATCGGGAGATGATTTAGATTTAGACTAGTATTTTCGACTGCATTTGCTCAAGGATATCGGTCGTTTAACTTATTCCCTACTAGAGCATTTAGCTGTTTAATTTTTGTCCATCTCAGATAAGGATTACTTCTGATTCCACCCAAAATCTTATCCGAAAACGTCTTCCTTCCGTCTACATTCGGATCTTTTTATTTTTTATGACTCAAACACAAATAAAGAAAGAATTCTCGCGGCAATACATTTGTATACTAAGCTGGGACATGAAAGCAAAGAGGAACAATGAAATGATAAGCCGAGCCTTGAAGGAGACATCTTTGTTTACTCGACAAATAGAACAGGTTTAGTTACCGAATTTCATTTCATTTGAACATTTCAAGGGGCAAATAAATAACGGGCTCACACCTTAATACCTAGCAACGGGCGTAGGAAGACGACAATTGAATACAATATTCGAAATTTAGGTTGATTTTGCTTAATATTACTCTCATTTCGAACTGTCCCAGTTTAAGTGAAGTCAAATGAAGAAATATTAAGAATTAAGAACTATTCAATGTACTTGTTGGTAGTACGACTTTTCTGCAAAGTTCGTTTAGATAGGTACACCATTTTCTCAGTCGTGTGCAAGCACGGGTTGAAAAGCAGTGTAGCTAAAAAAATACTGGGCAAATGAGACTTTATGACTTAGTAATCTTATTATATACTAGACTATATCTCAGGATGACGCGCGCAGTGCAGTTTCGCGCGAAACTTTATATTTTAGAGTTCCGAGTGACACTATAACGGTTACAGGCAGTTGTGTCGCTTAACATTAGGTGAACGACTAGGTTGTTACGACCTTAATTAACATAAAAAAAGAAAAGAGACAAAAAAGACGAACTAGTAAAATATAATCGTAAAACAATCGCGGTCCACTGTAATCCTTTATCAGTCCCTTTTTTTTAAATTAAACAAATGAAATAAGCAGTAAATTAGATGCAATTGACTAACAAGAAGGCCTGCCAAAGATTTCAATGTAAGCAGCTCCTAATTTTATAATTAATGCCATAATATCAAAGACGCAAGCCTAAGTTCTCAAGAGGGTAGTCATAAAACTTAAATGACCGTCGGACTCGTTAGTAACAGTAAACTATCTTATTAGGGTTACATTAAGGTGTTATTGCTAATCTGGAACGAGGACTAGCTATCAAGAGATCAAGTGATAGTGCCGATGCCGTAGCGACGGAAGTACGTTTGTCCAGATCGATCCCATCCAGACATTGCTTTGTTCGAGAAGTCCTGAAATCTAGAGTGAATGAATATATTGTATTCGACAAGTGCACTTTGCTCGCGATTGCATCGTCGCACACTTGTCTGGTCTGTCTTGTCCAGAGACACTTGAATATAAAACCACTTGGCTGCTCTCTGGAACCTCCAGTACGGTATTGTTTTGAGATATAAGAGCATTTTGCTTCACACTCCGGCCCTGGAATATTGATGGAAGTAAAGCGAAGTTAGATACACTTTTGTTGTAATAGAAGGAGGTCCATGGGTTTGCTGAATTAATGATATGCCGATTGACTTTGTATACGATATATTAATTAAAAAGATATTTACAAAAACCAAATGCGGAAAATAAAATTTTCTCTAATGTGAAGTCTATATCAACAACATTCGTTGCCCCTAGCAACTAGCTGGAAAGTTTATCTATGAGATTGGTATAGAAACTTTTTCGTGGGCCAGCACGCCACATCACCCCCCTCCAGAGACCGTCCTACGGGCGATAATATTCTGGAAAACGCACTGTTCGTCCTGATCGAGTGGTCACTGGAGCGTCTCGGGTCTCAGGTGCTGCCACGGCGGGAGAATGGTCCAACTCACGAAGTATGTAGGCAGGCTTAATGCGGTCGACTGATACAGTGACTTCTTTGCCTTTTATGCGGAGCTTAAAAACTTTATCCCCTCGTTCTATCACCTCATGCGGGCCTGTATAAGCTGCTTGAAAAGATGGGTGCGAGGTGTCATCTCTTAGAAAGACGTGGGATGCTGTTGCTAAATCTTTGAAAATGAATATGGAGCGGTTATTCCCATGGTGAGAAGTTGGTAATGGCAACAAATTTTTGGCGAATGTGCGCAGTCTTTCAGTGTATACTGTCAAGTCCTCTGTACCATCAGCCGATTGACAAAAAATGTCACCTGGGAGTCGTAGTGTCTCTCCATATACGAGTTCAGCTGGAGTCGCTTGTAAGTCTTCCTTAAATGCCGCCCGGATTCCCAGTAGTACAAGTGGAAGTGTTTCAAGCCAGCTGCTGGTCGCATGACATGTAATAGCGGCTTTAAGCTGTCTGTGGAATCTTTCGACAAGTCCATTGCATGCTGGATGGTAGGCTGTAGTTCGTCTGCGTTGAAATCCGATGATGTGGGACAGATGCTTAAAAAGTTCTGATTCAAACTGTCGACCACGATCAGTGACGATATCTTCAGGGCAGCCGAATCTGGATATCCATCCGTGAACTAAAGCTTTTGCCACTGTTTCAGCTGTTATCTCCTGTAATGGTATAGCCTCGGGCCATCGTGTGAAGCGATCTACACATGTGAGACAGTAACGATACCCTTGTGAGAGAGGTAAAGGTCCGATCAAATCTATGTGGATTTTCATGAATCTGGCTCGAGGTAAGCTGAATGATGCTAACGGAGATGAGACATGACGTGTTATTTTTGATCGTTGGCATGCTAGGCAGGAACGAGTCCACTCTCTACAATCTTTTCGCATACTAGGCCATACATAGCGTTCCGATATCAGTTTCGTCGTCGCATTTATGCCAGGGTGGCTAAAAGAATGCAAGTTTTCGAACACTTGCCGTCGCATGTCTTTGGTCACATAAGGTCTGGCCACATTGCTGCTCTTGTCACAATAGATTTCTGTGTGAGATCCAGGCAGTTTGATTTTTGTCAAGCGCAGAGAAGTATCGCTATCCAAAAGTTGTTCTAGTTCAGGATCTGTGCTTTGTGCTTGAGCAAGCTTGGATAGATCGATGGGCTGAGTAATCTCTTCGATGCGTGATAAACTGTCAGCCACAACGTTATCCTTTCCTGAAATATGCCTGATATCTGTGGAAAACTGTGAAATAAAATTCAGATGTCTGAACTGTCTTGGCGAGCACTTTTCTTTTCGTGAATGAAATGCAAAAGTTATGGGCTTATGGTCAGTGTAAATAATGAAGTCTCTCGCCTCCACCATGTGACGAAAGTATTTTATTGCTTCGTAGATGGCGAGAAGTTCCCTGTCGTAAGGCGAGTATTTCTGTTGACATGGCGAAAGTTTTCGAGAGAAAAATGCTAAAGGTTCCCACAGGCCGTCTCTATGCTGTTGTAAAGCTGCGCCCATTGCTGTGTCTGAAGCATCAGTGACTATAGCGAGCTTCGCTTGGCAGTCTGGATGAGCAAGTAGTGCTGCTTGGCAGAGACTTTCCTTGCAGGTGATGAATGCTTTAGTAGCTTCTTCTGATAAATGCACGGGATGTGAACCTTTAACTGATCCTGTGAGCAGTGCATTCAGAGGCGCTTGATGCCGCGCTGCGTCAGGAATAAACCTTCTGTAAAAGTTCACCATTCCTAGGAATCTTCGCAGTTCTCTAACGGTTTTCGGTGGTGGGTAATTCGCAACTGCTTCTACCTTCGATGGTAATGGTTTAGTCCCAGCTGCTGAGATGCTGTGTCCTAAAAACGTTACCTCTGATACACCGAATATGCACTTGTTCGTGTTGATTACCATGCCGTATTCCTTGAGTCTGTTGAAGAGCAGATGAAGGTGCTTCTTGTGTGATTCCTGATCAGGTGAGAAGATCAAAAAATCGTCCAGAAACGGGAAGCAGAACTCTTCAAGGCCCCTAAGCATCTCGTCCACAAATCGTTGAAACGTTTGGCTGGCATTACGTAGTCCGAACGTCATGAACGGAAATTCGTATAAACCAAACGGCGTCGTGATTGCGGTCTTCGGAATATCCTCAGGGCAGACAGGAATTTGATTATAAGCTTTTACGAGATCGATAACCGAGTATACTTGACAGCCGGAGAGACAATGTGCAAAGTCATGTATGTGTCGAATGGGATAGCTGTCTGGTACGGTTCTAGCGTTGAGCATTCTGTAGTCACCGCATGGACGCCAGCCGTTATCTTTTTTAGGCGCAAGATGAAGTGGTGATGACCATGGTGACTTTGAAGGTCTGGCTGTTCCGTTCCTCAACATATCTGCAAATTCGTCTTTTGCGATTTTTAATTTATCCGGTGCTAGTCTTCGTGGTGTGCTGCTTATTGGCGGTCCTGCAGTAGTCTGTATATGATGCATGGTATTATGCTTCGGAACACGGTGGACACCGGAAGGTCGAGTAATCTCAGGGTATTCGCTTAGTATGTTATGATATACGGAATTTCCAGAAATAACTTTTACCGATGAAATGTTCCCAGTTGACTGTGCAGGTGAAGCTGGGGACGTAAGGCTTGTGGTGTTGTCGATTAAACGTTGATTTCGACAATCCACGATGAGGTTGTAAAATGATAAAAAATCTACACCTATTATGGCCTTTGTAACGTCCGCTACGATGAATCGCCAAGTAAAGTCACGGCGCAAGCCTAGGTTCAGCACTAAATGAGCGTAGCCGTAAGTAGAAATGGGGAGTCCGTTTCTACGCAGTTAAGTAGTGCAATGGATCGGGGAGCTATTCTAAATCCCGGTCTGTCGGCGATCGCAGCATCGGGTTTCTGGGGTTTTACCGATTGCTCGTCGCATCTCGGCCCGTGTGCCAGTTCAGCACGCCACAGAAGTAAACACAGAAATCAAGATAATAAAAAATAAGGCCGTTTTGTTTCATATAAAATAATAGAAATAAGGACTCAAGGATTCTACAATATATAAAATGAATAGGCTAATTTATGATAAAACCAATTTGTGTAAGTTTAATGAAAAAAATTGTCAGTCCAGTTCAGATGCGTAGATACTAATTTATTCATATGAAATTATACGCTAAAATTATTACTTTATTCAACTAATACAATAATTAGTTGTAATTATAGTGTAGGAAGTATTATTTAGTACCAGTTGTGGTACTAAATAATACTTCCTACACTATCTACTACAAAATTTAATCATTTCACAAATAATCATGGAATCCTAGATTTAACCAATATGTTTGAAGTTTGAATCTCAAATAACTGAACAGGTAAGAGGTATCTGCATGGTTATTTGTTCTATACAGATAACAGATCGGAACGACGGCAGATAAATCGTAGCTAATATAATTTATTCTAAAGATTTATACTCTACACTTTTATAAAGGAGATATTTGGCGCAATCTGTAAGATATGTTTAGAAGATTCAAAGATATTTATTCTGTTCAACCAAATGCTAGGAATATATGTAGTTCTAAAATCAAGTTCCTTTAAGTTTATACGCCTTATAGATGTACTGACACACGTCCAACGCTTCCCTTATATTGTCAAGGGTTCGCAAAGAATCTAAAAGACCAGAAAACCATATTAATAATAAGCTTTTCAAGCCCATTTAAAATCACTTCTCGCCTTCGTTACTTCGTTACTTAGCCGTGGAAAAAAGAAACACTTAACGTCATAATGGGATAAAAATGAAGTACACTCGCCCGCAAACATATAGAGTAGCCAACGCGGCACCACCGTCGCGCGTCGAGCAAACAAGCACCCTTTAGCAAGTTTTTTATGGTTATTGCCACAAGCCAAGCGATTATTAAACTAATTTACCGAGATTATAACCCCGGATGTAAACGCTGAAAGCGAGTCGTTCCTAGCATTAAGCTTGCATTACTTATTCCTGTAAATATTTGTTCAGTGTATGAAATAAAATGAGTGAAAGAGAAAAATTAGTTTTAAAACACGTAAAGAATGTGAGGTTATTACAAAATTTAAAATAGAAGAGTGTAAGATTGATTCTTGTTCTTTACTCAGGTACGACAAACAGACAAATGTATATGTAACTACTCTGTAGTGTATATGTAAATCTAAGCACCATAATCTATATTTACAAAAGGTTTCGTTGCGATTCTTTGACTGGACTGGGCTGATAAACAATGTAGAGTCCAAACTGATGGACGTATAAAGATTTGGAAACCTTTTATAGCGTAAACGTGCGTATATTAACGAAGAGCTTTTTAGAAAAGTTCAACTTCTAGGGTGTTAAAGATGTAGAAATGTGGGTGAGACCACGGGGCGTGCGTGTATTATCAAAACGCTTTTAAAAGTTCAACTCCTAAATTGGGGTGCTAAAAATTGTATGTAGAATGTGGGCTACGAATAGTAATGATGAGGCAGAATAACGAAATGTCCACGAAATCACAGAATGTACAAAACGACCTCCCCTAAACGACTACCGGCTCCCGCGGCTAAATAACCTCTTAAAATGGCTATTTGTCCAAATCCTGGGTAAAATAATATACAGCAGTATTACATGACCCATTAGCTGCCATCATGGTCCCCGTTGCCATTTTGTTTGCGAAATTCACTCGATTTAGTCTAATATCACGCGTTGGTGCCCCGCTCCTTTAACTCTTAATGACCCTCTTAAGATCGGCACAAACATTCTTAAGCGCGATTAAGTACAGTTAAGTCCTGTTTGTGATAGATACAAGCTCACAAGCCTTGTGGATGAGCCTCGTTTTTTTTCCTACTAGACAAAAAAAAAGCAAGGATAACGGCCGAAACACTAAATAATGTATATAAATAAAAATTAAGGTAAGTAGTTAACAACCAAGATAAACTTTGTGGTTTTTTTAATAATAGTCCATAAGGCTGTACAAAATGAATTTAACATTCTGTGTCAAAATTACATTTAAAAAAAATCTTGTAAAAATGTAAGTATAATATTTTGAATCCAGAAATACTTACAATACAAGAAACTTTCGTGCAATAGATCCTTAACAGAAGGTTATAGTTAAAAGAAGGAATAGTACCACTTTGGGCGCCAGAAAATAGCACCACTTTGGGCGCCAATAATACTTAAACTCGTGAAACAGCGTATTAAAGTTATTATCTCTCAGTACACGTGTTTGAAGATGATAATTCTAAACTTTACGGTTTATTGTTCGTATAATGTCCAAACATGTTAGAATTATGAAACATTATGTCTGCCTTATCGTGGTAGAGAATTATAAACTTGAGCAATATGATATTAATTCTAAAACACATAAGAAATCTCAGTAACCTTAAACATTAAAATATAGTAATAAATAATATGAAGTGTACCCTAAATGTACAAAGAAACTCTGAATGTCTTTTTCTGATCATAATAATTATAATATTATTAGAAATGTATTATTATTTCCAGAGTTTATCGCATACTTTAAGTAATGTTTTTTAAAATTCAAGCCTTACCAGTATAATTGTCTAAGTAATATGCATCAAATGGTGCCTTTACAATTTGGTAAATATAAGTTATAGCGCATTAAGTTTTGTTAATTTATTCGCATCTACGGCCATAAATAGCTTAAACGGCAAACAGTAGCCGAGAAAAAAGGTTTATTTCATTCAGGTTTACAGTAAGCTCACTTTTAACGAGGTACATTTGATAATTTACGATTTCATTTAAGTACAAGATTTAAGCGCTCGCATATTTCTCAGCTAAATTCGAACGATATATCAAGTGAACTTAATATTTGAACACTAGATGTACTTTGTAGATGAAATTAAGCTTAAGTCCGTTATTATAATTTATAATAACATATCTGTATTTACTATTAGTGTTCTTGCTCTACTTTGCTCTAAGAGATGAATTTTTAATTTCATATGCCAAATATATTTGTATAAAACAATATTAAGAAGTTATGGTATGAATGAAGTTACGAATCTTAATTAATGCTGATTCTGCAGAGCTAAAATAAATATAGTTTAAGGTGAGTTTCATCTATTTTAACACTTATTTTTATTACACCTCGTATTTTTTATATATATACGAGTTTAATATCATTACTGAAACTTCAATTAATGTAGCCCAAACTTTGGTTCCACGGTTAACTTATTTGAGCTCGGTAAACGTAAATTGAATTTTTGATTTATTCTTTATCGACCTTTGAGAATGGGTATTAAACATTGTTCCTGCCAGTAAGTCCTCAATACATTAATATTTAATTTGTCGACACAGTTCCAAACACGAAAACTTAAAATGTCAAAGTTGAAACGACTTTCAACTTCGATATTTTAAGACTCAACATCAAGTCAAATGTCACATAAGTTCAAGATGGCACCGATACACGTTTAAATCACTGCAATATTTTGAACGCTAGCCTATCAAGCCGTCTAGACATCAGAACGACCACTCAAACCAATATGTTCCCTACTCCAGTTGAAAAAACTCCTTTGTTCGGCTATTTTCATAAACATACACTGTTCCGACGCGTTAATCTGAGAAAACAAGGAAATACCCTCGGTAATACTGACTGTTATTGTGGGGGATGTCGCAGTCGGATTATTCGATTATGGGTCTGCGAGACGGCTATGAGACAGATATATGACTTAGGATTCTGCAATAGTATATAGTTGATGCTGAGGGGTCGCAATTACTGTCTCGGGATTGTCCCTGCCGTAGTTTGTGCGTATTTTATCATTTATAACCGTCTATAGCTTTAGCTATATGTCAACGATAGGCTTTAAAACTTACCAAAATCGCCGATGAAATTCCCATAAACACGAGAGTTAGCAAACATTATGTGATTTTCTCCTAATTTCCCTGCCACTACCCATCAGGGCGGCCTAGAAGTAGGAAAGGGTGGGAATTAAGCAAAAACTGGGAGCATGTGCCGGAGGATTGATACAGATTGGATACAGCTGGAAAGAAAATTGATTCCCAAGATTTTTTGTGTCTGGGTGGAAAGTAATTTGTCTCGAAGGGGTAAAGTGAGCGAACCCAATAATGGAAAAATTGATGTGCTGGAAATATTTTATTTTATTTTAGATGAAACACGCGAAAACGTTGCAAAGAAATTGACTTATACACGTTCTTCAATATCATCCAAGCACTACCACATCATATATAGCAGAAACAAAAATTTCCGTTTTCACAGGAGATCACAAGGAAAATATCACGACTGCCATGGCACCTTGATTAAGACACAAAAAGGCAATATCATTACTGACAAAATTAAACATTCGTAAAAATAAAAACAAAATATTCAATATAGTTAACTATTTAAGCTTACGACATAATACAGAAATGTGCAAGGGGTGGCTGGGGTAGATGCTGATGGAGGAATGCACAATCAACCCTAACCGAGAAGTTAGTGCAGGCCACGTCAAATTAGAATAAAAATCGTATGTAATAAGTAGCAAGTTATTTTTATTTGACTAATATGTGAGCCGAGCTAGAATATAATGAATGAATGAATTTATTTATTAGAGTAAAACTTCTTTACGCACGCTTGACTTCGGGAGTAAGCTGGTGAATGCGAGGTCAACGGAGTTGAATTTAAAATTCAAAGTAAAAAATAAAATATTATTATGTTGGTACGTCCGGTAAAATAACAATTTACAATTGTCACAATGGCGACATTAACATTAAACAAAGCAAAAACTAAGATACATCGGCCGATAGATGGAGCTTAACTAAAGAAGTTTTACTACAGTCGCGTGGTCTAAAGGAAACTCGTTTTTTTTATGAATTATAATAAATATTCGCCAGTGTGAGACGCAAATAAACAGACTTAAAACATACTAGCCACACATAAAACCTTGCGTGTGAAATTCACTATGATTAATACCAATATTAGTATTGTCAAAGTAGAGTTGTAATGGAACTTTACCGGGCCAACTTCAGCCTCCAACATTACCCCGACAAAGACCTTTGCTAAAGTAATATTGAAACTTTCGAGCTGGATAAACTATGTCTTATAAATTGTTCGGTTTCTCAACGACTTGGTAATATTCTTGGATATATTACGAACTGCAAATATCCTGTGGAGAGACAATCCCACGACCAACCTGCGAAGTTTGAGTGACCCTGTCGTTACAAACGAGGTATTGTATCACAGTCTGATTTTTAAAATATTTTCTGTATATATTAAATCCTATGAAACTAGGTTATTTCTCTTTTTATAGCTCGTTAAAAGGATTCGTAGATTGAGACATGTGGTCGCCACATCCATAACCTATTAGACACTTATAATAATTTCTGCAGTTTTTTTAACGACGCCACATACATAAATCCTAGACCCTAACAAGGATTTCATTATCCCGGAACTACCAGGACCACGGTTTCAAAATTGCGCTTTCTTCTGTGAACAGGTAAACGCTGATCCAGTTGTGGAAATCGAACCCACAGCTTCCAAGTCTTTAGCCAACCTGCTCAGTGCTCAACCATCACACCTGTGGTCTCAGTTCCATTTGATCTAGGTTCTCAAGTAAAGTGTAGACACGACTGAACGATCGCAGCAAGAAGTCAAAGTGCCATTTACCACAAAACATACAGAATGACAGAACTACGATATACGACAGTAACACGGACCGAGGATTAATGAAAGTACAAACTACAAAGTTAAATGAGACTCGGGTGCGCACCGTACCTTGCCGTGGGCGCAGTGTAACAAGTTTTGGTGCAGAAGAAAAACTTATCACCAGTTCACTCGCCACGCTGCTAATACGATTTGATGGTATTTTTACGATTGACGACTTGTTTGACGTCGTTCTGGCTGATAATGGTGTCTATTGCGTTGTGCAAAAACCTAAACAAAAAATGTTACCGGTCTAAAAGTATTGCTGTCCCTTTCATATAGATTAAAATGACAAGGACCCGTTTTGGCAACGACACTACCACACCTATTTTGGATAAAATTGCACAAGAATGCACAGGACTTTATAATGTACTTTTCTAAACGTTAATTTTTAAAGAATTTTAGACCTGACTTTTCCAGCAGAACTTTCAGTTTGTAATTCTAGAAATTTGTCACATTTTTCTAGAATTGCAAACAAAAAGTTCTGGTGGAAATTTATTTTGACTTGGTACCTACCGCGTTGGTTTTAGAACCGTTAAGTTAAATTTAGGATTTTGCATAAATAAATGACTTGATGAAATAGACGACAGAAATAAATACAACTGCATCTTCTGTTAAGTTTACACTGTGTCTATTAATACAAGTGGTTCTCTCCGTTTGTTAATTTAGCATCTGTATCTACTTTTGATCACGTTTTTTACTTATTAGTATGAATATATTTAGTAAACTGTAGATATATACATCAATAGAATAGTAGAAGTAAAATTTCATATAAAAACTAGTAGATTCTCTGACAGCCTCTGTGGTGTGGTGGTTGAGCAGGTCGGCTCATAGCCCGGAGGCAGCAGCTTCGATTCTTGTGACAGGTGTTTGTGTACAAAAAAAGCGCAAATATTTGTTCTGAGTCTGGGTGTTGTAGGACCATGGTCC
Organism: Ennomos fuscantarius; assembly: GCA_905220475.3. NCBI lineage: Eukaryota > Metazoa > Arthropoda > Insecta > Lepidoptera > Geometridae > Ennomos > Ennomos fuscantarius. Next base: position 10,718,562 of record HG992048.1, on the reverse strand, counting down.
TCGTAGTTCCATAGACACAGAGAATCCTAGTTAGGGTCCAGGATCTATGTATGTGATCGTTGGGCGTTTTCGTACGTGGACTAAAAACTTTCAACTTACGTTCGCCTCGTTACGCATTCATCAGCTTACTCACAAAGTTAAGCTTGCGTAAAGAAGTTTTACTTCAAAAGTAGTTTATTCTAAAAGGACGTAACTGAAAGAGTTCGGTGATGTCAAACAGAATACAGTAGATACATTCGAAAAAAAATTTATATCTGTGAAAGTATATAATGGTACTGGTGTAATTTTAATAGACTTGTTGTTTTAACTGTTTTACTGTTTCCCGCAGAATTCGCCTTTGAAATGTACCTGAAACAAAACAGTAAGTAACGTTAGTATATTTGGTTGCAACAAAAATGTATCTTAATCTAAGTAATCTTAGGTATACATCTAATTTAGAGAACACATTTAAAACAGCTTAAAAAAAATACAGATGCGACACCTCTCGGTGACACATATAAGACTTTTACCGTCAAAATCCCCTTTGACCTGAAAGATTTAAACCGAACATCTCAAAATTCCCTACAGATATTTCCCTTCTAAAGTACACTTAGCCATAAAGACAGGGGGAAAACCATTCAACACTCATGAACTTGTTCATGGTGAAATAAAATGGCAATAAAAGGCAATGTCAATACCATTGTTTGGCTTCGAACTTTCCCCAGCTAACAAAACTAAAGCCTTCTAAATTAAGGTTATATAACAGGGTCTACCCCTGTCATTATTGTTACGCCCCTTATGACCTTGTGAGGCCAAGGCCTCCCACGCCTTGAGAGTTGTATAAAACCTATTCAAATTTAATTTTAATATCGACAAAATATATCAACTACGATATGCCTTTGGCTTACCTGTGTCTACAAGACAAAGCCACTTAGCATGTTTGTATTACTTATTTTCTATATTATAACATATTATGACGACACCTTTCAGTCGTCAGCCGGCGCTCTCTAATCAATACAAATACGTGAAATATGTAAGTATTATATTAAAAATTGACCAGAAGTGTGTGGTGGTAAAGCAGAATTAAAAAAAAACATGCTGCCTTGTCGCTTAACATCAGGTGAACGACTAGCTCGTCACATCATTAACTAACACAAAAAAATAAAATATCTTAAAGGATTAGCCAGTAAAACCTAAGTTTCAAACCTATACGTATGTGATCGTTGGGCTTTATTATAATTTTTTTTTATGTTAAGGAATGACGTGACGAGCTAGCCGTTCGCCTGATGTTAAACGACACGGCTGCCCATATCAGTTGCAGTGTCACTCGGAACTCTAAAGTATAGAGTTTCGCGTGACACTGCACTGCGCACGTCATCCAGAGACATCAGCACAATCTAGTATAAATTTACTAAACTGTGAGATCAGATCATAAAGTCTCATTTGCCCAGTAATTTCACTAGCTATTATTATTAATATTTGAGATTTCACAATATAAATAAAAGAAAGCACAGTTGAAGATGGCAAAGATGTAACTTATACAAAAGAATATATATATACTGGAACGGTACAACATAGCAGTGTGTTCAAATTGCATACATTTTTCATGTAAATTGTGTTGTCAACGATAAAACCACAGAAGATATAATGGCCCAAGATAAAGCTTCACCTTGAGCCAGCGATTTGTGGGATTATCAGTCACTTACAAAAATATGTATACGTGAAAGTGGAAAGCTTTTGCTGTTACATAAAGCTTTGAATTCGCAGAGCGTTAGCCTGAGAGTAAGCACCAAATATTTTTACGAAGCGTAAACATCGTAGCCCTCCAAAAAGCAAGGATCTATAAGACACTGATTAAACTTTTGATTATGTTAAGGAATGGCGTGACGAGCTAACCGTTCGCCTGATGTTAAGCGACACGGCTGCCCATATCGATTGCAGTTTCACTCGAATCTCTAAAGTATAGAGTTTCGCGACACTGCACTGCGCCCGTCATCCTGAGACGTCAGTACAATCTAGTAATAAGATTACTAGACTGTGAGATCAGGTCGTACAGTCTCATTTGCCCAGTAATTTCACTAGCTACAGCGCAATTCAAACCGGAAAATAGCAGTGCTTGTGCACTACTGCTTGGTGGCAGAATAACTGGGAAAGCGGTGGTACCTAGACGAACTTTGCAGAAAAGTCCTACCACCTAGTGAAAATTCTGAAATTTTTTAATAAAGTTAGATACCTAACTGAAAATATTAGCTTTATAATACCAACTCGGTCATGAACGCTTCATTCTGCTATCGAACGGGTCAGACGGCGGCGTAACAAAAGTGTTTTATGAAAAATGTCACAGAGTAACAGTAGTGCGCTGCCAACCCCTACGGTCAAGGTTCACGCTAACGTTATGTCAACATATCGGTATCAGCCAGACAGGGCCGTTTGCGGCGCACCTGTTAATATAAAAACGTATATGGATACAATAGAAACGCAAGACATTACCTACAGTGCTTATATGCTATAGCATAGGTTTGAGGGAAATGTTCTAGACGACGCTCAGTTACGAACCGGTCTACACAAGCCAATATTTCAATCACAGAAATGATTACTATACGGACCTGACTCGCGTTACACCAACTAGTCAAGCTGAAGCAATATGTATACTAGGTGGTAGGACTTTTCTGCGAAGTTCGTCTAGGTAGGTACCACCGCTTTGCCAGTTATTCTGCTGCCAAGCAGTAGTGCGCAAGCACTACTGTGTTTCGGTTTGAAGGGCAATGTAGCTAGTGAAATTACTGGGCAATTGAGACTTTATGATCTGATCTCACAGTCGAGTAATCTTATTACGAGACTGTGCTGATGTCTCAAGATGATGTGCGCAGTGCAGGAGTCATGCGAAACTTTACATGTTGGAGTTCCGAGTGACACTTTTCTGTTTTGGGCAGTCGTGTCGCTTAACACCAGGGGAACGGCTGGCTCGTCACGTCATTCAATAACATAAAAAAAAAAATGCAGATAAATTTAGTAGCACCTGCGCAACGATTTTATTAATGCAGATTTGAACTGAATTTATGATGAAAGAAAATATCTGCAAACCAACCATCATTAATCGCAACAGCAAGAACACACAGTATTTGCTTTTAATACATAGACATTAAAGACATCACGATGATAAAGAAGTATCAACCCGAAAACACACTGTTAAATTACTAAACAATTACACGCAGCATTTATTTCTTAAAGGCTCTACTGTTTATATTGTGCTATTTATACTATAAGTATTGGTCTGTCTTTGTTTGTGGATAAGGGATTCATGGGAAAAATTGGGAGATAAGAAAAAGCTCAGGTGAGAAAAACATTTGTCTTTTGTCACGTCCTGCCTGATATATGGAACATTTTATTTTTAGCTTTTTTCGTAGCACAAGTTTTCGGTTAACAAACACGATATTCGTAAACACCGTCTGGCATGCGAGTTTTGTTAAAAGGACAGTTGAAATATTATTCTAGCGCCTGAGCTTAGAAAAAGAAGGTATGAATCATAAACGGTTACGCTATTAAAACCTATGCCTTTCCGAGACTGGTTTTGGTAACACGAAATGGTACTGAGAAAATGTCTCAATTGATCCTAATGATATTAGTTTATATTATCATCATCCCGTATAATATTTGACTGCTTGTCCACTTCAACTACCGCTAGGCATAAAAAATATAGGCCATAGAATCAAAAATAGATAAACAAATGATAATAATTATAATGTGATGGTTAATATTATGGTTCTGTTTTAAACTGTACAAATGGGAATAAAACGGATAATTCTAAGCATGGTTGTAAAATAAACAAGAGCTTAAGAGAAGTATAGGGGAAGGACTAATAAAGATAATTCAAAATATTACCCACAATTAAATTCTAAGACCTTTGAAAATAATTGCACAGAAAGAGTATTATTATTCACAAGTGCGTGTATCCATTATAAGTAGAAACTTTTCAAGCAGACTTACGAACAAATATATGTTAGAGTTGATAAGAAAATAGAAACCAAAGATTTATAAGTATTTAGTTAAAGAACGGTCTGTTTGGATCAAAGTCAAGCTTTATTGATCGTGAGCTTTCACAGGCTAGATAAATACGCTCAGGATTCATAGATTACTGAAATTCTAAAAGCACTCACAAGGTTTCTTATACATACATGATATACTAGCAAAGATCGTGACAACTTGGCCTTCTTAAGGCTCAGTTTTCTTCGACCACAACGCTATCTCTACTAAATTTAGTAGCTTATTATAGCTTGCTACAAATTTTATTGGGCATTATTAAGTTGTTTGTAGTATAACAAAAAGCAATTTGTTTAGCAACTGTACAACGATAATAAATCCAAGTTTATACAAAGTAGGTATCACAAACTTTCCGCACTTGACAAACTTTATAACAATTTCATTGCGGAGAAGACACGTGTTTCCGAAACAGTCTGAACTACGAAATTATGACGTCATAAAAGTTTATTTCGCATTACAAACGCTGTTTAATGCAAACCGTAAAATACTGTGGAATAGTAACTCTGGATGATTGTTACAGTTTGTAATTTCAGAGTGAAAAGTTATTTTTGGCACCCAAACAGGGACTACTGCATGAATATTGACGCAGACGGTTTATCAGCGTTATGTATGATTGAGAAGAAATCTTCTAATAAAAAATTGTGAAACCATGATTACGAATGGAGTTATATTATTCCCCTTACTTTACGTACGTATAACAAACTTGCTGAAATGAATGCAAACCAATCAAATAATAAAAAATAAAAACTCGTCCTAACATGTTCATAATTACAAATTATTCTTCTCAACTTATTAAAAAAGTCGATTAGATTCCGTCCGTGTGTTTCTTGTTTTGTACAAACGACGTAGCGCAAAAAATATCCACTTTATATACCGTATTTACTTACGTTGGCGCCCAACGTGGGACCCATTTCTAACAAAATTGATCTTGATTTTTTCTAGAGGGTAAATAAAAGTTATCTTTAAAACTCGCGACGGGTTTCAATAAGCGAGATATTGTGTTTCGAGTTTTAGGGAGGGCGTACGTCGAGGGTATGAAATTGAATATGTTGATAGCTGATACGTTTAAAGCGCAAGTAATGACTAAAAAACCAAATTTTTCAGACACAATCTAAATAGTTAAATCATGCCCTATATTATTTTCTAGAATGAACTTGAAGACCTAAGTTACTGAATATTAGTAAGTTCTTTAATTGATCGATCCATCAACCATCGGCGTTTGGAAATGATTTCTACTCTCTTGGATAAGACAAACTGTACAAATGCTGTAAAAGGGAGTTAATGCAGAGGTCGTTGAGTTGCCAGAGCCTCGGCTTTCTGTCTTGGGTATGTGACAGGTCCACATGTCCGACTTAAGAGCAGGACTTAGGAATACGTCGGAACTTGTCGGACGAGAATAATCCGGCGAGTCGGTGTCACTGTCCAGCCGGCTGGGTTTATGTTAGTCTACGAAAGATTTGGTTTTTGTAGTAGGGAAGTAGATTAAGTGAAATTATGAACGGTTTAATTTTGATTAGAAAAAACAATAACCTGTTTACATACTTACTTTCATATGTATTACTGATTGACAAATAAAAATTTCTTTCAAAGATTACATTGGTAAATGAAAAATATTGTATATGACGGCGGCTACGTCCAGTTATAAACTCTATGCACAGCGATCGAGCACCGTAATTTACCCTGTGGTGGCATTAAATGTATTACAGTGGCAGCACCGGCAACTGTCATGGCGCCCCTACCTGTCTGGCTATATAAAGGGATCGATTGGTGTGCTACGGATCATTCTTGTTCCAGACACGGCGCGGTGTGGACATGCTGAAGGCCTATAGTTATATAGGTTGCAACCTACCTACGCATAACCCGTTTCTGCCGACATCAGAAGTGGGATTGCCCATTTCTACATCACTCTTCAAGCAACGCGAAACGTGACGTGACGTGACGTGAATGATGACGTGACGGCGGGTGACACTAATATCAAATTCATTTGCAGGGTTAACCCGGACCAGTGAAAAAATAATGTAAAAATTATGGGAAAAAAGCAATGTTTCGTTTGAGAAAAAAAAATGTAGGAATGATGTATTTTGGGTTGCTAAAGGGATATCTATCCGGTCTAGCACTAATTGATCCATAAAAAAATGTAAGTTGCTAAAGGGATATCTATCCAGTCTAGCACTGATTGGTCCATAAAAAATGTAGGTTGCTAAAGGGATATCTATCCGGTCTAGCACGAATTGGTCCATAAAAAGAAACTAGTAATGATGTTTTTTGGTTGCTAAAAAGATATCTATCCGGTCTAGCACCATCCAGTCCACTTTTTGTAAATGAATGGATACTGATGGTCCTGAAGGGTTAACCCTTCAATTACAACTCTTTGTAAATGACCTTTGTGGAGAGGAGACCAGGGTTAACCCTGACGATGACTGGCAGGTTAAAATGCTTTTGTCTAATCAAATTGAAACCTGATCTTTTGACTTTGACTCCAAGTTTAACTCAATTTAATTGTCAGGATGAACGAGCAATAACACTGATGTCCCTCACCAGGTACAAAGTGAAGCTAAGCGTACGAGGACGTACGCACGTCAGTATGGCCGTGACGGCGGCTACGTCCAGTTATAAACTCTATGCACAGCGATCGAGCACCGTAATTTACCCTGTGGTGGCATTAAATGTATTACAGTGGCAGCACCGGCAACTGTCATGGCGCCCCTACCTGTCTGGCTATATAAAGGGATCGATTGGTGTGCTACGGATCATTCTTGTTCCAGACACGGCGCGGTGTGGACATGCTGAAGGCCTATAGTTATATAGGTTGCAACCTACCTACGCATAACCCGTTTCTGCCGACATATATATTAGTTGGATATATTGGGAGAAACTAGGGCAGTTTACGAGAAAATTGCGATAAATGGTCGAGCAATAAAAAATATTGCATTCAGATCCGCGCTTCCAGTTTCCATTGAGATAAAATAAAAATTTAAACTTAATGTTTCAATGGGTTTTGAATAAAATGATTTATTTTACTACACTTAGTATAGGTGTGTTTTATGGGTGATCTCTTTTTCAATGTACATATGGTAGCTACGAGCTCTCAAGAAAGCATTTGACCATAAACCTGGCTGGAAGATTCTTTTATATGTTGTGTGAATCGGTTAAAGCATGAATAATAATAATGCCCAACGATCACATACATAAATCCAGGACCCTCACTAGGATTCCCTGTGTCTAGGGACCCAGAAACTACGAGGACCCAATGGTGGGACCATTCCTACAACTCCCAGACTCAGAACAAGTATTTGCGCTTTTTATCTATGCACAAATACTTGTCCTGTGGAAGATGTTTTTATTTGTTGTGTGAATCGGTTAAAGCATGAATAATAATAATGCCCAACGATCAGATACATAAATCCAGGACCCTCACTAGGATTCCCTGTGTCTAGGGACCATTCCTACAACTCGCAGACTCAGAACAAGTATTTGCGCTTTTTTTTCTATGCACAAATACTTGTCCTGTCGCGGGAATCGAAGCCACCGCCTCCGGGTTATGAACTGACCTGCTCAACCACCATACCACAGAGACAGAATGAAGCCTTATGAAGTTTCAACTATTAGGTGTTCTTTATTCGTTATTTCTATGAATATCCATCCTTTCATACCCAATTCAAAAGTACCACGATTCGAGCTTTAGAATTTATAATAATAGATAGAATCAGATTTATACAAGTAGATATTTTGAGACATGATAATATGATGATATCGCGTTAGATTGTAAAGACGCCGGTAGTAACAAGATTTCGTAATATGTCTACAGTGTCTGATCAGTTAAATATTTTATTTTCAACCTCGACTTTAAATTATTTTAAGAATTAAACTTTTGATAAACATCAATCTTCATTTCTCGATCTTTAATAACTCCTGTCCAATTCATCAAGGGTATCGATCACAAGCACCGATCAAAAGAATATCCCAGCACCTAAAACAATATCAGCTTGAGGGCTCGATTAAGTCGAAAATTTTCTGAGCGTTCCAATATTGTTCAACGGGGCGGGTCTCGCGATCACGGTGCAAGAAAAACCAGTTAATAAGGTTTCTACGATGGAGTTATATGACGAATATTAAAACATCCATGTTTTTTCTGCGTCTGTTTAATGTATAATATGCATGTATTTACGGTAACAAACAAAAAAATGAGTGTGCTTTAGACCACACGACTGAAGTTAAACTTTTTTTGTTTAGCTCCGTCTATCGGCCGGTATAATTTTGTTATTGCATTGTTAATGTCGCTATCTTTACAATTGTAAGTTATCATTTTAATGGACATACCAACATAATAATACAAATTTTATTCATATTCAAAGAAGTTGTAGAGTGAAGAAGTTTTACTTCGAGAATATGATTAGTCTATCTGGTTCCCACAGTACAAGCTTTGCTTAGTTTGGGCCTAGATGGCGCTGTATGAAATGTGTACAATTATTTTCTATGATACCTATAGAAGGTACTTATCATTTATTATAACAGTACCTAAATACGTTTAAAAAATCAAATATCTATTTGGTTGTGTCTACAATTATTGTTTGTGTCCATATTCATAAACCACTACTTGTTTTAAACAGTGCTTATTGTTTGAAGAAAGCTTTATAGCTGATTTTCCCTGTACTTGTGATCGAGTAATTTCATTTGTAGCGTCTCTCCGCCTGGAGTCAATAACGGGGAAGTGACAACACAACATGACAACACGTTATCAGTTAAGTTACATATATATTTGGCGCCCGAAATGGTACTGATTTAATTAAGTTAAAATTGGAGATTTTTTTTTCAAGAATACACTGTGGAATTTAATTCGTTCCTTTCCTTAAATCTACGTACTCAGACCATGCTATAGTTAATCGTACAAGGCGCAATTTAAAAAAATGTATTAAAATGTCTCCTAAAATAACTGGACAACAGCCGAAATGTCTATTTAACGCTACACAAAGCGCGGACACCAGTTAAGCACTTTGTAAATGTTTCGTAGGTAGTAAAACAACTGCTTTGTTTAATGTCGCAAGGCTTTTCTTTATAATTTGAATTCGCATAAATTTGATAATACCTAGATTTATGTTTTATTTTAATCTGTAGGTATTTAGTTATATAGGAGCGTTCTATAGCATGGACTGAGTACATGTATTTAAGGAAAAGAACGAATTAAATTCCACCGTGTATATTTTAGACCTTAAATTTGTTTTATATTTTAGCATCGGAATTGCTTGTAGGTGAAAGAATTGTATTATGACAGAGTATTTAAGAAAATCAGGAACAATTTTATTGCTTGTTACTTAAACTCAGCATGCAAATTAAAGTAGGCCCATTTCTAAATAATGACGGTAGAACTTTGCACTGCCTTTATTGAAAACCTCAACTGTCTTGTTCCCGGAAGACGGGCCTAAGCCTCAGATCAATTGCCGAATTCAATTGCAAATTCGCATAATTTATTCAACGGGATGGCAACCGAAGCACTTTTACACGTCAATTGAACCGTCTGGAAATCTCATCCAATCTGCGTCTGGTCCCGAAAGGATATAAAATTCTCCTTCGGGCTCCGAATATCCCATATGTCCAGTGTAGGAACAAGGGGCCGAGGCGCTCGGGTTTCGGTTGTCGCGAACACGTGTCCATGGGCAGTGGTAATCGGTTTAGCAACAAAATAGCGGACAGAAAAATTTCGTCCCAGATTGAAAGTTTATCTTGGTTAGGAAACAATTTCCTCACAACTGTGTTATAGTTACCAGCCTTAAATACGCTGAGCTTTAACAAAAACTAACTCTTATATAGCGGTGATGTTTTCAAAACATGCCACGTCAAGTAAAAATAAATAATAATATATAAATCATAAACGCCCAACGATCACATACATAGATCCTGGATCCTAGCTCTACGATAAAAAAAATTGACCCTGAATAAATTATACCCCCGATTATAATTCACGTGGAATAACAGGGAGGGAAAGGATCAATTGAACGAATGCTAATCCTCAAGAGCCAAATATCAAAATCATTTTACCACCAAAATACCAAGACCGCGCCTTCATCCATTACAAATTTTAACATAAGCTCATAAGTTCAGCACTAAAGCGCCCTAAGCTCCATCATTTACGCAAACCATCCCCCATTTGTCCAGGTTTCCTGTATAAGTCCCAGCCTCATCCCCCTAGGCTTATCTCTGGACCCCGCTTCTGATGCAAACTTTGTTCCAATAAATATTAAACTTTATCGGTATAAACAATTTGTTTGTACGTACAGATTAATAGCAGTTCTCTGGATGAGACTTGTTGGAAAATTCATTGGGGATTAAAAGGATTTAAAAGTTTCATACTACAAAGTTTTAAATACAGATGTTTGTAACTAAGAAGTAATATTATTTGAGTTTTAAAAAGTTAGTATTAAGAAAAATATGTTGTTATCTATTTAAAAATATTAAATTTGATGCAGTTCAGTAATATGTTTATCATATCAAACTGTAAACAAACGCTTCGGTTTAAACGTGTCCTCGATTTGGGTCGATCGATACGCCCCGTATCTTTACGCCCTAGCGCCCTGTTCTCCAATTCTCGGATGGCTACAATCAAGATTGTATTCGATATAACGGTCCAATATCGATAACTGCCCACAAACAAGCTTGCTATTTGCGCTGGGCTCACTCGACAATTTGTAATTCGCTTGGGTGAGCCTTAACATTATATGTATTTAGAGATATTCTGACTGACTGGTTCTGTTGACTAATTTCACGCTACTAGAACTACCTCCATGTTAAATACAGATAGCGTGTGCTGTGTACACACGTTGGTGTGTATTGGACCGTTTATGTGGTCTCTGAAGTTTGAGGACTCTACCTTCAAAGACGATCTATATGAGATGACTGTAATACTGAATATGGAGGTCTGGGATTCCAAGAATTAAAAAAAGTATTATGAAAGTGCCTATTGGTTTAAAGATGGCAATAATTATTGAGAATTGTATATGAGTTTAACCTCTGAATTCTTTAAAAGTCTTTAACGTCTATAGCATCATGTTTCAACTTTATGTAAGTCGTATTGAATGCAGGATTTAACATTTTTTTTTGTTTTTGTTTTGGCTCCACACTTTTGTGTATTTAGCCAGTGTCAAGTATTTGATAATTTCTCAAGTTCAGTCAAAAGTCAAGTCAAGTCACAGTCCAAGTCATCAAGCTAAGTCATAGTCTAGTCAAGTCATACTCTTAGTAAAATGGTGGCAATTTTACTAGAAGCTTCTATGGAGTTTTGGAAAAAACCCGAAAAGAAACGTTTCACCATCATTATACCACTTTCCCACACTCGTGCCTGTAATCCAACACTTAACGAATAAAACGCCACCAATTTTATGCACTAACACTGAAAATAACACCAGTTTTGGAAAATAATACAATGCGGTGACGCGATCTTTTTGGTTTTGCCGCCAAAAAACCGATTTAACATATTGTATCGATATCAGCATCATCGACCTACTAAGTAGACTGCATTGCTGGACCAATAGATTTCGTAAGGCATACCAAAATCCCACCTGAAATGGGACTCATACAGACCAGTCTTAGTGACATTTCCATCTGCTATTAGTATATTATGATTCTGTTTACGCTTCCGTTCTCCAATTTGGCAAAGTTGTGCTCCGTTGAACCGACACCGCCAGATATGCCTTTGACAACACCGTTCCAATTCACCGCTCGGACAGTTTCACAAGCCATGGCTTTAACTATATGTAATTTCAATTGAATGAGCCAATGTTTATCTTATATCCTACTGCTTACAGCTACTTATAGGTTTACTCTTTTCCCAGGTTCTATAAATTGATATAGCTTTGCCTTTTCTTTTTCCTTGTATCTTAAAACTTTGTTAAAGGTAGTACTTACTTATTTAAATATAATTTCAATGTTATAATCGCTCTATTTAAATGTTAAACATTTCAATAGCATTTATTTAGTTTAATTATTTACATAAACTGGAATGTAGCTCTGTTCTATTTGTGAAAACTGTTAAGGCTAGTTGTATTACAATTTTTTTACTATAAGTCGATGTTTAAAGTGGTTTGTTTTCCAAGTAAAAAAAAATACAAAGAAAGAAATAAATATCGACTGTAATTTTTTTTTTTACTTCAAACTTGTCTAGCATATGACCACGCTCTCACCTGATGGGAAGTGACGATGTGATCGAAGGTGTAGCATGCTAGCATGTTGTTCCTACAATGTGGTGTTTCAATAAAGAGTTTTATCTATCTATCTATCGATGACTATAGCTACGACAGCGGCTTATCCCATTTTCACTTCTCTGTGCAACCTGACTTCAGGCATTTAAGAAATATTTCATTAAAAACACTCTCAAACGTTCACTTAGTTATATAATATTGGAAATTTTGATAATAACTACATCTCTTTCTTTCTTTCTTTCTCATTATCTTCTTTTTGTCTTATTTTGATGTCATCTATAGAAATCTCATTTTACTTGTTTCCATTTCCACAATATTGCTTCATTGGCGCCTCAAGAAGAGTATTTACCATTATTTGCATTTTTGCTTTAATCTTTATTGTTTAACACCAAATTTTCAATACAAATATTTCGTTAGGCAGATAAACTTTAATCTGATCCTTATTCCAAGAAACGTTACTCCTAACTTGATTTCATGAGTCCTAACAAAGCTAAGTTTGCGAAAGACTTAGTAACTGTAGAGCGGTAATAATCACAATAACTTATTTATTATTTTTATAAAAAGGTCATTTATATTAATAGTCATTTCGAAGGCCGATGGTTACCTAAGCAAGGTTCCGAGAAAGAAGGTCGGATCGACCGACATACAGCCTTCGCAAGCCATGAATTATTGAGACCACTATAAAACTAGTATAGCAAAGATCTTTTGACTCTTGAAATTTCGAATCAATAGGTACATATTGTGAAATTGAACAGTAATAATTAAAAATTTTGACAGTAAACTTTCAATGAGTTTTTTATTAGAAGGCATTGATTTTGAGGAAATAGTAACATAAGTACTAAGAGTAACTGTGCCACAAAAATATGCCGTCTTCAGCAATAAAATAACCGTCTGTCCTTTGTCACATGGATGGCGAGAAATATGGCCCAAATTATCTGTCAAGTTACGCTGACAGCTGTCACTTGGACATATAAATAGTGCTCGTTTATGGACATTGGACATGTTTGGTTCAAGTCGAGGCCGTTATATTTATGAATGATGGTTCGTATTAAAAAGGTATAAATAAACTTCTAATAATTCAGAACTATCTTATAAATAATAAAGTTTTAGGTCAAATAGTTCGAGGAAAAATGTAACGATTTCTTCTAAACTTCAATTTCAATTTGATTGTATTATTAATTATTGTTCTATATCTGATTACTTGGAAGACCACAACGAGCCGGTGTAAACTTGATCCCAAACCCTAACTAGGATTTCCTGTATCTAGGGACCCAGGAACTACAAGGACCATGGTACCTGACAACACCCAGACAGCAGAAAAAGTATTTGAACTTTTTTTCATACACAAATACTTGTCCTATCGCGGTAATCGAACCCACCACCTCCGGGTTATGAAACCCCGTCAAAACCACACTATTATAACCATAGATGATACATTACTAATAACTCTAATGGAGTTTTGGCGGGAACGCGAAAAAGATTGCGTCACCGCATTGTATTATTTTCCAAAACTGTTATTTTCAGTGTTAGTGCATAAAATTGGTGGCATTTTATTCGTTAAGTGCTGGATTACAGGCATGAGTGCTACAGGCTTTTTGTGTTGTTTCCAAAACTCCATAGAAGCTTCTGGTAAAGTTGCCACCACTTTACTAGGAGTATGACTTTGACTAGACTATGACTTGACTTGATATGATTAACTTGATAAATTATCAATTACTTGACACTGGCTAAATACACAAAAGTGTGGAGCCAAAACATAAAAAAACTACAATATTTTGACAACCACAGACTGAGAATATATATCTAGAATATTTTCTCTATGGTAACAACTCACACGTATAAATAAACATACAACGTCCTATAAAACTAAGCCACATCATGAAATATTAATGAAGAAACTCTACAAATGAAAGAGTTTCGTGAAGAGGAAAGTTTTGGTAAGCAAGTACTATTGTATATTCTGTGTATTCGAGTTATGTTTGGAATAAAAAATTGCTTTCCGCTAAAGTTCGTAAATTCGTTAAATTGCATTCGTTCAAAAAGTTTATAATGACTGGTCTTGCAGTTGGTAGTACCACCAGCTCGGCCTTCTGTACTGTAGGTTCGATTCCCATTCAGAACTAACATTTGTGTGATGCAAGATGAAACAAGAATATCGGGGTTGCCCCGCTAAAAAGCGCTGAGCAACAAAATACTAGCATTGCTTTTTAAATATTGACCTTTATTTTTTATTAAACGAGTCTGATTTAGACCACACGACTGAAGTAAAACTTCTTCAGTTTAGCTTCATCTATCGGCCGGTATAACTTTGTTTTTGCTTTGTTTAATGTTAATGTCGCCATCTTGACAATTGTAAATCGTCATTTTACCGGATATGCCAACATAATAATACAAATTTTTAACTTTATTATTTTGGCAATGGAGATCTATGTGAATCAACTTCTGTTTACCTCACTACGCATTCACCAGCTTACTCCCCCAAGTCAAGCGTGCGTAAAGAAGTTTAAAATTAATAATTTTGAATATAAAAAAAATATATTACAATTTTTTTTTCTTCGTCTTAAAAAGCCTACAAAGTGCTGTCAAATCCGCGAAATGGGACTTTAAGGAGTGTCGTTTAACGATTTGGCCACGACATTACATGAAATTGTTAAAAAGTTACCGAGAAGGAATCAATCATCACTTTTCTCATGTCAGCCTATGTAATAGTATCTCATTAATACACGTACTCGGCGGGAATGTCCGGAATATTCCGGAAGTGTTCCGGACCGGATGTGCCCGCGCTAATGGCCGCCATCATGGCCACCGCCGGCTTCCGGGCCGCAACTCCCGCAACTATTTGATAGATTGGCACCATTCATTCCCGCGCTGTCGTTTGCACAGTTTCCAGTGGTAGATGCGTATGGTCTTGGTTTTTAATAACGCCCCACGATCACATACATAGATCCTGGACCCTAACTAGGATTCCGTGTCTAGGGACTCAGGAACTACGAAAACCATGGTCCCACAACACCCATACTCAGAACAAGTATTTGCGCTTTTTTTCCTGTGCACAGTTACTTGTCGTGCCGCGGGAATCTAACCCGCCGCCTCCGGGTTATTTATTTATTATATTATAATAAGAACAGCAATGCCAATTACACTTATTATATTTATAGGCAGAACGGGTTGTGCGTAGGTTGCAACCTATATAACTATAGGTCTTCATCAAGCGCACCGTACCGTGTCCGGCGCAAGAATGATCCCTAGTACACCGAGCGCTCCCTTTATATAGCTAGATGGTTGGGGAAGCGATGACAGTTTCCGGTGTTGCTACTGTAATAAATTTAAATGCTGCTGTAGGGTGCGGGACCCTACTCTTATGTATAAAAGTTGATATTGATATGGATTGATAATATATATTTATTTAATTCACGTAATTGCCATTTACAATGTCAAAAGTCAATGATGTTAATGATAATGAGCCGCGCGTGGCGATCGCACCGACGCTTGCTGCGAACTGTCTTTTTTACACCAAAACGCTGACGCGGGAGAAAGTGCGGTTGCACCGTACAGCTGCCATAGGGTAAATTACGGTACTGCCCGCTGCGCATAGAGTTTATAACTGGACGTTGCCGCCGTCATATATATTAAATTCATTAAAATAAAAATAACTAAACAGTCATAACAATAAAACATGGAAAAGGATGGAGGAAGCCTTTACCCAACAGGGGTCCATATCTCATAAGCAATACTAACATTAATTTTAAGCATTTTTTCTACATTTGAAACTATACTAACAACACTGCAATGTACGATGAAAGTGAAGATATGGAATAAATGGCTTTATTATTATTATTAACAATAAAACAAAATGAGAAAAATTACAGATTATAAACTTTCACAAAAAGATAATAATAATTTAAAAAACATACTGCATTCAATTCAGGATTGGCGCTCAAGAATGCATGCAGACCGCTTACACAACTGCATAAAGCGGTTTCACCCCTAGCCACCGTAAGGAAATGAGGGACAGAAAAGAGGCTGTGCTTACGACATGACCTATGCTGGATATAGTTTTCGAGGACAAAAATGATGAGCCGACCTGCTCAACCACGACACCACAAAGAAATTCTAAAGAAGAGAACTTCTTTTTTTTAAGCACTCTGTAATTCTATATGCTTAGTACAATAACTTAATTTTAAGTACATAATATAATTTTGACTTGTAAAAGTGCTAAAAATAGCCTATTTGCAATAAATCTTTTCACTTTGACACAGAGGCTGTAAAAAAAATAAATCTGTCAAAAATATAGCACAAGTGTGGTTCACATGCAATATGGCCGAAACATCATCGGATTACACGAAACTGATTTGGACTTTTCTAGGTTCTCTAATTATTAAAATATATGCTTTATTTTCTGCTAATACTACTACTACAATTGAAGGGGTGAGAATAAAAAGGGTTTAACTGATTTTATTCACAAAATGACTTATGGGTATCGATGGATTCAGCGTGAAATTATCTACAATAATACATTCTCAAAATACCGAAATGTGGCTTAAATCTCGAGATTTTGAGTCTAAAAACGGTTTCTGTTACAGGAATACAGCTCGCTTAGCATAAAAACATTATTATGTTTATTTTATTATATTATATTTTTACAGTAATTGTATGAATTAGTACTATATTCAGTATTTTAAAATAGAATTAAAATATTTTCAAGCAACTGAAACTTACATAAACCTTTTCTATTACCTTATAAGCACTCTACATAAAAATGACGCCGTTGACGTTTAAAGTCAATTTTCTCGAAACTGTCAATTTGTCAGTTAAACCCTTTTTATTCTCAACCCTTCAATTAATACCTCCCTAGCATTCCATCTATTACGAATTAGGATTAATTTCATATTCGATGCTAACGAACCAACTTATGAGTACTTCTTAAGTTACCACACGTGGCTTCCATTTTGTGTAATTAACTTTCTTTAATACAGAAAGCTTCTAGTGATAATAATACCTTATAAAAAGAAAAGAATAATTAACCATCAGACAGCCTCTGTGCTGTGGTGGTTGAGCAGGTCAGCTCATAACCCGGCGGCGGCGGGTTCGATTCCCGCGACAGGACAAGTATTTGTGCACAGAGAAAAAAGCCTAAATATTTGTTCTGAGTCTGGGTGTTGGAACTATAGTCCTCGTAGTTCCTGGGTCCCTAGACACGGAATCCTAGTTAGGGTCCAAGATCTATGTATAAGGTCGTTGGACGTTATTATTATTCTTATAATCAGAGTCTGCTTAGGTATAGAAATTCTTATTTTAAAAGCCCGAAACGGTATTCTTTTCTTGAAACACCAGCTTCTTCAAAGTAATGGGCGGAAATATTAGCCGTCACTGCTATCCGTCTCCTTCCGTCCGCCCATCCGTCACGTTGGCTGGCTATTAGATACTAGACTAGTGGAAAATAAACTACAAATAGTACGTCTTTTTATCAGCTTCTGCTAGTAGATGGCGCCACGTGAACACAAAATTCATGCTTTTTAAGTTACTCTGTCTGTCTGTCGCGCTTTCACGCCAAAAGACTGAACCGATATAAATGAAATTTGGTACACTGATAGTCTAGAGCATAAGAAAGGACATAGGTTACTTTTTAATGCAACTTTTTCGGTTGAAAGGGGGGATGAAAAGTATCGTCACTTTTAGAGCTTGGAATGCAGATAGCTTATACGCTAGATTAACTTTTTATCCGCGGGTGAAACCCCAGGGCGCAGCTAGTAATGAATAATGTTGACTTCCACCTAGTCCAAGAAAACAAAGGAGCCAATCAGTCATAATTTTGATCACATAGATAGATCCTGGACCCTAACTAGGATTCCCTGTGTAGGTCTCTAGGTGTCTAGGGACCCAGGTACTACGAGAACTATGGTCCCACAACACCCAGACTCAGAACAAGTATTTGCGCTTTTTTTTCTGTGTACAAACACTTGTCCTACATCGAACCCGCCGCCTCCGGGTTATAAGCCGACCTACTCAACCACTACACCACAGAGGCTGTCAAGAAGGAAAGTTAATTTGAGCAAAATTCTTTTTAGACCAGAGTATTTTCTAACTAATACAAAACACTATAATATAAACAAAACGAGTACATTATCATCGTAATTACAACTTGTAACGCTCAGAGTGATTGATCACTTTGTGCAAGTGAGACAGCACTATACACTATGTGCTGGGAACAGAGCGGGATAAATGACACAGGCGCCATGTTTTGCCGCTGTTAGTACAAATCGGAAAAGTCCGGAAAATTGCTGTAAAATAGAAAACAGTGTTTGAAATTCATACAAACCATGCAATTATTCAATAAATAAAATACAAAGTCCTGACTGACTGACTAACATATATCAACACACATCCTAAACCGCTGGTCTTAGAGATAGATAGATAGATAGAAAATTCTTTATTGCACAAACAACAACAATTGAAGGTACATAGGCGAACTTAATGCTATCGAGCATTATCTTCCAGTTAACCCTGGTGTATTGTGGAAGGCTTAATGCGGTAGTGCAACAATAATGGGATATAAAAAAAAGAAAACAACAACTTAACTATACACGAAATTACAACGAAAATTTACACCCCTAAGAGGGTGAAATAAGTGATTGAATTATCTATGAAAAATTTTCTTCTTCAGAAGCTAGATTTTCAATAATTTTGTCAAAAAATTTAAATATATCATTTTCTCCTTGTCACTTGCTAATTACGTTCACTTCTGCCAACCATTTTTTTTTTCTACGAATAAAATATTATCTAATAATTAGGTATCCGCAGACGTAGTGTCGCTCCTCTCAAATACTCGAACGGAAATAGCTGAAAAAGCTCTAGCTTTGATACTGAGCCCATCATTATTCCGTCACCGCAGTAATTATCTCAGTGAAAAGTTTCAATATTCGCCTATTTCGGGCGCCGCCGGCGGACACATTGGCGCGTACGACATTACTAGTTGATGAATTGAATTGTAACTTTGGACGGTTTTATGTTGATTAAAACAATTAGCAAAAAGGACGCGGTTACACAAACTAGATACAGATAAATGTTGCAAACTGTAATATCATTTTCAACAAAGGGTTTAACATTACTAATAATAACGCCCAAAGAATACCTAGATCCTGGACCCTAACCAGGATTATCTATGTCTAGCTGTCCAGGAACTACGAGGGCCATGGTCCCACAACAGCCAGACTCAGAACAAGTCCCTGCGTTTCTTTTTTCTGTGGAAATACTTGTCCTGCCGCGGGAATCGAACCCGCACCACCACACCACAGAAGCTATCTTAGATTATATTATCTACTACAGGTTAAATAGTCTCAGAAGTTTGCAAACATTTCTTCATTTTCGGCGCGAATATGCAAGTAAGGAATCTTTCCCTCTGCTACTAATACTTTATCATATTTGCTATCATAGAATCATACAGATGATATTGAAAGTAATCCTATAAACTTATAATTTATAGAAATCATTTCAAGCAATTAGGGTAAACTTGTTTTAAAATATGCACCATTTTGGGCGCCAATTATGCAGATAAGCAATTTTATTCACCAATTAAATAATCTTTCACGTTTTACGGTTTGTAAACTTAGAAAGCAATTCATTAGAAATGCTTTTACTTCATAAGAATACTTAAACGTTCAAGATTGAAATATTAGAGTAGACAGAAAATTTAATAATAGTTCAAAACTTATGAGAATTAAATATCAGTGGAGCTTAAAAGCTCTCTCAATTAATCAACATCTTGAAAAACAACCAATAAAATAAAAAGCAGTGAAAATATCAGAAATTAAATCTTGAACAATATTCTATATCTAACCCACAGAGAATCTGTGGACGTCAAATTACGGAAGAACAGTTCTCAGATTCAAGTAACTTCACCATTTCTCAAGGTAAATGCGATTTGGACGACACAGCATGTGCAATGCAAGCCGTATCGGAATGCAGAACACAACTGCGCATTTGGTGCTGTACGTTATCTAATTCCGTAGTCTGTGGCAGTATAGTGCACTTTGATTTATGTTTTTGAGGGTAGACAAATGTTTAGTGCTGTATTCTGGTGATGTGCGGTCGTGGGACATTATGCGGAGCTATTTATGCTGCGGGATAAAGCGCTGGAAGTGGTCTCTTACAGTTTACGGTAAATTGCAATTTAGCGGTTTTAGCGTTTAATATATAATCTATTTTATATTCTGTGATATAATACAAGAATTGCTGTGGTTTTGTAGAGAGATTATAATAATAATAGCTTTAAGGTTAGCCACAGGCAAAAATCAATTCGAAATGTCGGCTTTATCGAGGTTTAGGCCAAAGGCAAGATGGCGAGAAGTCGTGAGGCGAGCTACAGCGCCCACCGCTCTTCGTGACGACCACGACGGCTCTGTCAAGAGTGACACGATTGAGAAGAGAGAGACCAAGGGTCTCTCGTGGCCAGTGGACCAAAGGCGGCCCGCTGGGTCTTTTCTTGCGGACGCGGAGGCCGTAGCAAATATTTATTTTATCTACACTAATACAATAATTTAGTCACGGACCATAGTCTTATGTAAAAAGAAAGAGAGAGAAAATTACAAGTGCGAGTGAGTAGCATCTAAACTTTGACCCTTAGACTGACATTTCAGTTTTATTTGGTTATTAAGTAAAGACGGCGCCGTTATTTCGGTTAATTAACAAACTCAAAAGCTTAAATAACTAACTAAAAGCCATTAGCCCGTCACCCATTATAAAACAAAGCCGTCCATTGGCTTATCTTAAACACGGTACCTGATCGGCGGATATTGGCTCAAAGCTCATTTACGTAGTCGCTAGTTGTGAGGTTTATCTGTTTTGAGTTGGATGAATGATATATGTACCTGAAACTAAAGAAATTACATTTAAACGGTTCTTTTAACGTATGACGTGACAAATAATTTATAAATATTGTCGGGAACTGTGATTGGCAATAATAATTACGAATCTAGGCATTTATTTATGGCTTAGGCTTACCATAACTACGTCGTAGACATTTTTGAGCTCCATTTTCGAAGCTACCTTTTACTATTGAACAATTGTATATTTTGCATTTTTATACCTTTTAATATTTCAAATTACTCCTATAAAAGTCCATTCTGGGAACTTTAACCCGGTGGCGTATTTATTTTGTTAATAATATTTTAGTGGTAACTTTTTATTTATTATAATTTTTTGTTGTTCAAAATTATTTTTTTACAATAAGTTATAGGTCTTATTTACTCCTTAACCTTCCGTTGAAGTTCTAACAGCGACCGCAGTTTTAGTTAAAACTGGTCAATTCGTTTTAGATTAAGCGGCGATCAATATAGGAAAATGAGATTTTCACTCGAAATCCGCCATTAGGCTCCGAAATTGAAGCATGGAGCTGGTGTATCCCAAAATAATGAGGAAATTTTAAACCTCATTCCCGTAGATTTCACTGCTCTGATCGTAAAGTAAGACAGATGCGCTCTTATAAAACAATCAGAATCCGCCATTAAGATGTAACGACTTGGAGCAGCATCAGCCGTCAAGTTTAATGTCATTTAATTCTTTACGACTACGTTTGTTACTGTGAACGTAAAACGTAAAGGTGAACGTGAAACTTACGGCTGCTTTGATTTAGAGGTTGCAATGTTGTTCAGCAGTAGTTAATTACTAAATAACATTTAAAAAACAAATATGTAATACTAATTTTACATTAAAGAATAATATGTACAACTAAATTGCAATTATATTACAAACCATCTACATAGAAGACCAAAATTAAACGTAAAAAATTAACAAGCTTCTAACCAGAGATAAGAGATAAAAAAATCTTTTAACTCCGGGTAATTTACTTCTTCTCTTCGTTTAATGGCTTGCTATCGCTTTTTAGCGATAATTCTGCCAATATCAAATGAGGATTTTTTGCGGTTATTTCATGTCAAAGTCTTATTATGTCAGTCAAAATGCCACAGTAAAATAGTGGATATTTTACTGAAGGCTCTAGGAAGCCTTGAAGAGGAAACGAAAAGGCATGGTTTTAAAACTTGGAACCATTTGCCAACACTCGTGCACGTTCACGAACACTTAACGGTTAATAATCCAACCTTTTTACACATTAAAATTCAAAAATACACGGATAATGGAAAAATGTTCAAAATTCACAAACGCCATTTTCGGATTCTTTTCAACGACCCATTTTCGGGGAATTTACTTCATAGGTTATTCTAAATAAACTGAAAGATGACATTGACAATTGACAACATGCCATTCTGTCATTAAATCGTTAAGCCCATATTAAACCATGGTTAAGCAAACCCACTGACAATGACAATCACTGAAATTATAAAAGAATCCCTTCCCTTTATTCCCTTCGATTTCGATGCATCATTACTTCCCATCAGGTGAGAGTGTGGTCAAATGCTAGACAAGTTTGAAGTAAAAAAAAAGAGAAATGATGTGAATTTTCTGGCCGATACATACATCTCTACTTTAGCAGATGCTAAGTCATTTAAATAAATTAACGCCTTCAAAATATGCGAGGCAAAAAGGCATCGTATAATAAGTATTTACAATGGGTCGAAAAATATAAAAAATTGTATTAATAATGACGCTCAACGACCACATACATAGATCACGGACCCTAACTAGGATTCTCTGTGTCTAGAGATCTGGAAACTACGATGACCATGGTCCCACAACTCCCAGACTCGGAACAAGTATTTGCGCTTTTTTTTTCTATGCACAAATACTTGTCCTGCCGCGGGAATAACAGGTCTTTACGTATGATGATATTTCCGACCTGGAGTACTGGCCATTTCAAATCAATTTTTTTTTATTGTCTACGAATTCTAATTTTAAATTAATTAGGATTACACCTGTGTTTAAGTAGTAATTACATACAAATTACACATGCAATCTAATTAACTATTTATTGTTTTGTAATTAGTGTGTAACGATCCACCGCAGTCCACACACTATCGGCCCGAGCTCTAATTCGCATTAATCCTTCAAATAAAGCTGTAGTACATTAATATTATTGTACAAATCCAGATTACCCGAAAATTTAATAATCATTTCAAATCCTGCTCAGAGCTTCCGAGCGATAACGAATCGGTTAACCATTCCGACTAGGTGCACCTGAAAATTGGGCGAAACTAGTCGATATGTCGAAAACTGGCCGAATATCTAAATATATATAACTCAAAGGTGACTGACTGATTGACTGACTGACTTAGTGATCTATCAATGCACAGCCCAAACCACTGGACGGATCGGGCTGAAATTTGGCATGCAGGTAGATGTTATGACGTAGGCATCCGCTAAGAAAGGATTTTTAGAAATTCCACCCTTAAGAAGGGTGAAATGAGTGGTTGAATTATTTTCCCATAGGCCAAGCTGCGGGCAGAAGCTCGTGGTAAATAAAGTTTGTTCATAATTGCTCAGTAACTTATTATTATCCATTGACTGTATTTTATCTTTTGTGGAATATTTATAATTTTAATCAAACTGATAAATTAATATTTTAATAAAATTTAAGTTGAATAATATTTTAAATGAAACGGGGCAACAAACACACAACTTTAGCAAAAATTAAAAAGGGGCCGCGGCCACTAAGCTCGGGTGCCTTTTAAATTAATCATAAAAACCGAAATATAAATCAAATTTCGGTATGACTTTAAGTCCATGGAAGTTGGGGCATCCTTTGGTGTGGGACGTCTACATGTGCGCCGTCACATCTTCCTGGAACACAAAATAACGCTGGCGCGGCGGGGGACCCTGTTGAACATTATAATAAATATATCTGTACAGAATTACTTATTTAGTAAACTAAAAATAGTAATCAACTATTTAACAAAAAATATCATATGGTTTTAATCCAAAAATATATAGTAATTCATGGCACGCCTCAAAATTGCGTCAGCGATGCAAATTTGTCATTTTATATCGAGACGTGGCGTGCGTAGCGTAGTACCTCCTTTTGACAGCAAAATTAATTTGAAATCGATTTAATGGGCGTCGTACGGGTGGCATTTTCACGGAAGACTCATTTTGGTATGTGAATTGCATTTCGAGCGAGCCGAATTAATTCGATGATTGGAGGATTCGGTAAAATTCGGTTTACTGAGCAGCGAACCGCCAACCAATTGCAATATTTACATATTGAACGCAGGATAGTAAAATTGTTATTTAAATTTTAATTCAAATATTTACGGAGGTTCGAAATTAATCTGTACACTTTTCAATAGGTTATTTTATGTTCTAAATTTATTTCAGTATGATGCAAAATAAAATCATGTAACAAGTAATTTTGCCGTCCTTCCTCAAGCATTACTTATCCGAAGTATCTACCCCTGAGAGACACAGTTTAAACCGTACGATGACAAACATCCCCTCGCATCTCTACCCGGCGATGTATCACAAAAGTTTCACTACAACGCGGAAAACACATAAAAATGCTATGGGGATAATACATTTGAACATTTGAAAAGAAATGAAACCCTATTATTTGCAATACAATTGTAGCCAAGACATTATATAGCAAACGAAGCCAACCAAAGACCGAAATAATGAAAGGCATTTTATAGTGCAAACATTTTGAGCCCTGACGAAGACGAAGACCAAGACCGGCGCAGCAGCAAAAATCTTTACGCTGCGCAGGCCACGTGATGCTTCAATCAACATGTTTCCCGCTGCTCTATGTACTTTATAGTTGACCACGGTTTCTCTGGCGACCATATTCTCGCTCCACCAAACCGCTTCAGTAATTAGAGATCCCGGGCGACGTATTAATCAGCAGTGACGGCGCGGAGCGGTGCGTCCCGTGGGCTGTGGCTTGCGATAAAACTTCGGGTTCTGTACGCTACACAAGTGTAGTGAAGAGGGTGGAGAGGAAAATGATGTCAGATTCACAGATGGTACAACAGTTGGTGCTGAAAAATTCTTTTCGTTGTAGTGTACCTACGACTTCATAAGTACTTCATGTCTTTACAGTTTCCAGATTATCAGGACAATGAAGCGAAATGAAAAGGATAATAAACAATAATGAAGGGGTGAGATCAAGAAAGGTTGAACTGATTTTTTTCACAAAATGACTTATGGATATCGTTGGATTCAGCGTGAAATTATCTACAATAATACAAACTCAAAATATCGAAATGAGGCTTAAATCTAAAGATTGTCAGTCTAAAAACGGTTTATCTGATACAGAAATATACAGTCGCTTAGCATAAAAACAATTATATTTTTACAGTAATTATACGAATTAGTACTATATTTTGTATTTTAAAATAGAATTAATACATTTTCAAGCAACTGCAACTTACATAAACCTTTTCTATTACTTAATAAGCACTCTACATTAAAATGAAGCCGTTGAAGTTTAAAGTCAATTTTCTCGAAACTATCAATTTGACAGTTAAGACTTTTTGATCTCACCCCTTCAATTATAAATCCTACATTTAATCCTAGTCTAATATTATCTAATATATTGTTCGTTTAGCTAGTAGCCGAAGGCTGCCTTCGGTTAGTTGCTAGTCCCTAAAATTTCGAAAGTTTATTCGCTTATGTGTACAGTGTTTATTGTTTTACACCCCACGGGCAGTAGGCAAACAGAGGCTCTGCTTACTTTCTAATTTTCTGAAAGTAAGGGTCTTGCAAAGGTCTAAAATATATTACGGTAATTAAATTTGATTCCCTAGCTACAGGTAGCTAAGGAACCAAATTACGTGATGTCGATGGAGAAAAAAAAACGAGTGTGGTTTAGACCACATGACTGAAGTAAGACTTCTTTAGTTTAGCTCCATCTATTGGCCGGTATAACTTGGTTTAATGTTAATGTCGTCATCTTGAATGATGTGACGAGCTAGTCGTTCGCCTGGTGTTAAGCGCCACGGCCGCCCATAACAGAACAGTGTCACTCGGAACTAAAACACAGAGTTTCGCGCGACACTGCACTGCGCACATCATTCTGAGACATCAGCACAGTCTAGTAATAAGATTACTCAACTGTGAGATCAGGTCATAAAGTCTCAATTGCCCAGTAATTTCACTAGCTACAGTGCCCTTCAAACCGGAACACAGTAGTGCTTGCACACTACTGCTTGGCGGCAGAATAACTGGCAAAGCGGTGGTACCTACCTAGACGAACTTTGCAACAAAGTCCTACCACCTAGTAAGTAGTAGTATTTTACCGGACATACCAACATAATAATACACACTTTTAACTTTGTTATGTTGACAATGGTTAATTACGTGAACCAACTGCAACTTCGGTTTTTGGTGGGAAAACGAAAAGATCGCGTCACCGTATTGTATTATTTTCAATGGAGTTTTGGAAACAACACGAAAAGAAACGTTTCACCATCATTATACCACTTTCCCACACTCATGCCTGTAATCGAGCACTTAACGAATAAAATACCACCAATTTTATGCACTAACACTGAAAATAACACAAAGTTTTGAAAAATAATACAATGTGGCGACGCGATCTTTTTCGTTTTCCCGCCAAAACTCCTTTCGTATTGTTTCAGTTGATGGAGTGTACAGTTAAGACGTCTGTCTGTAAGAAGATCTCTACCGTGTCTTACGTCACTTGACGTTTGAGTACCACGTCATGAAAACTAATCGGTCGTAATCAACCCCTTTTCAATCCGCAAACCCGCACGAACCCGAAGGTTGTTCTAATGAGTGACAAGGGAACTCACTCACGCATTAGGAAACTTACCGAACGTTTCGGCCCTGTTTGATTGGGGCCGAATATTCTTTTTGCAGTTTGGTATAAAAGCTTACTTTCCAGTTATATGTAGATTTAAGTTGAAGAAAGTAAACTTCGATGTTGTTATGCCTTCGGTCTTTTACGTATTAGTCCTGTAGAATCAAATTCACGGCTTATATTACTTATTGATATATATAATAGGTCTTTACCTATGAAATTGCCGTATTGCAGTACAGACTTTTTCAAACAAAAAAAGTTTTGATTGGCTATGAATTCTAAATTCAAATTAATTTTGTTTTAAAAATATGACATTCTATTTACAATATAAGTCTTTTGTTTATTGATTAGCGTTGTATTTTCATTACATTTCAACATTTTTCCTCATAATGGATACTTTGAAATTTCGTGTAATTATGGAATATGAGTTCCGTCGTGGCACCAACGCGGCACAAACGACACGTAACATCAACGACGTTTACGGAGAGAACTGTACAAACGAACGTACAACCCGTTATTGGTTTGCTCGGTTCCGTTCTGGGAATTTTGACTTGAAAAATGAACCTCGTGGTCGTCCCGAAACTTTGGTCAACAATGATGAATTAAAGGCGATTGTGGAAGCTGATGAATCTCAATCTACAGCTGAGCTGGCAGCAGCTTTTGATGTTAGCATCAAAACAATACTGGTCCATTTGCGACAGATTGGCAACATAAAAAAGCTTGATAGATGGGTGCCCCACGAACTTAACGATCGCTAGCGCAACGTACGCGTCGAAACTTGCCTTGCGCTGCTTAACAGGCACAGAAATGAAGGAATTTTGAACCGAATTGTTACGTGCGACGAAAAATGGATTCTTTTTGACAATCAAAAGCGCTCAGCAAGTTGGTTAGATCCTGGTTCGGTACCAAAGCAATGTGCAAAACGAAAAATGACCCCTAGAAAGGTGATGGTCACAGTTTGGTAGTCTAGTGCTGGTGTGATTCATCATAGCTTTTTAAAAAACGGCGAGAGCATTGCTGCAGATGTGTACATTGAAGAACTGACCACAATGATGGCGAAACTCGCACGTCTGCAACCAGCTTTGGTCAATCGGTCGTCTCCACTGCTACTTCACGACAACGCGCGACCCCATACTGCACAACAGACCGTCTCTAAGCTGCATGAGTTGGGTTCGACAGCTCTCCCTCATCCGCCATACTCACCAGATCTTGCGCCTACCGACTATTACTTTTTCCAAAATTTGGACAACTTTTTAGCGGGAAAAAAATTCAATTCCCGAGAGGCAGTACAAAACGCCTTTGAAGAGTTTGTTGTCTCCCGTCCTGCTGATTTTTTCAAGAAGGGCATCCATAAACTGCCACAGCGTTGGCAAAGATGCATTGATTGCAGGGGTGATTACTTTGAATAAAAGAAATAAATAAGTTCGAAAAAAAAATACTTTAACTTTTTTCAAACAAAACGGCAATTTCATAGGTAAATAACTCAAAGATGACTGACTGACATATATAGTGATCTACCAACGCACAGCCCAAACTACTGGACGGATCGGGCTGAAATAGGGATGCAGGTAGATGTTATGACGTAGGCATTAGCTAAGAAAGGCTTTTTCGATATTCCACCCTTAAGAGGGTGAAATGGGTGGTTCAATTATTTTCCCATAGGCCACGCCGCGGGCGAAGTTGCGGGCAGAAGCTCGTACGATATAAACTTTGCAAAAATATCATAGGATTTTACACACTCTTTTATTTATGGATTTTGAAGTACCTTAGGAAACCAACAGGTATATTATTAGAGCAAATAAAATTAAGCTTTTTTTTAATATAGTAAGGAATGCTGTGACGAGCTAACCGTTCGCCTGATGTTAAGCGGCATGACTGCCCATATCAGTTGCAGAGTCACTCGGAACTCTAAAGTACGTATGTACTCGTAATTTCACGTGACACTGCACTGCGCATGTCATCCTGAGACATCAGCACAATCTAGTAATAAGATTACTCGACTACTTATCTTACTACTCGATTACTGGGCAAATGTGACTTTATGACCTGATCTCACAGGTCATAAAGTCACATTTGCCCAGTAATTTCACTAGCTACAGTGCCCTTCAAACCAGAACATTGCTTGCAATGACAGTGCAAGCAATGCAACGCCAAGCAGTAGCTTGGCGGCAGAATAGCTGGCAAAGCAGTAGCGACCTAGACGAACTTTGCAGAAAAGTCCTACCACATAAATAATATTTGAGATAAAGCATAATTGTCGGTAAAAAGGAGAGTTATAAATAAAAATGTATATTATGTCACTTGCAATAAAAAAATAGATGACTATAATATTAG
The DNA here is from genome assembly GCA_905220475.3 of Ennomos fuscantarius. Classification (NCBI taxonomy): domain Eukaryota; kingdom Metazoa; phylum Arthropoda; class Insecta; order Lepidoptera; family Geometridae; genus Ennomos; species Ennomos fuscantarius. The sequence continues at coordinate 10,689,309 of HG992048.1, read as the reverse complement.
AGACTGGCAACATTCGCTCACGTAAGCCAGTTAACAAAAATATTTCTTTATTCCGCCATCAAAAAACGTAAACTCAAATTATCTAGCAGCATTTTAATTAGACAGGAACCAAATTAATTTAAGGCGTTAAAAACAAGAGAGGAAAACAAAAAACGCTTAAGAACAAAAGAGACAGCACCTTATTTGGTGTTAGGTGAAAAGAGAGGATATAAGTGAGCGAGAGAAGGAACGAGACAGCTGTTTAATTTGGATAGTACGTGACATGTACCGGTTGGAATAAACCGAATAAATTACTACACGGTCTACAGTTAAATTCTGGAAATGTAGACATTAAACAAAGTTCGTGAGTGAACTGGAGAAATTTATGTGAAATTTTTAATTACTCGCTGGTAAACGTACTCAGCGCAGAAAGTAGTACGCGATTTTTTGTAGCAATCGGTGAGGGCGTAAATTTCAATTAATAACTTTGCCAAACATACAGATAGCTGTGAATTAATCAATCTTATGAATGGCCGTTTTTTTTATAAAATAAGTTACTTACCGTAATTTTGTGTATATGTTTTAATAATCCTGGACCCTAACTAGGATTCCGTGTCTAGGGACCCAGGAACTACGAGGACCATGGTCCCACAACACTCACACTCAGAACAAGTATTTGCGCTTTTTTTCAGTTTTGGAAAATGCGGTGACGCGAGCTTTTTCGTTTTCCCGCCAAAACTCCCAAATCCCTAGTTACTCCAATAGCAATCACCTATTCCATATTCTCACCGAACCAAATCCGCCGGCGACCAATCAATCGGCCGGACGGCAACGGACGACGGATGTCCGGCAATTACACGGCCTTCCGGTGAATTATTTATGTCACCCCGATAGCACCCCTATTAGGGACCATTAGAGTATTACCTCGAGCTGTATTGATTGAGATACAGGCGTCAAGGTTAGAGGAAATCTTAAGAAAGGAAAATCGTTCATTAACTATTGTGCTGCTATTTGGGTAGATTTATTCAAGACATGTTGGACGCACACCATTTGGGTAGCTTTCAACCGTTACTGTTCGAGGTGCATACGATACTTCCACTTGAATCCCCTGACCCAGTCCTCTAGGGGACAACACTCACTAATTACAATACTAAATAACATTTAAAAGCCCTAAAAAGTCATCTAATAACTAAGAAACACGAACTTATCGTAGCGGTTATAGGCTCTTTGCAGTCGTCTTTCAAACAAAAAGAAAGCCAGTTCATTGCTATATAATAATTGTCATTAAAAACTTTTTAATTTTATATACTTAGTACAATTACTTGGTTATTAATTTTATTTTTATTTTTACCGCTACACGTGACCAAAATTCTAGAACTTATTTGGCACAACGAATCAGCATTGCAATTCAGCGGGACAATGCTGCCAGCATGTTGGGTACGCTACCTACTGGTAGTGGGCTGGAGCATTTGGACTGTCTATAGGTCATCGCAGCCAGTCGAAATGTTTTTTTTTTTATATAGTAGGTAGTGTTTAATATTAGTTATTATATCATTGTATTATTTAGTTTAAAAAAGGCCATTTACTGGTTTGAAAAAAGCACTATGTAATTTTATATGCTTAGTACAATAACCTAATTTTAAGTACCTAATATAATTTTGACTTATAAACGTGCCAAAAATAGTCTATTTGCAATAAATATCGTTCTTTTGCTAGCCGCTGTGGTGTGGTAGTTGAGCAGGTTGGCTCATAGCCCGGAGGTGGCGGGTTCGATTCCCGGGGCAGGACAAGTATTAGTGCACAGAAAAAAAAGCGTAAATACTTGTTCTGATTCTGGATATTGTGGGACCATGGTCCGCGTAGTTCCTAGGTCCCTAGACACGGAATCCTAGTTAATGTCCAGAATCTATGCATGCGATCGTAGGGCGTTATTATTATTAATACAATTTTGTTCCGTCTAAATAAATCTACAAGAGAGATAAATTCATAACAGTTCTCAACTTTTCAAGACTGCTCCATACTACACGGCATAATGCGAGCGCATAAACTACCCGCTCTCATATTGCATTCCCTCCCGGCTTCACATCGCTCTACCCTACTAATGACGTCCTCCAGAATTCTAATACTACTCCGCGGGAAGCCGAGAGCCTTCTACTAGTCCTTAAGTATTTATAAGTACAATAATTAATTTATTAATGCTAGATTCAAGACAGCATAGATTCAACGACATTAAAATTTGCATGCATAAAAATGTAGGTATATGTATATTAATGCTGCCTGATAGTTATTCCACAGAAGAACGGATCTCATAAAGTCAAAAATATTTCTTTAATAATTACTTTCAATCATTGTGCCATGAAAAAATAAATTACACACATTTTTGATGAAAAAAACATCGCAAATGGAAAAAAAACTTAAAACGTTTTACCGTTTAATTAAAACAAGCAATAGTTATGTCCGAATTAATATGAGGAAACATTAATCAACCCAGATATAGGTAGAGGTTCGATAAAGCCCTTTGTTTTCAGTACACAATGCTCGGAAAGACCTATTGAAACGAGACAAAAGCAGCACTGATTGGCGTTTAATTTTGACTGCCAAATTTTTTGCGAAGAAGAGGACTTTGTTACTTTATTGTCTAAGACAAAGTTGAATAACACCCACACTTGAGTAAATTATCTAAAAGCAGACTTAGCGTGGGTAATAGATTTTTGCCATATTTAAACAATTAACAATTAATTAAACAATTTATTATCTTGCGAAATATGTATTACAAAAAATGTGGGCGTATTCTAATATAGTCTCTCTATTTCCGTCATTAAAACATGCAAGTATTTAGATTTGTCAAATTTCCAATTCATTTTATTAATTCATTAAGTGCTTGTTAATATTATAATAATGTCCCATTATACAAGTCATTAAATATCAATCAATGTACCAATTAAACATATTAGTTTTTGGAATTGTACATTAAATTAAATTTTTATCCTTCAGAAATTCGTCAATATTATAATATGTCCACCAAGACCTCATTAAAATTATTGGTGATTTACAATCATTGTATGATTTTCGGCCCCTGCAAACTAACAAAGTGGCTAAATTACCAAGAATTAGCTGACGTTAGCCTGAACGTAAAGGCCGCGCACAAAAAAAATCCCAAGATTTGAGGATATAATCTTTTTGGCTACATCTCTTCACCAATAATGACAATTCCACACATGTTTTAGACGTCATTACTAATAAATCGTTTTTTGGCGGGAAAACGAAAAAGATTGCGTCACAGCATTATATTAAAAACTTGTGTTATTTTCAGTGTTAGTGCATAAAATTGGTGGCATTTTATTTGCTAAGTGCTGGATTACACGCATGAGTGTGGGAAAGTGGTATAATTATGGTGAAACGTTTCTTTTCGTGTTGTTTCCAAAACTCCAAAGAAGCTTCTGGTAAAGTTGCCAGCACTTTACTAGGACTATGACTTGACTAGACTAGAGTATGACTCAACTTGATGACTTGGACTGTGACTTGACTTGACACATTATGTAATACTAATTAACTGAGAAATTATCTAAGTATCTATAATTAGTAAAGTTGCCGCCACTTTACTAGGAGTATGACTTGACTAGACTAGACTATGGACTTGGACTGTGCCTTGACTTGACACAAATCTGCAATATTTAACTTGAGAAATTATGAATTACTTGACACTGGCTAAATACACAAAAGTGTGGAGCCAAAACAAAAACAAACAAAAAACCGATGAACTGCACGTACGAAAAAGCATGGCTTATTGTCACGATCCGCCTGAGCCGAGCGTGCAAGCGAGGGCGCGGAACAAGCGAAAGAGAGGCACGATCAGCCAAGTGTTTTTGTATTACGTTACCATTTAAAGTTATCTTCCGTAAAACGAACTTTACAGACAACCATTTTTTTACAATACATGCAGGATTCAGACGTAAAGAGTAACTATATTTTTTGATTCAGACCAAAGATATAGAATTTCCGCTACAATGGTTTCTTCTGACATTATAATAGAAAATATTATTAGTAGTATTTTATGTCCCCTCTCTCTGATTCGGCCTCCGTTGAACGTTGTCAGAGGAGAACGGGGCAAACCCACCCCCCGAGACACGTCGCCGATGGAATACGATGGTGCGGTCAGCATTCGTTGTGTTCAACACAATATATCGGATACGCGCGTGCCGGGAATATTCACAAACATTTATGTCCGTAGTGTTGCCAGACTGTAACCTATTTTATATCACAGTTTTTTATGTCACCTAACTATGCGGATCAGCTCAGAGAGAATCTTGACAAAGCATTATTTCAATTTGCTCATTAAATTTTAATTATTTATTACTTAATTATTACCCACTTTTATCATTTTATTACAGAATTAAATATGTCGGAGGTTCTTGTCATACTCATACGACTAGGGAACTGTTCGAATCACAGTCGTTAAACGCCGTGTAACATTTTCCACCCACACTACACCAGCAAGTTAGATTATGGAATATACTTATTGTCTTTAAGAACTCTGTGTCCAGAACGAAACCGCATCAGATTCATAATGATCCATACTGATGATGCTAATCCATATTATGCAAGAAAATCTTGAAAATCCCTATATTTTTTAAGTAAAACTTTATGCACGCTTGGGGAGTAACCTGGCAAGGCGAACGGAAGTTGGAAGTTGTTGGTTAACGTAGATCTCTATTGTTAACATAACAAAGTTAAAATTATTGTGTTGGTATGTCCGGTAACATGACAATTTACAATTGTCAAGATAGCGACATTAACATTAAACAAAGCAAAAACAAAGTTATACCGACCGATGGTTGGAGCTAAACTAAAGAAGTTTTACTTCAGTCGTGTGGTCTACATATTCGTTTTTTAAAACAATAACAGCTCAAAAAAAACACTTAGAGAAAATAGCTTGTAACATGGTAACACAGCACGCGTAGGTGTGGATCCTTTTAGCATTTTATGAACTGAATCAATAAAATATTAGGTTCGAATGTTCCTCGTACGTGAGGCTTCCAGAGAATGTTATTCCTGATTTGGTAATGATGTAATAATGTTCCTGGAGATATTGAGATTGCCTAAATGGCAGCATAATATACAAGCTTCTATCTATGCTACATTTCTTTTTACCCAGGGGACCTCTGCGTTTCTTGTATCGATTTCCATGTTCAAACGAGATCTGGAACTAGTACCTTTATGTTTGAAATAATAATATACTCCAATAATAAATACAAACAATGCTGAAAAATGCTTTACTTAAAACTTATGAATAACGCGCTACCATAGATCAAGACGTTCTTTTATAGGTACATCTACTGAGAAACAAAGTGTGTGTATTTTTCTTGCATAGTATGGATCAGTATTATTATCAGTATGGATCATTATGAAACTCTACGAGTGAAAGAGAGAGAGAATTTTGTCAATTTGTTTTGTAGTAATAAAGTGGATAATAATTATTCGTATATTAATACCAACTATACAAATAGTAAATTGCAATGAAATAATGTACTCAGCCGACCGTCTTTTTCATACGGTTACGAGAGCCAATAAAACAAGAAATTCCTCCGTGCCTCACATACCTGTCCTTTTAAACAACATGATCACGAGCGCGTTATCCAGTGACCCGGATAGCCCCGACCTCCCCTTCCCTGTACCCTCCTCCTTCCCCAAGGGGGTGGGGACTGCTGTGGCCAACAATGGGCTTCTATATTGTAATGGATAATGAACTTCCTATTGATTCATGGGTTATCCTTACTTATGTACAAATTATACTTAGCACCCTTTGTAATATAGTCATGTTCAGTTACACACCCGTGTAAGGAGGTGTAAATCAAGATACGATGATATAATAACTAAAACTAAACACTACATACTACAAAAAAATAGACTATATACTGGCCGTGATGACCTATAGAGTCAAAATGCTTCAGCCCACTACCAGAAGGTATCGTACGCAATGCTGGCAGCATTGCCCCGTTGAAATGCAATGCTGATTCGTTGAAATAAGTACCAGCAGATACGATTGATAAATCATTATGTGAAAAGGTCCTACGATGTGTTAAATTAGGTAACCCTGTCCCCATGAGGTCGTCGTGTGTCATACAGTGCACAATGACGTGAACAGGCTAGAGGCAACCCTAAACCGTAACAGATTTTATTCACAAATTGTACGTAGAAAAAACAAGCTTTGTAATGTGTACAAGGTGCAACAACTTTTAACGTAAATTATAAGTTCTGGAAACAATACTTCCGTAACTTCAAAATTGTTTTTCCAATAAAACTTTTCTGTTATAGCCGGGAATAAATAATTAGGTGATAAAACTCTTCTGTAGATAAAAAGTTCCTTTCCAAGTTTTTACATAACCAGGAAAAAAAATATTTCTTCTTATAAGTATATTGCTCTCTGGGAATAATTACATTACAGAATGATAAATGTTTTATGAACTAACATACATTGATTAATGATATATTATTCATGCAATAATTCATTACTTCGAATGAACAGCCATTAAACAATATTCGCTAAATTCATTGCGAACTTCATTTGATCATAAATGATCACCTATTGATACGCGTGCATTTAAATATAAATCAAACGCAATCGTATATCATCATTTAACTCAGAAACTCAATTTATCGCATCCACAAACAAACAAAACAGAATTACGCGTCAGTGGCAACTAAATTGTGGACGTGAAAATTGAAATTAAAACGCGTAGTGTGGTGCGTGCCTCGCTCACGCAGAGCTCGTTTGTTATTGGTTGAAATATTGGCGGGTTGTGCCGGCCCCTGTCACACGAAGTGTGTTGTATTGTGTGTGGAAATCATGGTGTGAAATAAAATCGTTGATCGAATCGAAGTGCGAATTATAGTGAAAAAAGAGCTTAAACGACATATTTAAGTTGAACGTAACATTAACTAAAACACAAACTAGTCAACCTTCTTTTTATTACTAAATCGAGCTTTATTACTTGAATATGAACGAGTTTTAGTTATCAATACACGGTTTCAAACGTCGAACCTCGATTATCAAGTTATAATTACAGTTGGAAATTGTGTGTATTTAAGTACTATGAATATTAATTCAAACTTCTGAGATTTTGACATTACTTGATCGGGAGTAAAGTAAACAGAGATTATAGCAGTACAATTTTTATGTTAAGGGGTCTTTACAGGAATGTGTTTAAAGTTGAAAATCGCAGATAATGTTTGATATCAAACTGGGTCTGCGCCTTAAACTGTTATTTTAGCGGGTTGTGTGAAAATAGGCAGATCAAATAATAAAAATAATAGTGATATGATCAAACCACCGGCCTGACTATTTCATTCGTAAAAATATTGTTATTGGTGAAAATTCGGTTACTTACGTTTACAAAGTATTTATTGGGGTCATTCTTTGTATTTATTTTGGAAAATGAAACTACATACTTATTTAATTGTATTCAGTCGCCGTTGTTCTTCGTTTTATTTCCTATTTACACTATTATTTTTATCTGATTATTATGTTTCATCATGTAGCACTGGGCTTCCAAAAATAGCGCGTTTTTGTTGATTTTTCGATCACACTCCTTTAGGGAAAGTAGGTCGTATCATAGTTTTCATAGGTCGGTTTTTGGTAATAGAAGTTAGTTTAATTAGTATTTTAAATGCTAGAACAAAGAGAAAGGTTTTTAGGTAACTAATAGGTTTAAAGTTTTAGAGTTGCAGTTTTAATGGTGTAATATATTTGTTTGGACCAATCACTTGACCATTATCAATATCACTATAACTACATGGTATAAAACAAAGTCGCTTCTCTGTCCATATGTATGCTTAAATCTTTAAAACTACGCTACGGATTTTGATGCGGTTTTTTTAAATATATAGAGTGATTGAAGAGGAAGGTTTATATGTATAATAACAAAAATTTAAAAATGTAAAAGTAAATAAGTAAAAATGTAGTGTATGAATTTAGATATTCCAATGATAGCAGTAAATCTTTATGGTTCAGAGAAAGAAGGATTGTTTTACTCTAAATTTAACGCATGCGGGCCATGGGCAGTAATGAATAAATCAAAACTACTGGATCGATTTTAATCATTTTTTTAGTGAATGACATAGGCTATATATTTTATACCCGTGCGAAGCCAGAGCGGGTCGCTAGTTTTAATCTAAATCAGTGAGTTCGTATGTAATTTATTTACTTCTATTTATTCCGCTGTGTGGTAATGCGAAGCCATACCCAAAGGGACGGACTTAATTTGCGCACAGATAATTAATGTAAGTGCTACTGTCTAAACAATGTCATATTAAAATAACTTTCATTTTGTCAGATGAAGCATATTTTTTTGTACTGTAAACCTTATTTAGCTTTGTAAAGGCGATTAAGCCTGAAATGAGGGTAGGCAGTCTGAATTATTTTCTGTGTTGTATTAAATTAACGTTTCACTTTGCGTTTTTTGTGTTTTTATTCTCTGAATAAATGTAGTTATCTAAATCTAAAAATAGTGCCTGAAAATTAAAAAGATCAAAGAAAAACTTATTAGAGTTCCAAATTTTAAATTAGAAACGTTTATTGTAGGCTTCTCCGGTCAGAATTATTTTATATTTTATATTGCCGCAGCACCAATTGCGTTGCTCTTCGAAGTGTCCAAATAATCCAATATTTACTGGCTACATCTCGCGTCACGTGCCAAACATACCTGGAAACAAAGAAAGCAAAAGTGAATACAAAATTTAAACTTGACACTGGCTAAATATGGTAACCGCGTGGAGCCAAATTTACAAAGTACCTAAATTTAGCTCTATAACAACAACTTAACCAGTGAATTTTGGCGGGAAAACGAAAAAAATCGCGTCGCCGCATTGTATTATTTTCCAAAACTTGTGTTATTTTCAGTATTAGTGCATCAATTTGGTGGCATTTTATTCGTTAAGTGCTGGATTAAAGGCATGAGTGTGGTATAAAGATGGTGAAACGTTTCTTTTCGTGTTGTTCCCAAAATTAAATAGAAGCATCTGGTAAAGTTGTCACCACTTTACTAGGAGTATGACTTGATTAGACTAGACTATGACTTGACTTGATGACTTGGACTGCGACTAGCCTTGACATATATATATATATACACATATCATATTAATTAACTTGAGAAATTATGAAATACTTGACACTGGCTAAATACAAAAAAGTGTGGAGCCAAAACAAAAAAACTTAACCAGTTATTATGGTAAAGCAACTCTCCTTAATACCGTTCGTTAATAATGTACATCCATTCCCGATTAGCCACAACGGGAAGACTACTTAGCTAATGAAACTGAGCAAAATTAATAGAATATTAATCTGTGATAATTTATACTTGTGTTCATAATTCGTAGTTACGCTTGTAGATAATAATAATAACGCCCAACGATCTCATACATAGATCCTGGTCCCTAACTAGGATCCCCTGTGTCTAGGGAAACAGGAACTACGAGGACCATAGTCCCACAACACCCAGACGCAGAGCAATTATTTGAGCTTTTTTCTGTGCACAAATACTTGACCTGTCGCGGGAATCGAACCCGCAACCTCTAGGTTACGAGCCAACCTGCTCAACCACCGAATCAATACTGTCCATTTATAATTATGATAGGGTTAAGCTCTCATCTCATTACACTCTACTGATCACGGAGCTTTGTGATTCTGTGGTGGACTTTTAAAGAAGTACATTTGTTTCCCTCCACCACTTAATTGTTTATCTTTTTTTGAGGGGGGGGGGGAAATGCCCTCGCACTTCCCGCCACCACCCCCATGGGGGGGTTTTTTGTGGGACTCGAACCCACTAAAACCCCCCCGTGAGCACCTCGTCCGCCGTACCGGGGCGAGAAGGGGTCGCGACTGCAGTCCAGCCAACTCGCCCCCTTGTTAATCTACTATTACTTAATGGTAGTATTTATTTTTATTAATACTTTCGCAAAACTCTGATCTGTACATACAGTGCAATAGCAAGTTATGTCATGAAAATGGGTTCCAATTTAAATCAGTTATTAAGGTCATACGACCTTAATTGCATGCTAAGTCGGGACCTACATCATGACGTCACGCAACTTTATATTTTTAGTTATCTTTTTTTCGTGTGATTTGTCTTGTATAAGTGCCTATTTGTAAAAATGTAATGTTGATGATGTCTTGAATAAATGTATTTTCTTTCTTTCTTTCTTTATTTCTAATGTAAAAAATATTGTAATGTAAAAAAAAAACGAGTTTATCTTAGATCATACGACTGAAGTGAAACTTATTTTGTGTAGCTCCATCTATCGGCCGGCTCTATTTTTGCTTTTTAAATGTTAATGTCGCCATCTTGACATTTGTAAATTGTTATTTTATAGGACATACCAACATAATAATACAAATTTTTAACTTTGTTATGTTGACAATGGAGATCTACGTGAACCAACTTCAACTCCCATTCGCCCCGCATTCACCAGCTTTCTCCCCAAGTCAAGCGTGCGTAAAGAAGTTTTACTTTAAAAACTATTCAAATTACTTAACCTAATAGTATTGTATAATCTGTGGCTAAACCAAAGTATTCCTCAGAATACTAAAAACCCCGACGACTGTAACTCCCATAGAAAACTCTGCAAGTGGAGCTGACACGAGAAATGCTTTAGTGAGATAAATAATTCAGACTCGGCTAGTGGATGTCACATACTTATACTGTGGTGAATGGCGGACGTCGAAATACATATTTCGGAGTCATGACGGTACTAGGTAATAAATAATCACACGCTAAAAAGCTTTTAGCACAAGCTTTTATTTGGAGAAATAATAGAGTTATTTTATTTATTTTATTATTCATTTATCATATTAGCTTTGTTTAAATAAATAAATAAATAACGCCCGACGATCACATACATAGATCCTGGACCCTAACTAGGATTCCGTGTCTAGGGACCTAGGAACTACGAGGATGCCCCTCAACACCCAGACTCAGAACAAGTAATTGTGTTTTTTTTTTTCTGTGTCCTTGTCTTGACTTGTCTTGCCGCGGGAATCAAGCCCGCCTCCTCCGGGTTATGAGCCGACCTGCTCAACCACCACACCACAGAGGCTGTCATCACGGAGTTTGTTTACATATATATAGTATTTTATTATATTATATTCGTTTAAGAAGTTTTACTTCTTCACATTAAAACTTTGGAGTTTTGATGCGGCTGGCTGTCACAAAATTTAAAAAAAGTCAAAAAAATATATATATACTTTTTTTTTTTTTTTTAAGATTTGACTCCACACTTTTGTGTATTTAGCCAGTGTCAAGTAATTGATAATTTATCAAGTTATCGATATTCACGCAAATATGTGTCAAGTCACAGTCGAAGTCATCAAGTCAAGTCACAGTCAAGTCGAAAAAGATTGCGTCACCGCATTGTATTATTTTCCGAAACTTGTGTTATTTTCAGTGTTAGTGCATAAAATTGGTGGCATTTTATTCGTAAGTGCTGGATTACAGGCGTGAGTGTGGGAAAATGGTATAATGATGGTGAAACGTTTCTTTTCGTGTTGTTTCCAAAACTCCATAGAAGCTTCAAGTAAAGTTGCCACCACTTTACTAGGAGTATGACTTTGACTAGACTATGACTTGACGATTTCGACTGTGACTTGACACATATTTGCGTGAAATATCATTAACTTGATAAATTATCAATTATTTGACACTGGCTAAATACACAAAAGTGAGGAGCCAAAACATTAAAAAGAAAAAAAACTCGTGGGTTATTGTTTCTCTTTTGACATGATACTGGCAAAAATGTGAAAACAATTGCCATAGAAAAAAACACATGAGTTTAAAGGAATTTATTCGAAATTTGTCCCAGTCGTTTTTGTACATAAGCATTAAATTCTTAGTTATTAATGCTACCTACTCCAAAAACATGACAGATTCATATTAATAAATTCAAAATACGAGAAAAGTCGAGGCAAATAGCGAAGTACTTATAGAATAAATTAATTGCGTGGCTAGTAGCAGCAAATAAAAATAATGTAGGAAGTGTACACAACCCAGCACTCAACAGGAGCACTGCGTAAATTTTCTCCCAAACGATCTAGCATGTAGTTGCAGACGAACTGGATAAGAAAATCCAGTAGCCTGTGTAAACATGCGGGATCCGAACCCGGTACCAACGGATCGGCAGGCGGACAGTAGCACCACTGCGCTACGTGACCGATGCTGGAACGTGACCATTTTACGGTCTGTTGCGAGAATTTTTTTTTTATTTTCGTCTGGCTTACCGCATGTTATAATTTTGCCAGGGTTGTGTTAGTTAGAATATTTAAACCGAATTACCTACGTAGCCTAAAATGCTTTTATATTATAGATATCGCATCCACCATGTGCTTAATAAAAAAACCAGTTAAATAGGTATTTTATCGGTATCAGTGTTGTGAGTCCATAGAATTCTAATTAGAGTCAAGGATCTATCTTTCCAGCATGTGATCTTGTCATTATTTATTTATATTATTTTTACTTATTCTGTGGCTGCATTCCATTTAGAAATCAGCAAATTAAACTATAAATTCACCAAATTCTAAAGGCTGTAAAGGTAAGTATAGTCTTATTTGTTTTGCAGTTAATGTGATTCGAATACTTTTCTAAACAGAAAGTAATTAAAATAAAGAAATAAGTGCGCATTCACACAGCGCGATCTAGCCTCAAACTAAGCAAAGCAGATATCTTGATACTTTTTTTTTTTGTAAATAAAAACGCTCAGACAGAACAAACATCGATGTTCACAAATGTTTGTCATGGGTGGGAATCGAACCCACAAACTACAGTTCAGAAGACAGAGCTACCAACTAAACTATGAGGACAGTCCAAAGTAAAGTAATCAACACGCCTATAAAATGTTTGGAGATACACTCAAGTGTCAAGTTTCTGCAGTCTCGCCGCTTGAGAAGTCGAAGACTCCTGGTAAGTTCGCAATTTCGAAATGTAAAGTTGCAATTACTGTTGTTCAAGTGCTTCAGCAATTAATATTTCTTAATTGCTGCTTCAAGTTATAAGTAATTCGAATTATTGTTTTAAGAGAGGTTACACTTTATGTTTAGAAAATTATCGGACAAAAGAAAATATTGAAAGAGAGTTTCACTCGTTTTCTTTGGCATTGTCCTAAAAATGTGCCCGTTTACTTATTCCTAGAAAGGATAAAATTAAATAAAAACCTGTAATTTATCGCCTAAACAACACCTTTTTGAAAACGCTTCCTCATCCTTTCTCAAAGCACGGAATATAAAAAAAAGAGTGTGCTTTAGACCACACGACTGAAGTAAAACTTCTTTACAGTAATATCTATACGAAACGTAACTCTTTCTATGTTCATAAAATAAATATCTCCCTCTCTAGGTGAAGGTGGTGGGAGATATTTATATCTCTCTACTTCCGTTCGCCTCACCAGCTCACCCCCAAAACTCCAAAAAAACCAAAACTTGACTTAAAATATTATTAAAGCGATAATTGTATTTAATAATATTTTAATTTTCTTACTTTTTTAAAATTCCTAAAAAAATCTTGCTATTAGGTTGACACAAACCGGCGCGGCCGTGCTCGCGTTGCCTTCGGGCTCTTGTAAGTCGCACGGCTTATGGCGCCGCGCCGTCCTATCATATTAGAGAAAAAACAGCCAGCTACTCTGTGGTGCGGTCCTAGATGGCAACTGGTTGCGTAGTACGATTTTCCTTTGTTATTTGACAACTATGTTTGTGTCGAGTTGCGATAGCAGAGATAAATTCCACGAGAGTCTTTCCTGGAACTATAAAGAGACCAAGTAAAAGTAAAACCAAATAAAAGATGTTTATAAAAAAAACACGTGAACGAGATCCTCTCATCATATTGACTTTCCTGCTTCTGAAATCTCTTTGATCTGACCCTCCCCTCCAGTTAATATGACATTTTTCTAATATCCGCCACCGTTTTGAAAGATTTCAACTTTAATCTACCATTTTATGGCAACATTCATTTCATATTGAGACATGTAATAAAGGGGCAATAATGTTGGAATTTTTATGAGTTTATTGAAATGTTGAACATGGGTAAAGAATAAAAATGAATATGAACGTTATTAATAATGATATTGCGTAAACAGTTACAAATATGAAATAAAAAAGTTAATGATTTTATAAAAACTCCTTTGGAATATCGAGAATTTCTTGTTAGCTATGTATGTATGAACTCAACTTTACAACTGTAAAGGTAGGTAGGTATCCGTACCTTACATACCAAAACAATTTAATGAGGACCTAAAATTCTCATATATTCGTATACCTTTTAGCTGCTAAATTTTTCATTATATAAAGTACACTTCTTCAATTGATTTTAGATAGATTACCCAAAGAGTATAACCGCTCCGCTAACGCCCCCACCAATGATCTTACCTTGATAGAACGGCGTTGTTGCTAAGTAAAGACATGTTTGACAACGCAAATCTCAAAAAAAAAATTGATATTCATGAATTAATCAATGTAATTTAGGTTTCTGAATTGTAATGAAAAATGAAAAAGAATATAGAGTACATTTGTTTTATTAATGTAACAAATTCATGCGAAAAACACACGAGTGGCAAACGTACGTAAATACAATAAACATATCTACTATAAAAACATACCAAAACCAAAACTAGGAAGTACCTAAGTAGCAACTCACACATTCTCATAGACCTGTAACACGCAATACACTCATTAGGCGCGTTTAAAGGAATATTACGCCGCAATATAAAATGCTTTTAGGTTTTGGACATATTTATTTATGACCATTTTATGGTAAAACATGAATATTGTTTTTAGCGGCTGACGACCCCAGGTTATGGCTATATACACGCTCAAATGTGTTCTCACTAAGTTGATTCCAGAGCATTGTTCATGAGGAAATGAGGATATATCAATGTATACATAAACATACCTCTCCGTCCAAAGGTTGCCTGGAACAGACAGCTTTAAGCGCTAAGTTCGCCCATTGTTTCCCATTTCTTGTAAATCGTTGTATTCTTTGTAATTTTGTTAATATTTAGTGTGTACAATAAAGATTTATCTATCTATTTAGTTAAAATATCGTAAGTGTATTTCACAATGTCCGCTCAGTATCAGCTGAAAGTAAATCGAGTTCATTACTCTGAGCTTATCGGCGGCTTCTCCTTAAACGCCTCATAAACGGCACACGAGCAGTTCGCACCTAACTCTTGAATAATACAAGAACGGCCACCTAAAATTCTCATACATTCGTTTACCTTTTAGCTGCTTAATTTTTCATTATCTTGAGTCTAGTCTCTGGCGATGTTGTTATCACCTAAATTGGGTACCTAATTGTTTATTTGAACGCAAATAAGACTTGTTAGAGTTGGACTAAACACGGTCCCAATTATAGACAAAATGGCGACTAAGCCAAATAAAAATGTTGTTCTAGTAGACATTAAACCTCTTTAAAACCAAAATAATCTTAAATAAATGGAAACCACTAAAGGGTAATGTTTTTGCTTTTAATACTTTTATAAATTTACTTTAAATATAAATAAAAAAAAAAATTTAATTTAATTATAATACTAATATAAATTTACACGTATGCTACAACTCCAACTAGTTTTAACATTCAAGTATTATCAAGCTATTTAACTATCAACGCCCCTGGCAGAAACGACATAGCAACGCGCATTAGGTCTGTTTAGATCTAGGCCTGTAATGTGCTGCAGGCGTGTGTATTCCAACTATACTACATCTAGGATCATTAAGAACGATGAATAAATAGCATTTGCATTTACGTTGTACCAAGGCCCAGTGGGTCTCAGTGTTCCTGTTCTCATTCAGTTCCACAGCTTCGAAATCATCAAATTCTAGAACCGGAATAAAATTCCGAAATCCATAAAATAATATGGAAGGATCCAATAATTATCCGCTTTTTAAAAGAGGATTATTTTAGTACTAAAACTGGACAAAAACTGGACATACCCTTTTGGGAATATCATCAGTATTCAGAACTGTTCAAAACAGAAAATCGGACAATAACTCAATTTTAATTGGATAGAGATAAAAGGGAATTATTATTAAAATATGATGATGGCAGATTAATTAACTTACCGCCAACAATTTCAGGCAAAATTTTCAACAACACCAAATTTCCCAGAATCTGTAATACTGAATGATTAATTTTTACAAAGTATATATATGAATTATAATTTTGCTATTATAATATATTTGTTTTGGGGCAGCATTAATGAGTGATTGTTTTATTATGTTTGTGCATTTTATGATTTCTTAAATTAGATTTTTTTACTGCCGTTTCTATATATTCTTGATTAGCTACTACAATAATATAACTACTACTAAATACCCACAAAAAAAAACTATATACTAGCCGCGATGACCTATAGGCAGTTTAAATCCAAATGCCAGTAGGTAGCGTACCCAAAATGCTGGCAGCAATGCCCCGTTGAACTACAATGCTGATTCGTTGCGTCAAATAAATGCCAGCATTTTGGTCAAGCGTTGCATCATCACAATTTATTAATTAAAATCGAATAACTTACATTACCAAGCTAATTTTAACGCGGATCATTTTACATTGACGACGAATATTTGTACGCCATTGTGCAGCAGAACAACATGTATGGACTATTTTATAACATACCGAAGACCTATTATCAGATATGTAACCACGTGTTTTATAAACGCTTTGATAGCGATTCGTTAGTTGGGTTGAAAGACGCGCGGGCTGACGCTCGCTCTTCAAGCATTTACCTACTATAATTTACATTTAATTCATGATATTCTTCATGAACTAGAATGCACCTACACAAGGACACTAAACCACATGAAGAATCTGAATTACAGGCATCTTTTCTAGGGGAGAAACCGCCAGCACTGGAAACCCAAGGTACCTGGAGCAAAGGATCACCCCAGCACCGCTACTCCGATTAAGTTACATTGTTAGCTGTTGTTCCGAACAAATTGTTTGGCATCATAATGATGGCATTTGTATAATGATGTTTAAGGCAAGTTCGTTAACAATGCCTTTGATAGGAGTTTGGCATAACTGAAATGTACGGAGGTCTATTGATTTGGAATTTGGGATCGTGAAAGTTGTTTTGGCGGATTCGAAGTTGCGAATTTGTCAGCGGAGTATCGTATCCGTGGACACATTATATCCGTTAAAATTATGAAATGTTATAAGTACAAATGTAAAAAGTATTCTGCACGATATATAAAGTTGTGAAAGTAGAACTACGTAAATGTTTGGTAATTCACCAGCAAGGCGAACATTTCTGCTCAAAAAGAACTTGAAGTAGTAGGAAATCAGAAAAGTAGACCCAAATATTTCACAGTTGGCTTTGAGAGACCATAAGGTAAAGAAGTCTGTATCAGAACATTTATAGAAGTTTCGCGGAGCTGAGTCAACAAAATAAAGCACACGTAACGAGCCAGGCTCGGGGTACAGGAGCAGAAAACCCGCGACATCCGGACGTTCAAAGTTAGGTATTATTAATGAGTTTCCGAACTATCCAATGGCTGGTAATGACCGGAAAGTTCCTAATGAGTTTCAAGCGAGGCCTTTTTACACTTCCCGAACAGATTTCGTTGCGAAATAGGAACCTATCCTTGTAGTGGGTTTAAAACCAGAAGATACCAAATTTCGGATATTTTTTCTGAATTTAGGTGGTTACGAAGGAGCTATTAAGACAGTGAGTTGTCTTTTTACTGTAGAATATTCGCTAAACACTTTTTAGAGCCGTACCCTTTCTCACTTCTCTCTATACTTAAAGTTCATTATGGCAAAACGTGTGAGCACTTTTACGGAGGTGTTCCGTACATTTCCTGGGGTTTTGTGCTCGTAGTAATTAACGCTCCACTGGGTGGTAGAGGCGCGCTGATAGGATTTTAATTACTGCGTAAATGCACTACATTTTCAGGAGAATAATGGGAAAAGTTTTGAAATTCTCGTAGCTTAAAAAAATATTGCTGACGCTGATTTTTAAGTACTTATTGCAAATTGCGATGATACATTTTAGGCACGTATTTTTAGCCTTTAGTAGCAGAGGCTGCGTAGACTAGTATTATACAACGGCGACTATTTTCACCGTTTTCATCACTTTCTTTCCTGCTTTTATTCCAGTGTTTAACCTTGTTAGCTTCAACGCGATTTAATTTTTAATCAGCTTTGAAAAGGTTCTCAATACGGAAGAGTACTAAATATTATTATTTTGAAAACCTTATTTTATGTTTTATAAATATGTAGTTACAATAACTATTATAATGTTGATAATTATACATTTTCCGTGATTGACATGGATAGGTAGATAAAGTGACTAAGATGAAGGTATGAGGTAGTCTTAGAACTATTAAAAACATTAAATTAAAAGAATTATTAATCGTATCCCTCCACTACGCTTCAAAAATTGTAACAAAAACCGACTGATTGATTTGAATGTTTATCCTTTATCCGTTATGAATTCTTGCCGCTCTTCACGTGTCAGCGGCGGTATCTAGTTCGCATCAGCACGCGTGCCAAAATTGATATTTCCTCAAAACGCCAGAGCCGTCAAAGATTGTCGTTCCGATACGAGCGGAAAAGAATTTCTTTCACCGTCTTGTTTTTAGAAAAAGAAACCGATAGTGATTTGGAACGGCGAAAAGGCAAAGCCAGTTACTTCCCTATATAACCTCATGCTCAGGTAGAAATACCTTGAAGAGTAGTGATATATACCTCGTTACATTTATTAAAAAAATATGTTTAAAAAGATTTGATGCATGTCAATTGTCAAGTATGTCATACTTTATGTTTTCATGTAATAAAAAATAAGCTTCAATGAATATTTATTTTGTATTTATTAATGGCGACGATAGAGGAAGAATTATTCAACTTAAAACGGACAAGAAGCAACATTAAAGGCCAGCTTACAAAAATCTACAGACATTTACAAAATGTTGTCAACGTTTCTGAATACGAACATACGACACGTCTTACGACTATTCAAAAGTATGAAGAGAGGTTCGACAACATACAAGAACGCATTAAAAGATAGGGTAGAAAAAGAAATAGACCGTTTATGCCAAGAAGGTGTTATTACGAAGATTGACAACTCCGAATGGGGAACGCCGGTAGTACCTATCGTGAAACCTAATGGGAGCATTCGTTTATGCGCTGACTACAAGGTAACACTGAACAGAATGATTAAAGACGAACAGTACCCTATACCTATAATTGAGGACATATTTGCTGAGATGAACGGTGGAGAATTTTATTGCACTTTAGATATCTGTCAAGCTTATTTGAATATGCAAATGGACGAAGAAAGCGCGATGCTACAAGCGCTCAGTACACATAAAGGTACATTCAAGGTAAACCGCTTAATGTTTGGAGTGAAGGTCGCTCCAAATTTGTGGCAAAAATTTTTGGACAGAACCCTACAGGGTATACAGGGAGTCAAATGTTTTTTTGACGACATAATTATCCAAGGCGCTACGGAAAAACAATTACATGAACGACTAGAAAAAGTACTTGAGAAATTACAAGAAAATAACTTGAAAGTTAACAAAGACAAAAGTACATTTTTCAAAAAAAGTATCAACTACTTGGGACACACCATTGACAGCCAAGGTCTACATAAAAATAAAGAAAAGATTCGAGCAATTTTAGACACAGAAAAACCAAATAACACGAATGAGTTACGAACATTTTTGGGTATGAGCAATTATTACAACAAATTTATTCCGAATCTGGCTTCAATTTCTCATCCACTTAATAAACTACTACAAAAAAATACTCCATTTACATGGTCAAACGAGTGTGAACAAAGCTACAATAAAATTAAAAAAGAGATAGTAAGCAACAGAATTTTATTACACTTTGATCAAAACAAGCCTTTAGTTCTTGCGACGGATGCTTCGCCAACAGGCCTGGGGGCTGTTCTATCTCACCGTTTACCTGACGGTACTGATAGACCTATTGCCTTTGCTTCGCGATCACTTACGACGAGCGAAAAAAAGTACAGTCAAATTGACAAAGAGGCGACTGCCATATACTGGGGAGTAAAAAAATTTTTCCACTATTGTTACGGAAGAAAATTCACACTAATTACAGATCATAAACCTTTGACAACAATATTCCATCCACATAAAACTTTACCGGCAATGAGTACAACGCGACTTTTTCATTATGCACATTTTCTGTCAGGATTCGATTACAACATTGAGTACAGAAATTCAGCCAATAATAGCAACGCTGATTACCTTTCAAGATTTCCAGTAGAAAAAGTTTCTGAACACAACATGGACCAGCACAGTGCATTTCAGCAACATCAATTGAATACACTAACAATCAACCGCGATAAAATAGCTGAAGAAACAATGAAGGATACTGATTACGTTAAGATAGTTGAAATGTTAAAGAAGGGCCAATCATTAAGAACCCTTGGCTACAATGATAATGAAATTACACTAGAAGATAACTGCCTTATAAAAGGGACTAGAGTAATGATTCCCCTCGGCTTACGACACAAAATTCTGGAAGAACTACACTTGGGTCATTTAGGAATGTTAAAAATGAAAATTCTGGCCAGAAGCTATGTGTATTGGAGAAACATAGATAAGGATATTGAAGACTTAGTTAGCAAATGCCGTGAATGCCGTTTAAAACAAAATGAACCAAACAAGGCTCCATTGCATCATTGGGAAATTCCGACAGAACCATGGCAACGAATACACGTAGATTTTGCCGGACCAATACACGGACATTTTCTGTTTATAATTGTTGATTCCTTGTCAAAGTGGGTGGAAATAATTCCTACCAAAACGACAAGTTCTTGGTGTATTTCTAAGCTTAAAGATTTATTTGTAGATTTTGGCCTACCACACGTTTTGGTATCAGATAACGGAAGACAATTTGTATCGAAGGAGTTCTCGACATTTTTGAATGAAAACGGAGTGGAAAACCTCAGCACCGTATCATCCAGCAACGAACGGTCAGGCAGAGCGTTTTGTTCAGACAGTAAAAAAAGCATTACATGCAATGGATAAAGAGACAGAACCTATACAAGAGAAAATTTTAAAAATTAAATATCAGTTACGTCGTACTCCAAGTACAACATCAGGGAAAAGTCCGTATGAACAAATGTTCGGTAACCGAAAAGTCAGAACACTTTTACACGCTATTTTACAGAAAAAGCCTAATCAGTCTATGACAACTAATGATCATAAGCAAAACGTCAGATCGTTTAAATCGGGGCAGAGGGTCCAGATCCGAAATTATAATGCCAACAAAAGATGGGAATTTGGAACCATTTTAAAACGTATAGGCCATCTACACTATGAGGTGTTAACGGACTCTGGCCAGACCTGGAAGAGGCATATTGATCAGATGTTGAGCACAGTTGTTAGAAAGGCTGAAGAGGATTAAATGGGGGTGGAGACCCTGATATATACCTCGTTACATTTATTAAAAAAATATGTTTAAAAAGATTTGATGCATGTCAATTGTCAAGTATGTCATACTTTATGTTTTCATGTAATAAAAAATAAGCTTCAATGAATATTTATTTTGTATTTATTAAGTAGGTTAACTAAATATAATATTATTCACCAAATTTATAGGTAAAATCACCTTTATTTACTTCAAAATGTCTTACGATATATGATACAGGCGACGAAACTCGTGCAATAGGTAAGGACTGGTATGGAAGTGCCTGATTTCAATTCATACGCCATAACTGTTGAGCTGCTGCATCGATTTTGACATAACTTAACTACTCCGGATGAAAGAACACAAACTTCGAAAGTTTCGCAATCCGATAAGAAATATTGAGATAATTGTAGAGCTATCCAATTAATATGATAATAGATAGCTAACAAAATGAATGAATGATTAGTAGGAGCCATTTTGAAAACTGCGGAAAAGGAATAAATGAATACTAGACAACTTATTAGAACCATTCATTAAAAAAGTACCTGGCCCGGTTAATGAAGAAAAACAATTTTAAGTGTAAGCAATCTATCTTAACCGGCTCTACGGATAAAGAATGAGATTGAGATAGCATCCAGTTATCCGGACGAGAGGTGAGAAGGAAATTTCAGTAATTAACTTAACTGTATTTTTTACGGACGAGACGTCAAAACATCATTTTTTGCAGCGAGAAAATACATTTTCCTTTTTGTTCCACGTTTTTGAAAAATTAATTGGGTTGGAAAGAGTTGGTTGTTATAGCAATGCTGTTTTTTCATTCTGTTGGAAGTTAACACTTTCCTCATCAGAAATACCCAATCCAACCGTGCGCGAAAGGATCGGTTCCTGCAGGTTATTAATTACACAATAATATGGACTGTCGTGAATTGGAGCTATCTACAAATGCCGTCAGTCTTGTCAGAAAATAACAATAATTTATATTGAAAGCTAGAATTTTTAATGATAAGACAATATTTAGCGTGAGCCTAATAGTGGATAACATGGTGCGGGCGGGGCAACACCAATATTATAGAAGTAAAACTATGACACCGGCAACTGCTTCACTCATGATATAATTAGTTTATCATACGATATCGCGGCCATTGACCGATACAAAAGCAAACATTTTCGAATATCAAAACATATTCTTTACCTAGCGATCAATTCCTTGATGAAAGATTATGCACACATTTGCGCATTGTTGATAAATTTACGTCATCCTCAAGCAGGTTTTTGATGAAAAAACGTTGGTACTGCAAACATTATTTCTGTGAGTTCTCACGCAACAGTTCACATCTGGCCATTAGACGGAAAATCAAGATTTGCTTAAATAATAAAATGCTGATTTGCATGTTTCAATGCGATGGTAAATTAATTATGAATCTTGATGATGCTTGAATTGTTCGAAGCCTGATTTTCTCGCTTTAAAGAAAAGGGTAGAACTATTGCTCCTCGGCCTGTAACGCTGTAAATTCCAGCAGCGATAAGGGGTACCAATGTAAGTAATGTTTGGTAATTATGTAAACCCTTAAGATTATATTCTGAAGATTGATTATGAGATAGAATCAAACGTCCCACGAACCTACCATCGAAATAATCGGAATTCAGGGAATCTTTTTTAGTTCAGATAATGCGCGGCAGTTGACTGACACTCATAATAATATAAAATTGATAGGTAGGTGCAGCTTGTACCATCCACACGAATTTATCAGTTAGAAATTGAAACAGTGTACGGAAGAGATGAGAAATAAAACAAGTGAATGAAGACTGCTGGTGAAACCGTGGAAGTAGACAAAGAGTTTTAGAAGATGATTCAAACATTCATCATGTTTTTCAGTTGACTTCTGTAGTTCACGTGATTCATTGTCCTACCCACTGTTATGCCTACGAAAGCCTTAGTGACGAAGTGTTAGCAGACGACGCCAAATTTGACGTGTTTTTAGTATAAGCGTTAATTTATAGTATACTAAAATAACTAAAAAAAACAAAGACGTATTAAGTAAAAAATTCTACATCAAGGCTTTGTTAATTTGATCAGCTTCCTTGAGCTCTCTCTAGAGTGCGATAATTCTACGTTTAAGTTGGCGTTTTCCCCGTAATATCATCTATGTAGTCTCCGGCCGCTATAGAAACTCTCTGGATACAGAATGTTTAGAAAATTCTGAGCGAAAATAATCCAAACGTTATTCAACGTGTATTTGTTGGATAACGCTTTGTACTAACGATGTTAAAACTTGGAAAATTAATAATTAGGAAAGAAAAATTGACTGATGTCAATGTTTCTTTCCGAACTGAGTACTTACGTCAAAACCGATGTGAGCAGTATTCATATTATTTGCGTCTCTACATTTTCCTCCCCTTGCTAAAATTGTTTAAGCCTCCGCTTAAACAATTTTAGCACAGTTAACAATTCTACATAATAACTATAATATATCTTAGTTGGTACGCATTTTTATTATAATAACAATTGTATTGTAGGCGAATGTGTAAGCATACTTCCTTTGAACATCCTGTACAACTTGTATAAAAAGGATACCTAGAAGTTCGTTATCCTTTCGAGAACCGAGGGCTTCGTTACCTGCTTTCACGTTTATTTCTTTTTATTAGATGCTTCTTAATAGTGTATTATTTACTTGATTATATTTTTGCACAGTGATATTATAAGTAATACGTTAAGTAGGGTGGTTAAATAAAGACAGTAACTTTGCAATGGAGTTTTGGCGGGCAATGTTTGTAGCAATGACTACATTAATATCTCATCGTGCATGATGCTCTCCTTTTGTACAAATATATGAAGCATGAGAGGCTGCCAACAGAATCTGCCCCAAGCCGAACAAGGGATATTTACCTTATTTCTCCCAGTAGCTCAGTTGGTAGTAACCCTGCCTTCTGTACAGGTGGTGGGTTGTGGGTTCGATCCCTGGGTGGGGCCAGGACAAACATTTGTGTGATGAACGTCGATGTTTGTCCTGTGTCTGAGTGTTATACTGTATTCTATGTATGTATTTACAAACAAAAAGTATCTAAGTATTGTATCAGTTATCTGGTTCCCATAGTACAAGCTTTGCTTAGTTTGGGACTAGACAGCGCTGAGTGAATACTCCACTGATAAAAAAAAAAATTGTGGTACAGAAACAGATGAATTTTGTCCCAGTATTAACTTAGATGTCTCAAATTAATCTCGTAAGCATAAAGTCAAAAGATCTGACCAAAGTGAAATCTGGGGATGTGTTCCAGTTTCAAATCATAGATTCTTGAGTGACTCTCCCTACTAAGGCTCAGATAGTGCCCGTGGACCAACTGCCAGTGAACAATGGAGCAAAACGGATAATCGCGACAGTCACGATAATGAATAATTTTACTTTTAATCTAATTAACTCTAGACATTATTTTAATAAAATATTCTTTCATTATTTAATAGCCCTTACTAGGTTATTCTCCATGTATGAAATATTTTTTTGTTGTTCTTCATGTATGTAATATTTGTCTGGAAGAGATCGCTCTTAGCGATAAGACCGCTCATTGTACCTATATTATTATGTAATTCTATTTTTTACATGTTTAATTTTTGGTGTCAATGTAGTGTTTTTTTTATTGTATTGTATTTTGTGAAAATGTAATTGATTTTGTCGTTTTAATCACAATAAATTAAAACTACTTTAGACAACTAGTTTTGCAATAAGCACATATTTTAAAAAATTGTCCCCGTGACAAGTAATTGAAATATTTAAATTTAACTAGGTGGTAGGACTTTACTGCAAAGTTCGTCTACCTAGATGAACTTACTACCTACGTAGGTACCACCGCTTTGCCAGTTATTCTGCCGCCAAGCAGTAGTGCGCAAGCACTGCTGTGTTCCGGTTTGAAGGGCACTGTAGCTAGTGAAATTACTAAGCAAATGAGACTTTATGACCTGCTGAGCGATCACGTAACTCGATTGCAACAAAAAATTGTTTCTTTAAAATCCGTAATATAACTATTGCTAAAGTAATAAAAAGTTTCGAGATGTTTAATAAAAAGGAACGTAATTCTACCCGGTAATATTGGATTTATTAGGTAATTAAGTAGTTGAGGAGCTCGATGAAGGGACCGTGAATATAATAAATATAATAATAAAATATGCACGTATTTTCGGAACACTTATTAGATTTGTGTGTCATCTGAGTTAACAATCATTATAATGTAACACCAGCTGATATAATACCAAATTAAAGACAATTTAGAATCACAAATTTACCTAAAATAAAAATGACATTCATAAATACAATAACACCATTAAACACTGATGGATGTTAAAAATTTCCTTCGTATTTATGAAGCTTGCGGTTTAGATAATAAGGAAATCAATCACAAAACGAAGAAGCCATTAAGATGATAGTTATGCTACTTAGATAGAGCTATAAAAGACCAGTTAACGTTTGATGTCTTCACTGAATAAAAGAGTTTCGGAAGGGCTAGTTTAGTGTACAATAACAATATAACAATGCGGTTATTGGTAAGTAAAAGACTTTTAGTCATTATCTTCATCAACAACAGCTTGAAGACATCCACTGCTGAACACACAGAGCACCACTCTGAATTTTGAGAATTTTTTTTTATATAGTGAAACATTTATCCAATACTTACTGGTATACCGTAGTAAGTGATTATATCAAAAGTAATAATAATAAAGGCTTTCAGTGGGTGCTGTAAAAGTCGGCTAGGAAGTTTTGGCGTCGTCGCCGCATTGTATAATTTTAAATAACTGTTATTTTCAGTGTTAGTGCATAAAATTGGTGGCATTTTATTCGTTAAGTGCTGAATTACAGGCGTGAGTGTGGGAAAGTGGTATAATGATGGTGAAACGTTTCTTTTCGTGTTGTTTCCAAAACTCAATAGAAGCTTCTGGTAAAGTTGCCACCACCGTACTAGGAGTATGCCTTGACACATTATGTAATATTAATTAACTTGAGAAATTATCAATTACTTGACACTGGCTAAATACACCAAAGAGTGGAGCCAAAACAAAAAAAAGCAGGCTAAATGAATATCCAAGGAATGCGCAGCAACATTTTTCTCGGTACATTAAAACCTGCGATCACCAAGCGGCAAATCCCCCACTACGATAAGCGTCCAAAAAGGCGTTCGTTATATGGGGAGGCATGTGGTCAGCTGTGGACGTCTTCCGACTGATGATGTACAAGTAAAAATGTGAAAGGTCTAGAGCTTAGGCTGACTCTTAAACCATCTTAGTTAAGCCACAAGTTAACATGCCTTTGTGAGGTTTGAATCTCTCGCTTAAACATGTATGTATGCAGGTTGTTATCGCCCTGGTTTGCGCCGCGACTGTTTACGCCTACCCCGGTCCTAACTTGGTAGGCCCTGGGTATGGCACTGGGTACAACGGCGGTAGAGGATACTACGGTGGCAGAGATGGTTACGGATACGGAAGGAATGAAGGCGGCAGCAGCAGCGGATTCGGCAGCTCAGGCTTTAGCTCCGGCGGTGGTAGCAGAAGTCAAGACTTCGGCAGTGCTAATCATGACTATAAAAAGGTGAGTGCTTGAGATAGGCTGTGGTATTAGTACTTAATCTGGTGGCGAGTTGGCTGGACTGCAGTCGCGACCCCTTCTCGCCCCGGTACGGCGGACGAGGGCTCACGGGGGGGTTTTAGTGGATTCGAGTCCCACATACCAGGGGGGACCTACCACCCCCATGGTGGCAGCGAAGTGCGAGGGCATTGCCCCCCTCAAAAAAAAAATAGTACTTAATCTGCGCATGTGGTAACGTGTACCTATGAAGTAACACGCAATATTTTTTTAAATTACTCGTTTCATACAGAAAGGACAAGGACAGGAAAAGAGCATATTTTTTATTGTTGTTTCACTACAGCTACACTTAGACAAAGGTGGAAGTGGAAGAACCATATATTCTTGTATTGCTTTCGTCAGAATCGCTTTTTCAATGAAACGCGTTATACTTGCAAACCTTTTCGACGTACTCTCTCTTTATTAAATACCTTATATGATTTTATTTCTTTGGTTCTATACTGTTCTTGACATTGCTTACAGTTTGGTAGTGTCATGGGTATTCATTCATTACTCTATAGTCAACAAAGCCATTTTTTTGCCTATAAAATTTGTATTGACTTTTCTTAATAACTAAATTATAATTGGAAAGAAGTTCCTTATTGCGCGTTGCGAAAGGGGGCTAGACGGAAAAAATTAAGACCAAAAGTTGTAACGACACTTTTTGAAGCCGTGCGGCTTGCGCTTGGCTTGCTTTCTATGAGAGAGAGACAGAGAAACCTCTGTCTCTCTCTCATAGAAAGCAAGCCAGTTATATTCATTTCGTCTTTCTATTTCGCATTCATATTATATTAACATTCTTTCTATTAAAAAAAAAATTTATTATAACTTAAAAAAAAAAAATTATTACAATTCCTTCATCCAAAGGAACTTCGTTCTATCGGGGTGTCCCTTGACACCTCTCAAGTTTTTTTGTAATAATTATATCTTCAAGAACCACGTACTAAGAATGACTTCAATCCATTGATCGAAAGAGATTGAGCCGGACTGGTTCTTGCTGGTTCACAGGTGCTTGAAGTAGCATAATTTCCTCGTTCACAGGTGGTGGTAGACAGCGGATCTAACACCCACGGCAAGGAGACCAGCCGTGGCTTCCAAAACCAAGGGCAACAGGAAAACGGCTACGGGTCTTCTGGCGGCGCGTCTGAGTACGGCAGAGGGTACAGTAGCATTGGCATTGGACAATAAATTGTCTTATTTGATGTTTTCACTTACAACATTTCCACTATTGCAAATAAAATCAGGAGCACTACTCAAAATGTTTCACTAGCAGCCAAAAACTAAAAGGCTGATCGCTTTTTCCGCTCCACCCTCCAACTCACCCTCTCGTCCAATCACGTAGCAGTTACTGTTGCCAATCAGAAAGAACTATTCACCCAATTTAATATCGAAATATGGGCACAAATTAATAAATTCACAACACTACATTGTAGGTTTTTAGCTGGATGGGTTATTTTATTCTGGCCTATATAATCATTTAATCAGAGAATAGTCAAACGTTTTTTTTTAATGTTTTGGCTCCACACTTTTGTTTATTTAGCCAGTGTCAAGTAATTGATAATTCATCAAGTTAATGATATTTCACGCAAATATGTATCAAGTCACAGTCGAAGTCATCAAGTCAAGTCATAGTCAAGTCATAGTCTAGTCAAAGTTATACTCCTAGTAAAGTGGTGGCAACTTTACTTGAAGCTTCTATGGAGTTTTGGAAACAAGACGAAAAAAAACGTTTCACCATCATTATACCATTTTCCCACATTCACGCTTGTAATCCAGCACTTAACGAATAGAATGCCACCAATTTTATGCACTAACACTGAAAATAACACAAGTTTAGGAAAATATACGAGTATTATCAGATCATTACTCACAATGCCCTGCGTAAGATTACCTACATTCTTACCCTTACTCAGTACGAGTATTCTGGTAATTATACTGGAATAAGTATGTACTACAATATCTATTAAAACTAATAGGGTACCTGATGAGACCGTGTCAGGTATAATGACAAATGAATCAACGGTGTCGATTACTAATAATTTGTCTAATGATGTTTGCACACCAATGCTATTAAACATTGATAATATTATTTACTAGTTGCGCCCCGCGGTTTCACCCGCGGATAAAAAGTATTTTAATTATTTGCTCATCCCACGGGAAAATTTCACTTTTCCGGTAGCCTATATGTTAATCCAGTGTATAAGCTATCTTGGTTACCGATTTTCATCCAAATCTATCCAGCCGTTTGACCGTGAAGGAGTAACAAACATACACACAAACACACATACACACATACAAACTTTCGCATTTATAATATTAGTGTGAAGTGTGATAAAAAAAGAGCATTGATCATAAATCCGATGAAATTCTATAAATATCTTGTTTTATCGAAAATATGTTTGAAGAAAATATGTAAAATTAAGTATGACACGAATTTATTCGAAACAACTATATCCTTAAGTTCTGTCTAATCTTGGAATGGTGAGGATTGTTCTTCTTGTTTTGGGAAGAGCGTCGAAGGAATGGGATGGCTTGTATCGGTACAGGAACATGCACGAGATGGGATCATTCGGACTGGAACTGAAAAGATAAGGAGATGGGTTTTATTATTGGGAACTGGAAAGCTATATCTTCTGAACGATCTGATGAAGAGTTCACAAGATGTCTGTCTGGAAGACGTGGTCATACCTGGAACAAACAAACGTTTTATTAATATTGTAAACTATACATATAAAATTCAAAGTCCTGACTTATATATCAACGCACAGCCTAAACCGCTGATCCTAGAAACTTGAAATTTGGAGGGTGTGTTCTTTGTAAAGTGTAGGTATCCACTAAGAAAAGGTTTTTCAAAATTCCACCCCTATGAGAGTGAAATGGGTGGTTGAATTATCTATGAAAAAATTTCTTCTTCGTTTCTTATAAGCCACGCGGGCGAAGCCGCGGGCAGAAACTAGTAATTTATAAAGGCAGTTCTAGAACGTGAGACAGCATACGGTTAGGTAGGTAGGTATTAAGTAGGGTAAGGACCTCCAGAAGCGTCTCATCTTAATATGTATATTATGACATAAAGATAGTACATTTTAAGTAAAAATTTCAGCAGCACACAAAGCCCCAGGTCATCTAGCCACGATAAAGCGTAAAATAAAAGTAAAACAAATCCCTAAACGTTGAGCCACGAGACAAATTGACGCAAAAGCTCAGATAACGCAATTACTTAAGTCTGTAAACAAATTGGGCCAATTTGTTCCAGAACATTTTTGATACAAATCAAATTAATGTCATTTCAGCGTTTTGAGTATTCCAACAAATTGTGAGTGCACGGATCGTTTCGCTAAAGATTGTTTCCCCATATTTCATAGGATCGCCCGAAACCCCGTTAATTATTATTTTGAATCCCCATCTGATTGCGGTGCTCACCCATAAACAGCATTGCTGGTTAAACTAAACCCATACAAACAATGAAAAAAGCTAAACAATTAATCAATTAACTTTTAATTTGAAGATTTATATCGAGTCCATATCCAACCTAACTGCTCCAAAAGGCACAGTTTTCTTTGATAGCGTATTGTTAACAGTTTAACCAGAAGTTTCGTCACCCGATGATGTCATTGTGTTCATTCGCGGGCCATGCCGCCATATCGAGACGAAGGCTGAGCCTCCTTTTTGGTTTAGGAGTCGTGAAACGTGCTATTTTAACGTTACATTAAGAACACGCGATGGATTTAAGTTTAACACCTTGTCACATAAAATTCAGTACGTTTCGACTTTCGACTATAGGCATTTTGTATCTAACTATTATAACTATTGCGTCCAAAAATATATCAATGTTTGACCAAATCCATATTGCTACGTTTATATAGAATTCAGTGTTTGCTAAATTGGATGGTATAATAATGGAAGTATATAAAAAACGTTCCCATTTGTGGTAAGTGCCAACATGGCACATAACGTAAACTCTAGTGGTGGTTGACTTGCTAATACAGAATATCCGTGGAGCGAACTGTGCCGAGATCTGAATGACCTATGAATTAGTTATGGCGCTGCGAACGCAAGCGTTGCCAGTAATCCCTTATCGAAATGCATATTTTAAATAGCGACCCATATTTGTTCAACGTGTAATTTTTTTAAGGGTAATGTATGCGTTGATTATAAACTTGTTCTGAGAGGAAATGCTCAACAAAATCTATTACCTTCAAATGGAGCTATTTATAATATAATAGTATTTGACAACCTCTGTGGTGTGGTGGTTGAGCAGGTTGGCTCATAGCCCGGAGACGGCGGGTTCGATTCCCGCGGCAGGATAAGTATTTGTGCAAAGAAAAAAAAAACGCAAGTGTTCTGAGTCTGGTTGTTGTGGGATGGTTAAGGCATGGTCCTCGTAGTTCCTGGGTCCCTAGACACAGGGAATCCTAGTTAGGACCCAGGATCTATGTGATCGTTGGGCGTTATTATTATTATTAATAGTAATGTAATAAAAATAGTGCAAACGCAAACCTATCAGAAAATAAAAAAAGCTCCATTGACTACCGAGTAATAATAGATACAAAGCCTTTACCCCCAAACGAAACGGGCCTAACAGTTTAAAAAATAAAATAACATGCGTAAACAATCATCATATCATCAGAGTGATTATATGATGATTGTTTACGCATGTGCACATGTAAATGGCGAATTCAGCGCTAAGTTTTAACACGTTACACGAATGCATTGTCCCTTAATTGCAATGGAGACACGTTCAGCGCTTGAAAGATACCTGTTGAAAGTGCCAGAGAGCTTGATGCTATTGATCTCGAACCTGAGTGCACTTCATTGGGAATCGCAACCACTTAGTGCTTTAGGGCCAGTAAGGGAAGCAATTGTTGAGGTACTGGGATTTTCCGTTAACGGTTTTGGAGCAAAGCCCGCGGGCATACGGCGTTCGGTCCGCTATATTAGGGACACTATTCTGCTTTTACAATGGGTATCTTCGGGGGTTTTTTTCCGTGGCACTAATTGTTCATGACCTACAAGATTCGTACAACCACCAGTGACATATTTATGATTCAACTCAACAAACCACAAACGATGTTTGATGATTGAAATCAACTCAACCAACGCCTCAGCAAAATAGAGTAAATTTATTTTGCTCAGGCGTTTGACAGCTCTACCTTCTTAACCATTGTTGAAAGATAGCGTTTCTCTAAAGTGTACTGTCATTACCATCGGCTTACACTTAGCCCATGTCTGAACATAAGCCTCTCCTGAGGCACACCAATAAGCTGAACGCGTACTATATGAAGCCCTAGTCTTACTTCATTCAAGGCCATCAAAACATCAGCCGAAACATTTGTCTGCATAAATCCGCATAACTATCAAAAAAGCAAAAGCGAGCCAAGTCGTAAATTTATAACCCCTGTCGTGCATAGAACGCCGCATTGCCGCAGGGAGTGGAGGTTTCTAGAGTTTCTGACTTTCTCGTGACGTCACTGTCTGGGTCTAAATGGAGCGGGACAGACAGACTTAGCCATTGTTTGCTTACACAACGAAGTGTGAATTCGTTTGATAAACGCCTTCAGAGATCTGAGATTTAATTTCAGTAAACTTAAACTTAGTTAAGGATAAGGGAGATAATAAATCATGCACTGTGAGTGTCCAGACCGAATCTGGGATAAGACAAACATTACCACGAGCCTGGTAAAGTGAATTGACCAAAACGAGATATTTATATCCAAAACATGCCAACGAAATACAACTAAAACATTAGCGTTATACATACGAATTGTGCAATAGACGACCTCCAGGTACTAATAATATTTTATTTTATATTCAGGTATGACGTGACGAGCTTACCGTATGTTAAGCGACACGACTGCCCATATCAGTTGCAGTGTCACACGAAACTAAAGTATACAGTTTTACGTGACACTGCACTGCGCACGTCATCCTGAGACATCAGCACAATCTAGTAATAGGATTACTAAAGTCTCATTTGCCCCGTAATTTCACTAGCTACAGTGCCCTTCAAACCGGAACACCAATAATATACTAATATACTGTCCGTTCTTCAGATATATGGCTATAATAAGAACCTTTGATGATGCCTGGCATTCCTGGCGCTAGCCCTCTTGGCCATCGAATTTATAACGTCTACTGCCATAAAATATTAACGCGAGAGTACTGACCCCTAACGTGAAGGGTCGTTCGGAGGAGACAATATAGGTACGTATAGATTAGCAGTAGGCAACGCTGTAGGTAAACGTTATAAGGCTCGCTGTTGATATAAGAATGATGAACAGGCGTATTCTAAATAGGGTTGAAAGAATCTCATTGATAATGTTTTGTGGTGGGTTAAAAGTTATTAAATAATTAAAACCAAACGCAAATGTGCTCAAATGCAAACTTATCTTCCATCCTTCCATCTTTTACTAGGTGGTAGGACTTTTCTGCAAAGTTCGTCTAGGTAGGTACCACCGCTTTGCCAGTTCTGCCGCCAAGCAGTAGTGTGCAAGCTTTACTGTGTTCCGGTTTGAAGGGCACTGAAGTTAGTGAAATTACTGGGCAATTGAGACTTTATGATCTGATCTCACAGTCGAGTAATCTTATTACTAGATTGTGCTGATGTCTCAGGATGATGTGCGCAGTGCAATGCCACGCGAAACTTGCGACACTGTTCTGTTATGGGCGGCCGTGTCGCTTAACATCGGGTGAACGACTAGCACGTCACATCATTCATTAACATTAAAAAAACCTAAGGGAAGTTTGTGAGTATGGATGAATGTTTGTTACTCTTTCACGCAAAAACTACTGAACGGATTTAGATAACATTAGGAACACACAAGTGTATGACCTGGATTAACACATAGCATACTTTTATCCCGATAGTATATTCCCATGGGACAATTTAATAAAGTATAACGCATTATTGGGACCCAATTCTAGCAAATTCGAAGGACGGAGGAAAATTCGAATGATGGAAGATACGGCCCTGCAATGTCACAACGCGCCTAAGCTAACGATGTACACAACCTTACCAACATTCATCAGTCGAAGTAAACAGCATCAGGTGTTTAGGTAGCGTGACAATAGAATTAGCATAGTAAGAGGATGAATTAATCATCTCTTGTGATCTCACGGATCGATGGTGAGATCGTACGGCCTATTGAAACAACAAAGGGATGAACGAGGACTCGTGGATTGTCATTAGTAACGATTAATTAAAGGTCACGGTGATTGATCAATGGTTAGGTTTTTTAGTCATTATTTTTGGACGGCGGAAGGCTTAATTTTGATAAGCAAGCCGGGCTTTGTATATGGCGAAATGCCAACGGATAACGCACTTAAGGCAAAAATGGTTCAAAAGATGTTAAGCTCCTGATAATCATCTGTCTGGGTCTCCTCTATTGCCACTGTCCCTGTTTGATAGGTCTGTTAGACCTCGTATCAAAAACTTCCATAGTACGAATATACATATAAACTTCAA
Organism: Ennomos fuscantarius; assembly: GCA_905220475.3. Taxonomy (NCBI): domain Eukaryota; kingdom Metazoa; phylum Arthropoda; class Insecta; order Lepidoptera; family Geometridae; genus Ennomos; species Ennomos fuscantarius. Next base: position 10,654,846 of record HG992048.1, on the reverse strand, counting down.
AGTCCTGACTGACTGACTTATATATCAACACACAGCCTAAACCGCTGATCCTAGAGACTTGAAATTTGGAGGGTGTGTTCTTTGTAAAGTGTAGGTATCCACTAAGGGTTTTTCGAAATCCCATCCCTAAGAGGGTAAAATGGGTGGTTGAATTATCAATGAAAATTTATCTTCTTCGTTTCCTATAGGCCACGCGGGTGAAGCCGCGGGCAGGAGCTAGCATTAACTAAAATTTAGTAACGATATACTTCTGAAATGTGTGGAGTGACTATTCGCAACCATACTTAAGCTGGTAATGGCCTAGGTAGTGACAAAAATCTCTAGCAACACATACAAAATTACTATTCATATTACAAAGGTTTACTATAATGACTCAGAGGGGTCAGAAGATATATTCAAAGGCGTTTCTTATTTTGGCTTTCTCGTTACTACCGCACAACAAAATGAGATACACATCAAACACCAGCCTTTTCTTGTACCTTCACACTGAAAAAGAGCCCTCAAATAAACATTTTCCATATTATGTCCAAGTCAAGAACGACCTCTGACATTTGGATTTGATCCTTCTGCACAGTTATTAGCTTTATTCTGAGCGGACTGTTGATAGGGTAAGACGGGTGGTTCGCCCTTTTCATTAGTACGAGTTGATACGGTTTAGGCTGAATTAATACGAGAATAGATGTGTGTAGACGACTAGACGCGATACTTTGGGCTTAATTTATGTAAATGAGGGTAAATTTTAGCGTACACAAATATTTTAAATTTAGTTATCTGAATTCTATATATGTAGTCACACTAATATTATAAAGGCGAAAGTTTGTATGTGTGTATGTTTGTTACTCCTTCACGCTCAAACGGCTGAATGGATTTGGATGAAATTCGCTACCAAGATAGCTTATACACTGGATTAACATATAGGCTACTGCTTATCCCGGAAAAGTGAAATGTTCCCGTGGGATCAGCAAATAATTAAAACACTTTTTATCCGTGAGTGAAACCGCGGTGCACAACTAGTAACAAATAAAAAGCATTTAAGTATTGTATCAGCTATCTGGTTCCCATAGCACAAGCTTTGCTTAGTTTGGGGCTAGATGGCGCTGTGTGAAATGTCCACGAATATTTATTTATGTCCACACGTGTGCAAAGATTTCGATCCACACCAGATTTGCAATGGTTTCAGTTTTTCTGTATACCTCTTGTATGTATGTGGTAGCGGCCAACCGAAAAGCTCAAATCATATAAAAATGTAGGACTATCCTCTCTGTCCCAGATACACGCTACTGTAAACCACCTTGAACTGTATATGCGGTCGTAAATGATCCGTACTATTTATGTTTGTGTACTGCTTCTGTTTACCTTCACCTATTTGACGCCATGTGTCCGTTTCGGGCTGCTGTTATAAAGTTGTAATGTTACCTTTCACCATTGTTTGGTTTGGTGTACATATGCTACATGTGTGGTATATTCGAGGACTTATTGCTGGTTTTATTCAGATTAGTGAAATTTATGAAGCCTTTTACTGATGCTTATTGGCATTTACTGACATCTCGGAAAAAGCTGTACTGGCAGTGCTTAAACCATAAGTCCTTAAACGTGATAATATAAACGACTCCTTGATTTCATTGATGTAATGGATACCAATCGGCATCAGCAAGATTAAGGAACATGAACCTTTTAACTTCCTTTCCACGGAATCCCAGCAAACGAAAAAAAACTTTACGCACGCTTTACTTGGGGAGTATGCTGGTGAATATCTCCATTGTCAACATAACAAAGTAAAAAATATGTTGGTATGTCTGGTAAAATAACATTTGTTACATAGCACCGGACGCGCCGCTTATCGCACCGTCTAGACATCGTCGTCGCCGCGTCAGCTACATTCACACACATCTAGAAGTCACCAACACACAGAGAAAATGCTGACCAGCGCCTGCGTGAGACTGGGATCACGACCACCGTCCGCGCAGCGCCCGCGCCCCGCGTGTCCCTTTTAGCCCCGCGTGGCTGTCATGACCCCTCCCCCGTCACTCGTTCTCGATCGCCGAGACCTGTCACCTGTATTACATAATTAATTTTAAGGACGAACTTTACGTGTTATAAATTAGACTTAATAAAAAGATATAAGTATATAGTTATCGTTTAACTTTAATACTCCCGCTGCAGGCCCTCTATAACTTTTTTTTTTTTTTTTTTTTTTTTTTTTTTACTTCAAACTTGTCTAGCATTTGACCACGCTCTCACCTGATGGGAAGTGACGATGCGATCGAAGGTGTAGCATGCTAGCCAAGTAAATACCTATTCACTCTTCTCTTGAACACGCCCGGGTCATATTTCGCCGGAAACACAGACGCTGGCAGGGCATTCCATTCCTTAGCCGTTCTAATTAAGAAAGTTGAGTCAAATCGCTTGGTACGAATGGGTGGTATTTCGACCACGAAAGGATGGCGCTTAGCCGAGCGTCTAGTAGTCCGGTAGTGGAATGGTGATGGGAGAATGAGATCATGCAGTTCTTGAGCGCATTCACCGTGGTGTATTCTGTAAAAGACCGACAGACTTGCCACCTTACGTCGATGTGCAAGGCTCAGGAGCCTTTTACCAACCAAAGTGTCGTCGTTAATGAGCCTTTTGGCACGCCGTTCAATCGAGTCCAGAGCCTCAAGCTGGTACTTGGCAGACCCGTCCCACAGGTGGCAGCAGTACTCCATACACGATCGGACCTGTGCTTGATACAGATTTAGAAGCTGTCCAGGTGTGAAGTACCGCCTTACCTTGGACAATATGCCGAGTTTTTTTGAAGCTACTTTGGCTTTGGACTCGATGTAGTATCCAAAGTTTAGGTTTGACGTGAGATCAACACCCAAAAGCTCAAGATGGTTTTCTAAACTTACAGATACACCACGGAATGAAGGAGCCAGATGGAGTGGGCTCTTTTTAGCAGTGAATAAACACGCCTGTGTTTTTGCAGCATTGAACCAAACCAAGTTAGCATCGCCCCAATCGGACACGGCTTTCAAAGCCAGGTTCATGCGCTCAACCATAGCCTCTCTCTCAATCCGGACGTCGTCACCACTGGCACGGGCACTGGATGTGTATCTTTCAACAACAGTACTATCATCTGCATACCCAAAAGTACCGGGCTTTAGCAGATCATTGATGTGGAGTAAGAATAGTGTTGCTGAAAGAACTGACCCCTGAGGTACACCAGCATTAATAGCTAATTGATCGGAGGAGCAGCCATCAAGAACTACTCTTAGCGATCGTTCCCTCAAAAAGTCTGATATCCAAGTGCACAGACCAACAGGTAGTCCGTAAGATGGAAGCTTATTCTTAAGACAGAAGTCCGTCATGCCAGACCCGATCAAATGCCTTAGAGACGTCTAGAGATACAGCAAGTGCCTCTCCATGCATCTCTAAGGCTTCGCTCAATATGTGAGTGGCATACGCGAGAAGATCCCCAGTGGACCGGTTTCGGCGAAATCCGTATTGCCGGTCACTGAGGAGATCATTGTCTTCAAGGTATGCCAAGAGCTTGTTGTTAATTATACGCTCCATACTCTTACAGAGAATGGAGGTAATTGAGATGGGTCGATAGTTGGCAGGATCAGCACGACTGCCCTTCTTAGGTACAGGTTGTACGTTGGCTAGCTTCCAACTCATAGGGACTATTCCGGTGTCTAGAGAGAGGCGAAATAGGCGTGTTAGAATGGGAGACAACTCGGGTGCACAGCTCTTAAGTACAATTGCTGGTATACCATCGGGACCACTGGCTTTGTTCACGTCTAGACTGCGTAATGTTTTTAGCACTTCCTTCTGACGTATGCGTATTTCCGGCATGAAAACACCGCATTGTGGAAGGCAGGGAGGTACCTCATTAGCAGAATCTAGACGCGAAGCTTCTGCAAAGAGAGTGGCAAACAAGTTTGCTTTTTCTTTTGCAGTGTGAGCCAGCGATCCGTCTGGTTTCAATAATGGAGGCAGTGAGGATCGACAGAAGTTCGCTTCAACCGATTTGGCTAGGGACCAAAAAGCCTTACTACCAGCTGGGTAGGAAGCAAGTTTAGTCCCTATTCGACCAATATGATTGAAACGAGCCTTCCTTAATTCCTTCTTACAGGCCTTGGCGGCAACGTTAAAGGCTTTCTTCTTAGCTCGAGTGTCCGAGGCCTTGCGTTTTCGAGCGTCAGCCCATGCCAGATATGCCGCATGCTTCTGCGCTTCAGCGCGAGCACAGTCGGCTCCAAACCATGGGCTGGCTTTGCTGGTCACGGGCTTATCGGAAAATGGAATAAAATATTCCATAGCCCGACATATTACCTCAGTAACCGCATTCGCGCAGACCGTCGGATCTCCAGAAGAAAAACACGTTTGCCGCCAAGGATATGAAGCGAAGAAATGTCGCATCTCGTCCCAGTCTGCTAAGTTGTATCTCCAGACACGCCGATTGCTCTTAGGGCTTGGGTCAGGCGGGGAGTATACTGAAACGGACTTGACCAGACAGTGATCGGAGCTACCAATGGGTGAGGATACCGCCACAGAGTATCGGTCTGGTTCAGTCGTGAGCAGAAGGTCGAGGCAGTTAGCAGTGTGGCTATCAATGTCAGGCACTCGCGTTGGCTCTTTAACAATCTGCGTTAAATTGAGCGCTAAAGCGAGCTTACGCGTCTCTCTCCCAGCGTGGTCCGTGATCCGGTGTGGGACTAACCACTCCTGGTGGTGAGCATTAAAGTCCCCCAGAACAACAAGCTGAGCCGAAGGATAGCGTTGCTGAGCCACATCTGCCGTTTCACTGAGATACTCCATTAGAAGAGTTGTTTCCCGGTCACCGCTATGTGATCTGTACACACCAGCATAGAGAATTTTCTCCAAGTAGGAAGTGGACGAGATATTGGGATGCTAACCCTCAGTAATAGAGAAGCTCTTACGCCAATGGAGAACTTGCCCGGAGACTGCGGGGACGCCCGAACCCCCCTGAAATTGCCCACAAGTTCCTCACTTCCAGTCGCCAACTGGCCCTGTGGACAAGCTCAGGATTTTACACAAGCGGTGGGGCAGCCTTTCGTAGTTGGCTAGACTACTACTTGGGCCCCCTACAACTTGCGGTCGGCCAGCAGAGAGCACCGTGCTTCGGATCCCGCTACCCTCCGAAGCAAGGTCTCCGACGCGAAAGCATCCCCATCACCAATACCGGTCTGCATACCCAACACAACTGTCCGCATCTACTCGTCAGAACGGCTTCATTAGACATCACGATGGAACATGACGAGTCGCTTGGCATCGTGGTTTTGTCTAATATAATATCTGGCGCAGACGGTATGATCTTTGGGTCAAGTGCGCGTACGACCCTCGGGAAATTTTGACATCTTTTTGGACTTCTGAGTGGAACTCTGGGAACTCTGTGAACTCAGTGAACTTTGAACTGTGCGCGTACGTGACTGGCTATTGAGCTTTGACCAAGGATTCGGACATCTCTGAAGGACTGCGGCTGGAGCTTTCAAGAAATCGAAGGATATTAAAGTGAACCAAAGATGATGAATATACAGTAAGTACGCTAGAATTTTCTCTGGTGTTGCTTCCCCCTTTTAGTTGTAATTCTGTCAGGATTTTACCTGACCATACCTTTTCCAGTATCGTACTGGTAAGGTACCAAGTAAATTTAATTTTAATAATGCATTAATATTATAGATTATTATGTTAAATTAATTTCAAAAGGAATTTTAATTATTACGATAAATTAGTTTAGGTAAAGAGATAATTAATAAATTTATAAATATAACATTAAAAAAAAAATTGAATGAATTAATTAAAAAAAAACTAATTTTACCTGACCATTCCTTTTTCAGTATCGTACTGGTAAGGTGTCAAGTAAATTTAATTATGATAATTAATTCATGTCAAAAGAATTTAAAATGGAATTTTAATGATTACGACAAATTAAGTGTAGGTAAAGAGATATTTACACCCAGGCTCCTTTAGGGGAACTATCAGCAGCGATTGCGACAACTAACAATGACCTGCGTAAAATCTCAGATTGGAGCTACTCATATGGTCTCAGGATCAATCCGGCGAAAACCCAAACTATCGTAATAGGTAGTTCTAGAATGATCTCTAAAATAGATTGGTTTCGCCTTCCTCAAGTTATGTTTGAAGGAACATGCATCGAAATCAGTGATACTGTTAAGAACTTAGGAATACTAATGGATAAAAAGTTATCCTGGGTACCTCAATTAGCCGAAACAAGTAGAAAACTTTTTGCATCTGCTTCTTCTCTTAGGAGATTACGTAACTTTTTGCCTACTACCACCAAAATTGCTCTTGCACAATCGCTTTTGCTCCCCATATTGGATTATGCTGACACCGCATATCTAGATTTAACCGAAGAACCGCTTAATAAGCTTGAACGCTTACAAAATTACTGTATTAGGTTCATATATGGCCTACGCAAATATGACCACATTTCTGAATTCCGACAAAAGCTGAAATGGTTACCTATTCGTTTTCGCCGGAATGCTCACATCTTGACTCTGTTGTACAATATCCTTTTTAATCCATCCACCCCTAATTATCTAAAGGAACGATTTCAATTCCAGCACCTCACTCACTCTCGACACCTACGCTCTTCTGAAACTTTACAACTTGCAATGCCGATGCACACCACTACATACTATGACAAATCATTTACTGTGCAAGCAGTGCGGCTGTGGAATGCTCTGCCTTTAGACATAAAATGTGCTAAATCTTTACAGATATTCAAAAACATGGTAAAGAATCATTATATGACTAATATTTAACGCTGCTATATGTATGTATGTATATACACACATATATATATACACATATATGTATATAGGTATATATATATATTTATTATATATATTATATATATTTATTTTATATATTTATTTTTTTAAATTTAGTGATATCTAGAGTTTGCATATTATATTAGATATTAGTATAAGTAGATATTCAAATGGTATTTTTTAAGAACTGTTTTTTTTGTTTGTTTAACTTTTTCATGTCTTTTTTTATTTCTATTTTTTTATTTGCTTTTAATTTAAAAATATTTTTGTTTTATTGCCTATTACGACTACGTAATTGGTGGTAAGATAAAATAAAAAATATTTCATTGTTCACCACTGTCTGCTTCCATTATAATCAAATACTGTCCATCCAAAGGTTGCCTGGAAGAGATCGCTTTTAGTGATAAGGCCGCCCATTGTATTACCAACTATAAGTTATTATGTAAAATTAATTTAAGCATGTGGTATGCAATAAAGAGTTTTGTATTGTATTGTATTGTATTGTAATTAATTAATTTATAAATATAACATTTTGAAATAAAATTTAATAAATTAATTTTAAAAATGTTATAATATACAAAAAATTGATTAATTGTATTATTAATCAATTTTTGAATTAGTTTTAGAATTAATGTATTGATTAAATTTAATACATTTTAATTTGATAAAAATTAACTTAATAAATATAGACTAAATATTAAAATTATATTAATTAAAAAGAATTAATTAAATTGATGAAATTAAAATATAAAAGAATATTTGTTTTTATTTAATAAATAAAAATTAAAGAAAAATCAATTTAAAATTATAAATAAAATTTAATATTGAAAAGTTGATTCATTGTATATTTAATTGAGTTTTTAATTAATTTCAAAATGAATGTGTTAACTAAAATTTAAAAAAATTTAATTGAAATAAAATTATTATGGTCGTAAAATTTAATTAAATAAAAAAAATATAAATTAAAAAAAAATGAAATTATTAAACTAAGTAAATATATAGTAAATAAATAAAATAAAATAAATTAAATCGATAAAACTAAATAATATACATTCTTTTTATAAAAATTTAAAAATAAAACCTAAATAAGAAAAATTACGATTCGAAATTAAATAAAATAAAATAAATCTGATATTGAAAAATGGATAAATTGTATGTTTAATTAAATTTTTAATTAATTTCAGAATAAAAGCAGTATATATGTTGAATAAATTTTAATTGAAATACAATAAATTGGTATTGAAATTTAATTTTATGAAATAAAAATCAATGAATTTAAAAGATTTACGTAAAATGAATAAACTGAATAAATAAATAAAGAGTAAATATTGAAATTATTTTAATTAATAAAAATGAATTAAATTAAATTAATAACATTAAATAAAGAATATTTGCTTTTATTCCATAAAAAAAAGGATAAAAATTAACAATTTGAAATTATCAGTTAAATTTAAATAAAATCTTATAGGTACTGAAAAATTTATTCATTGTATGTTTAATTAATTTTTTAATCATTTTCAGAATAAATGCAGTGAGTAAATTTAATAAGTTTTAATTGATAAAAATACAATTTATTGCTCATAAAATTTAATTTTATGAAAATAACTAATCAAATAAATTTAAAAATTTTATATTCATACTTTTTTACATCCTACGAAACGCAATTCGATCATTTGATCAGCAAGTTTTGTCTAAAGCTTCAATTTAATTAAAAAGTTTAGAGCCAAGTCATGTGAAACGAGGTCTTATAGATGGTCTTGGTTTGGTCGTAAAAATTCTAACTGGACTATACAGATGCTCTTAAAAAGAACGATGCCAAAGCAGCTATCAATGTTAATCAGAATAAAATAGCACACTTATTAAATATTATAAATGGTAATATAGAACAAATTGCAAATGAATTCCATAGACTAGAAGATATGTTAGTATTCACACGTGCCTCTCGCACTCATCATTCTATGTTAGGATTAGATAAATTGCGTAAGATGATTCAAAAACTTTATATTTTATATGATAAGAATCAAATTTTAGGTGTAGAACTTAGAGAATATTATAGTATTATAAGGTCTAGATCATATTTCTATGAAAATAAGGTAGCTGTAGTTTTTAAAATTCCTATTTGTTCCTCTAGTATATACGAACTTTAACGACTCACCATTATACCTAACGAATATAACTTGGTCATCTTACCCCCTTATCAGTAATATAGTAACTAACGAGAAATTCTATGTGTACATGGAGGCTGAATGCCCGAAGTTAGAATACCGGTTCATATGCGAAGCGAATCTCAATCATCAAATTCGAACAAAACCTGCATTCAAGATTTATTACTAGCACATACAATTGGAAGCTCATGCACAAGAACACTTATAACATTTTTTAAAGAAATAATGGAAAGATTGGACGTTCAGCACTACATCATCATATTCCCGAAAGCCACCAAGTGACGATGCATTTCAAAAGAGAAGACACCACTACCTTCACGGAAGCTACTTTGTTACAATCACGCAAAACTGTATACTGCACACCGACGAACTAACAGTTAAGAATATTAACAATGAAATCAAAGGACAGCAAATGAAGACCATTATTATCCTCGAATATACAGAACCTGGACATGAAACATATCCTGCTATGAAACTTAACTCGATAAATTTCAACGGACTCTACAAAATTCAAGAAAGCCTATCCTTACTCTTGAAAATCAATCCAACTCAGTTTATCACACAACTATACCATTTTACATCGTATTCACCAGTACAGGAGTATTGGTCATCTTTATAATTCTAAGAAGATTTTTGTTAAATCGAAGAAAGATCAACAACGCTGCCTCCACGACTAACGTTCAACCAATAAGAGAAACCAATGATGAGAATTTAGCACCCAGCTTCGTAAATCCAGATCATTCAGCAACATTTAGACTGAAAGTACTGAAATAGTTGCTGATCTGCGACGGGAGGTGTTACATAGCACCGGACGCGCCGCTTATCGCACCGTCTAGACATCGTCGTCGCCGCGTCAGCTACATTCACACACATCTAGAAGTTACCAACACACAGAGAAAATGCTGACCAGCGCCTGCGTGAGACTGGGATCACGACCACCGTCCGCGCAGCGCCCGCGCCCCGCGTGTCCCTTTTAGCCCCGCGTGGCTGTCATGACCCCTCCCCCGTCACTCGTTCTCGATCGCCGAGACCTGTCACCTGTATTACATAATTAATTTTAAGGACGAACTTTACGTGTTATAAATTAGACTTAATAAAAAGATATAAGTATATAGTATAGTTAATACTCCCGCTGCAGCCCCTCTATAACTCATTTCACAATTGTCAAGATAGCGACATCAATATTAAACAAAGCAAAACAAAGTTATGCCGGCCGATAGATGGAGCTAAACTAAAGAAGTTTTACTTCAGCCGTATGGTAGTGGAAAGCACTCTCATATTTTTTAATAGTCCGATGCCAAACATCAATTAATCGAAGACCCATCTGAATCTACATCAAATGTCATGGTTGTATACAATCGACGGTATTATCTTCATTAGCAGCGTAAAACATAAAACCGTGCGAAGTTTTAGAGCCATATTTACTCAGAAATTTAATTTTCCAGTAACCCAATTCTCTATTTGTGTAAACACAAACACAATGCGGTCTGCCGACTGCCGGATTTGCCTGAGAGCTCAAATATGAGATTACAGCTAAGCTTCACTTGTGTCTAAGACAAACAAAATTCATCAAGATGAAGCGTACACCGTTCTTGATAGCAGTAAGGATGCTGGTGTATTGACTCCCACAGAATCGCTAGGTGTCACCATTGAATCTGCTCCAGTATTAAATGACCTGCCAATACTCTAAGATAAGACTCTGTGTGATCACTGATCAAACAAGTGGGTACCACTCACTAAAAAGCTTCTTCTTGCGGCGGCGTCGTGTTTCGGGTAGTCCTCTTCCCTCAAATATGGTCGAGGAGGGTGATGGCTGGAACATGCGTCAAGCTCGTGAACGGGTGCTGCTTGCGGAAGCTGGTTTGCTCGTGGTGTATTCACAATAAGAAATAAGTAATAATGTTTATAAATTTGTATTGTCCCTCCTGTGTGTATGTATGTATAATAAGCTAAAGCAATAAATGAAAAATAATTTAACCAAAAGCAAGGACCCAGGTGTCTGAAGAAAGAAAGTGAGTACTAATTAGCTTAGCCTCATATGCGGCATTTTTCTATTCATACTGCATACTAATACTAATTTAATTTGGCTTTAGGAGACTAGATAAGGCAGAGAATAGCAGCAGCGGTGGTTATGTATATATACGTAGCGCATTATTCTTGACGCGTTTGCTCTTTAAACGCGCTTTTTTAGAGTTTGCTTCTGTAATCACAGTCCTTACTGTGAATATCTCAGGGTAGGCGCTGAGTACCTAAGACTTAAGGGATAAACGTCTGGAAAGGTAGAGGTAGAAACAAAGGTCTAAGACGATATATCCCACTTAAGATACTAAGAGCTAGAGACCTCGTGTTTATCTTGAAACTGGTCCTGATGTTGCTAAAGTTTCAGATAAATTTGCCAGTTTAGGAAACGTCTCTTCTAACGGTGATAGAGCCGAGATTGGAGGGAATCTTTTGGGTTCTTTAGATAAATGTATCGACGACAATACTATTCATACTATACTATGATTATTCTAAAGCTCTCTCTCTCTTCACTCAGTATGTTACGAACCAAAATCAAAATGAGACTACCAAAAATAATTTAAAGTAATGACCGAACTTGATGAAGTTTTGTATGCGGATGGTTGGAAATTTTAGAAAATGATATGGGAATATGATACTTTTTATCTCGATGAAATATAACGATATAATATAATACGAGCGAGCTGGATCTATGACGAGTATCGGTGTTGCGTAAAGTTATTAGTTGAAAATTGAGAACGATTAATCAAATCGAACAAATCGAGCGACCGTTCGTCATGTTGTTCAGTATTGTATACACACTTACAATAAATGTATGTGTTCAACTGTTTAACTGACCGCGATGATGATACGATGACTGCAATGATGAATGTTTCATTGAGAATGGCTAGATAGTGAACTATTTTTTTGATATTGAATAAGTTTGTGTTTGAGCATTGTGTGACCTGATTATAAGTGCCTACACAAACGTGATTTAAAGACACCCAAAATTATATTAAAATAATTAATCAGGCATACTCTAGCGATCATTTTAATCCAGTTATAATATATATCTCATTGAATAGACCGTTTCAAAACCTAATTTCATAAATCTGATAAAGAGTCACTTACGTGGCTTTTATAAGTCCCTAAGTCAGTAAAATTGAACAATTTATAAAACCTTTTTAGGGTTAAATTATCCCAAAAATGTTATCTTAAAATGAACGCTTTCAATTTTGATTAAAGGATAATTAACTTTCCAACGATCTACAATACCTTTTGATGCCTGAGCGGATTCACTTAGATTCAGTCCAAGCATGTCACATCGGCTGGGGAAAGTTAAATCTACCCGCTACTCGTAGTCCTGCACTTAGATATTCCCCCTCTAGCCAGACAGTGCTAAGAATCTATGCATAATCAACTCTGTTTTCGCATCAAGTTCTGTTTAAATACTTTATGTTGTTAAAGTGAGAAACATTTATTTAAGTAAAACCTCTTAACGCACGCTTCACTTGGGGAGTAAGCTGGTGAATTCGAGTCGAACTGAGTTGAAGTTGATTCACATAGATCAACATAACAAAGTTACAAATTGTATTATTAATGTAAGGTAAAATGACAATTAACAATTGTCAAGATGGCGACATTAACATTAAACAATGCAAAAACAAAGTCATACCAGCCGATAGATAGAGCTTAACTAAAGCAAACTCTCACACTCAAAAAGTCTAAAGCACATTCGATTTACGTGACAAAATCGTTAGATAAAATCAAATTTATTACATAGGTACACACTAACAGTAGTAACTAGTAACATACTGTTCCGTTCACGCAATATAGACGAAACGTGTACACCTACATAACAACAAAGTAAAACTTCGACATACATCAGGTCCAGAGAATTCTAGAACTTCTAAAACAAAACTTCGCAAACCGGGGTTCGCGTGGACAAGCTCGGCGAACCGCGACGGAGTTCGGATGGACCATACCTGACTGCCGATCTAGATAGCCTAGACTGGCCTGGCCATTGTCTCGAGACGGCGCGGTTGGGTTAGCGTGTTAACGACGCGGCCATTAGTGAAAACGACGGCGTTGGTTACAATTAAAATGTTTAATTTGAGAGTCAGCAGTGATTGCTTTTCTGAGTATTTCGTTTGGCAATTCAGGTGCAGCGGCGGCTGATAAAGTTTACTTAGTAATCATTCGTTCTAGGGTGACAGTGTTACAGACCGGCTTATATATTTTCGCCATTATAACGCAAAATTGGAAAGATTCAAAACTATGTTAACGACTTCGGCAGTCGCATTGACGACACCACTTCGTTATTTCAGAATTAAGTTTCCAATGATCTCATCGAACGAGTGTTAATTATAAAAGACAGGTAAAATTCAATCTAACAAGATTTTTTTTTTAATTTTACGTGAGCTACACGCAGAAATTCTAATATTATCATCACGAGACTTAGCGCAGACAGTCTCGTCCAGTACACTCACGACTCAGTCCAGATAAGATAAAGTTGACGCATATGGATCTAGAGAAACTGGGTAATCCTTACGTTCTATAAAACATTATGGTTATCATAAAGAACTAAAGAGAAAGTTTGGGCGTGGGCTGAAGATTACGTTACGAAATAATTGCCTGTTCTCAATATTGGCAGAACGATATTATAGCTCGTTAGCCGGTTACTCTTATGTGAAACAGTAAGCCATATTTGATCACTGTACAATGAACTTTCTCGACAATGGAATAAATCACGTGGCTTAATTTCAACAGTTCAGTTTATATTGAAGGGTCGTAACGCTTTTGGGCTTCCAGGACCCACAGATCGAAATGTCAAACGCAAGATATTTTTTAATGATTTGACTCTACTTACTTTTCGGCCCTAATGATTTCAAATTAATTCAAATTCAAATTATTTATTCATTAAACTTATAATTAAACATATTTTCCATTATTTATGAATACAACTAGTCTTATCCAACTTAAGTATTGAGTCCGTGTACCCTGTACTAGTATAAAACTGTGTTGCAGGGTACAGAAAAATTCCATAAAACAAAAATAAATTACCATCTAAAACTAAAACCTCTCAGTGTACTGCGCGTCTCTGTACCTTTTTGGTTGCATCGACATTTACCACTAGGTTTCAGTAGGTAGTAGTTTCAGTCAGTCAAATAACTATTGTACATCAACATAGCCTTTTTGATTTGAATAACTAGTACCATTACGCAGCCGCGTAAAAACCTACTAACAAAACAAATCTTGCTTTGAAGCAAATTCTTTCCACATATGAGATCGTAGCCGTGCCTTTTATAGCACTATCAAATTCAGCACCGGTTATATCTGATACTGCAGCCGTATATCCGTATAAACCTGGCCCCATATAACCGGATTAAACCTATATTCAGAGGGGCAGGAACCTATTCCCAGAGCTTTTCTGCAATACTGATATAATCCATGTGATATATTATTATAAGTATTCGGAGCGAATGAAAACTTGCATGACGGTAAGCTCTGGCACAACCTGACCTAATAAGAACATAATTATATATATTTCTTGTTAGAATATTGTACAAGCTGTCTTTTTGGTCTATTGGGAAGGTCCAAAAAGCATTATTAAGAAATATTTAAAAGAAAAGTTATGGGTTTTCCGGGGGATTCTGATTGGGGGGTGGCTTTTCTGTACCCCACAGATTTTTTTCTAGGCCATCAAGGCTTCAATACTTTAAAACTAGGAGATTGTTCGACCCGCTTAAGACCGGCTGTAAGATGTTAAGAGATACTGTAGAATCTACTCTTCACAATCGCATATGTAAAGCAGGTGTACATTTTTATTAGTTATCTAGTTCTCGTAGTACAAGCTTTGCTTAGTTTGGGTCTACATGGCGCTGTGTGAAATGCCCACAAATATTTATGTTCCCGACAAGTATATCCACTATAGAGCTGATCATAGACCCAAGCTCTTACACATGCCGTAGTCTTACAGAACACAAGAAATCAGACGTTATTAGAGTGATATGATTATGGTTGAGTCTTTATAAGATACCGAGAAGATATTGAAAGTTTCAGAGCTTACGTAGCTTTGACGACAAAATTAATGAAATGGCAGTGCCATACAGAACTTTCAAATAAAATCTACAGTGATACTGCACTGCGCTCGTCAATGGGATTTGTAACATGGGTTTAACAGTATCATAAACATAGTATTTATGGCTACTGTGGTACAATATGCCTTCGAAGTGTGATCGTGTGATTGCACACTAATGTAAGCTGGACAAGAGCTGGACGACGGCAATATCAAGGAGTTCACGTAAATTTCGTGAAATTTAACTTCTGAACAAGAGCTGGACGACGGCAATATCAAGGAGTTCACGTAAATTTCGTGAAATTTAACTTCTGGACAAGAGCTGGACGACGGCAATATCAAGGAGTTCACGTAAATTTCGTTAAATTTAACTTCTGGACAAGAGCTGGACGACGGCAATATCAAGGAGTTCACGTAAATTTCGTGAAATTTAACTTCTGGACAAGAGCTAGACGACGGCAATATCAAGGAGTTCACGTAAATTTCGTGAAATTTAACTTCTGGACAAGAGCTGGACGACGGCAATATCAAGGAGTTCACGTAAATTTCGTGAAATTTAACTTAACTAAAAAAACTTAATTGGTTGGCTAATATATGTAATCAATGTATCAGATAAAGCTAATCCAGATAGATTATAAAAAAAAGATACTTGCATTTTAGATTTTAGCTCAAGTATTTTACGCAAGTTTATGCCGATGAAGGCTTATATTTACAACCGATCAAAGTATTAATTACGTCATAGAGCATTACGATCAAGACCTCGTAACTCGAGTCGTCATTCCGGACAATCATAAAAAAGTTATGTTTATTATTAACCAGCTTACTGTGGAATATCATGCCATCTAAATCTGAAGCAGGTATATGTAAAAAAAACGAGTGTGCGTTAGACCACACGGCTGAAGTAAAACTTATTTAGTTTAGCTCTATCTATCCGTCGGTGTAATATTGTGTTTGCTTTGTTTAATATTAATGTTGCCATCTTGACAATTGTAAATTATAATTTTACCGGACACACCAACATAATAATACAAATTTTTTACTTTATTATTTTAACAGTGTGAACCAATTTCAAGTCAAGCGTGCGTAAAGAAGTTTTACTTTAAAAACGCCTAATATAGTAGATTGATTTTTTAGAACTGTATCTGTACATGAATGATGTATTAGCCGAACTTCGCAGAACACGAACTAATGCAGACTTGTTTGTACAGTTCAACAAACATGTTCAAAGCGATTAGCGTTCGACAAAGCGGCTGATTTCGTACTGATAAAATTATTTGCATCATCTTAGCAAATGTTTACTTGCTAGCACAAGTTCAAATGAAAAGTTTCGGGGAAAACTGTACAGTTTTTGTACCCTATTTCTTGGTAAGTATTATGTCATTCTATTCTATTCTTTTATATGATTAATGGTATACAGACATACCAAATTTTCACCACAGATTCGGTACGGTTTCGATATTTTGATCAAGATATAGACAGCAGGCTCGCTTACAATATTATGTAGGTCGAACTCTGATTTTTATGAAATGCTGTTATTACGTATTGATCAAACAATTTAATATGAGTTAAGGGATATTTGTATCATTATCATCATCATCATCAGCCTAAAGACGTCCTCTGCTGAACATAAGCCTTCCCCTTAGAGCACTACTTTGAGCGTCTGCTTGCCTCTTGCATCCAAGGTGCTACGAATCCCCGCAGCTTGACGCGGGCCGTCGTTCACTTAGTGGAGGCCGACCTACGTGTATCAGCTAAACTACTTTACGCACGCTTGACTTGGGGAGTGAGCTGGTGAATGCGTGACGAACGGAAGTTGAAGTTGGTTCACGTAGATCTCCATTGTCAACATAACAAGAGTTAAAAAAATATTATAACGTTGGTAAGTCCGATAAAATGAAAATTTACAATTGTCAAGATGGCGACATTAAACAAATCAAAAAGAAAGTTATACCGGGGCGAGGTCGACGTGCCCCCCGTAGGTTAGCTAGAACTACTGAACTAAAGGTCGGTAGAGACCAACAGCATTAGCTCGTTCAAAAAAAAAAACTAAACTAAAGAAGTTTTACTTCAGCCATGTGGTCTAATGCACACTCGTTTTTTTTACATATAATAGGTCTTTACCTATGAAATTGCCGTATTGCAGTACAGACTTTTTCAAAAAAGTTTTGATTGGCTATGAATTCTAAATTCAAATTAATTTTGTTTGTTGTGGTCTAAAGCACACTCGTTTTTGTAGACGTCTAAACTTATCACTACCCTGTATCCCATTACCATAGCCTTGACCATGCCTGCTCTAATTACCCCAACTGTATCTTATCCTTCAGAAAACTGCAGCCCCAGCTCGTCATTGTAGCGACTGGCGGTGGCGAGCAAGGCCACTACCGCGCCGTCGGGTCGCCGGGTCGCCTCGAGTGCCACCAGTTACGCTAACGACGACGGGTCTAGAATGCCACCCCTTGTTAGTTAACGAGTCCAAGTCTCAACCATTGTTGTTCTTTGCCTTTCACGCTTTGATTCGAAGAGCGTTTTTCGGCGGTTGACGTGTTAATGTAAATTCTATAAATATTAAAACTATTTTTTAATAGTATGCGTGTTGTACTAAATTAATTAAGTGTTGAGTTATTTCTGGATATAATACCATTAACTAGAAAATTGTGTTGGAATTTTGCGAAAAATATTAGATAAGGAATTTTCCTTGAATAAAACGACATGTAAACAGATAAGTCAAATGAAATGTAAGAATACTGAGTCTTGAAAGTTTGACAAAATATTCAACTTTCATACAAAAATTCCTCTCCAAAAATAAAACGCGCGTGTATATAGCTAGTTATTTAATTTCAACGGTACCTATACGGCTCTTCGACTTCGACTTGGGACTTACAAATACATCCAGGCACACCTAAGCGATAATTGTGGGATAAACACTGTTGAACGTAAGCTATGACCGGTAATTATATTGTTCATTGACATTTTTTTCACATTATCATCATTTAATTAGTAAAACCAATTTACGTCATTAAAAATGTAGGTACTGGTGTCGATTCTGTGTCGCATTCTCTAAAACTTAAGTAAACTTAAAGTATGGCGGTACTCTTCTGATAAAGGGGAAATGAAAAAGACGGAAATATGTTAATTTAGTTTAGCTTTAGAGTATGTGACACAGAATCGACACCAATGTGTGTAAAATTGAATAACATTTCCGTCACATTATAATCAAAATAACTATGTAAAATAATATAATATTATTTATTTTATGTATATAGTTTTTACCTAAAACAATAAAAAGGGAACTTAATCAAACAAACCACTACCAGTGGGAAACATGCCCAATATGCTGGCAGCATTGCCACGTTCATGGCAATGCTCAATATTTGGCCGAAAAAATATGTAAAATGTAAAATTAAAAAAATACAGCCCAGACTATTGTAACATAACAATTAATTGATCCAATTCAAATAGCTAATCAATTTATTTTAAACGTCAAAAACGTCGTATGTATGTCGTCTGCTCGACTAGTCAACGTTTTAGCGCAGCTTAAAGCAAGCGATACTTGGCGCTGAGGTGAATTTTTCATCATCTCTGCCTTAAAGTATAACTGATATTCTATATATAGTAAAAAGTATATAAGACAGGGCTCTCGCTTTTCTACATAGGGGGACGTGTAGCTGTGCTACTAACAATATAAAACAAAGAACAGCGATACACTGACAAAGCGACTCGTCGCGCTTGCACGTGCAGTCACATGTATAAACTATAAATTGATGCGGTAATTGAAAAATGTATCGCTTTGCGTGCAGTCAAGCTGGTCGTTTAGGTATATCCAGAGTTCGAAAGCTTAGGCTTAGGGCTCTCGCTTTGCCTAAGCCAAGGAATTGCGAGCGCATTGAAAGGGACGTGTGTTTTTACGCTTATTTTATCGGAACTCCGATAAAATAGGGTTTCTTGGAATACGGCTCCAACGGCGGGCGGGTCGGGTCGGCCATCGAGTGGTTATGCAAAGGGTGTTTGTAAGGGAGTTATTGCTGTATTAAAAGTTTTGATTGGTAGGATTAGATGGGCTTTTAAACAGAGATTTTAATACGCAGTTATCTGTATTTTATTGGATGTATTAAAACATGTCATAAATGAATTTAATGACAAGCAATGAATACGTCATTTTTATTCATCAAATCTCATAATCATCAAAATCCTAAACGTTTTAAAAACTCGCCGAAATCGCTAAATAATTTATTTTTTATTCATTTACTTCGTTATTTTGAATTATAATGAGAGAAACGCCAATATTTAATAATAATATAATAACGCCCAGCGATCACATACATAAATCCTGGACCCTAACTAAGATTCCCTGTGTCTGGACCCAGGAATTACGAGGACCATGGTCCCACAACAGCCAGACACAGAACAAGTAATTGTGATTTTTTATGTGCACAAATACTTGTCCTGTCGCGGGAATCGAACTCGCCACCTCTGGGTTATGAGGCAACCTGCTCAACCATCACACCACAGAGGCTATCATCACGAGTACTCAATACAAACAGGCACATCAAAACGGTTCATAATTTTCAGCTCAAAAGTTGCAATACGAAGCTGTATTGACCCCATCCAGCTAGATTGACCCCGCGCGTCGATTCATCGGCGCTTCAATTATAGCTCTTCACTATTCAGTGGAGTTATTGATGCGGACAGTACCGAAGCTCTCGATTTATGCTTCAAATTTCAGCATTACTTAAGTATCCTTTTTTTAGTAACGCCCATCAAGCACATGAATAGTACCTGACCCCTAGCCTGGATTCCCTGTATGCAGGGATCCAAGAACTACGAGGACCATGTACTCACAATAGCCAGAGACAGAACAAGTTTGCTTTTTTTTGTGCACAAAGTGTGGTGTCTTAGAGAACATGAGGTTATTGTTCATCTCAGTACGTACTAGTTTAACATTCCATATTACTTTGGTTGCAAAAACCAACAAATCTTTGCGGAATTTTATTTCCAACTTTTTCGTCTGGAGACGTGTACTGGTTGCACATTAATAAAGCGAAGCCACGTTACATCACGGGGATGCCAGTAAGCAGTCAGTAATTTCCCCGGGGTGCAGTAGAGGGTAGGTCGGATATGGTCCCGGTGGCGGGACAGTATCGGCGATCAGATCAAGCGAGTTTAAATAGCCGGCTTTGGGGTAATTTTAGAATCGCGATTTATCTAACGGGAGGTGCATTTGGATACTAGCAAATGCATAGCTTCAGGAAATTCTCCGTCTATTGCCAGGTAATCCCAGTAATGGTTTTCGTTTGAACCTTCTGCCAAAATAGTTAGGTCTCCACTTTCACACTAAAGTAAACCCCCAAACGTAATGAGAGGATGTGACACCCGTCGTCTTTAGAACAAAGAGGTAAAGTGTTACAATAATTGAGGTAGCGTGGCGACGTGTACCGCAACTTTCTCGTTAAGGAAGGATTGCAATTTCGACGTAGAATTCACTAGTTTGTTTGATGTGAACCCGTCAAATAAACCACTAAGTTCTTGAGTTAAGACTTGAAAGTTTGGCATGAAGATCCCTTGAGAGGAAATGAGCGCTTGCAGGAACGCAGTGCTGCTGGTTGCTCAAAGGTAATTGTCAACGTTGTGCTTATGTGGAGGAGGCAGCTGATTGTGGTTACATTAAAACGGTACATTGATTCTTATCATATTAACTTTTAGTAGGAACTACTTTGACGCTGAGACGAATTAAAAGTGGCTAGATTCTCTATGGATACGATTAATACGTCAATTGGATAAGATATTACAAGAGTTATGGCGGGAAAGCGAAAAAGGTTGCATCACCGCATCGTATTATTTTCCAAAACTTGTGTTATTTTCTGTGTTAGTGCATAAAATTGGTGGCATTTTATTCGTTAAGTGCTGGATTACAGGCGTGAGTGTGGGAAAATGCTATAATGATGGTGAAACGTTTCTTTTCGTGTTGTTTCCAAAACTCCATAGAAGCTTCAAGTAAAGTTGCCACCACTTTACTAGGAGTATGACTTTGACTAGACTGACTTGACTATGACTTGACTTGATGACTTCGACTGTGACTTGACACATATTTGCGTGAAATATCGATAACTTGATAAATTATCAATTACTTGCCACTGGCTAAATACACAAAAGTGTGGAGCCAAATAAAAAAAAAGATATTACAAAATAGAATATTGTAAGAAAACTTGCAGTTTGTCAAAACGATAAAAAATAGTGTCACTATATATAGATTATTTATATGTTTATTTACTAGGTTTTAGAAGACTATCGACTATTATATAAGCTGAAATATACAATAAAATTAAATAACAATAAAGCCATTAAAAAGTACACGTAGAAATAAAATAAAAACTACAAAAATACTACATTAGATAATAAAAACAATAATTACACATTAGGTAACAAAAACGTGAGTAGATGACTACATTTAACACACATTACTACGTCTTGGAGGAGATATAAAGTAGTGTCGCCAGCACCATTAAAGGTACTACACAATGGTACTAGTCATATAAACGCAACTAATGAAGTAACGAAATGACCATAGCTAAATAGCAGTTGCATCACCCCCAATACGCCGGCCCAGCTAAACTAATCTACTCTACTCGGTTAGAGTATAGGTAATTAATTAACACAGTGTTCCTGCGGGATGCTGGTAGAGATGCAGTTACCTATCAGCTCGGTTACCCGATAGAGTTGCCCAGATGTTGGGCTAATAAACTTAATCTCTATCATGTACTGCTGTTCAGGAATTCCTATTCCTATTAGTATTAGCTTTAGAACATTAATAATAATCATAATTGAAGGGACGAGATCAACAATGACTTACGGGTATCGTTGGATTCAGTGTAAAATTGTCTACAGTAATACATTCTCAAAATACAGAAATGAAGCTTAAAGCTTGAAGTCTAAAAACGGTTTATCTGACACAGGAATACAGTTCGCTTATCATAAAAACATTATTATATTTATATTATTATATTACATTTTTACAGTTTAGTACTATATTTTGTATTTTAAAATATAATTAATACATTTTCACGTAACTGAAACTTGCATAAACCTTTTCTATTACTTAATAAGCACTCTACACTAAAATGAAGCCGATGAAGTTTAAAGTCAATTTTCTCGAAACTATCAATTTGACAGTTAAACCCTTTTTGTTCTCACCCCTTGAATTATTATAAATATTTGTAGGCATTTCATTGATAAGCTTATCAACGTCCTATGCCATTATAACACTTTACAATACATTTATTGATGAGACAACATTCTCGGATAGTTTCCACACGAGCCAATAACTAGCCTTTACCAGGACATTGATGTTTAATAATAATAATATTAATAATTGAGTTTTTGGCGGGAACGCGAAAAAGATTGCGTCACCGCATTGTATTATTTTCCAAGACTTGTGTTATTTTCAGTGTTAGTGCATAAAATTGGTGGCATTCTATTCGTTAAGTGCTAGATTACAGGCGCGAGTGTGGGAAAATGGTATAATGATGGTGAAACGTTTCTTTTCGTGTTGTTTGCAAAACTCCATAGAAGCTTCAAGTAAAGTTGCCACCACTTTACTAGGAGTATGACTTTGACTAGACGATGACTTGACTTGATAACTTTGACTGTGACTTGACACATATTTACGTGAAATATCATTAACTTGATAAATTATCAATTACTTGACACTGGCTAAATACACAAAAGTGTGGAGCCAAAACATTAAAAAAAAAAACGCCCAACGATCACATACATAGATCCTGGACCCTAACTAGGATTCCCTGTGTCTAGGGACCCACGAACCACGAGGACCATGGTCCCACAACACCCAGACTCAGAACAAGTATTTGCGCTTTTTTTTTCTATGCACAAATACTTGTCCTGCCACGGAAATCAAACCCGCCGCCTCCGGGTTATTGCCGACCTGCTCAACCACTACACCACAGAGGCACATGTTTAACCAGGTTTCGAACACACGATACTGCACTGTGAACAACTCAACAATCCTATCATAATTAGCATTCATTATCTGTCGATTCATCGAGTCCACAGATAATGACGGGAACTCGTCGAACTTCGTCGATTTTCGTCTGATCACGTCGAATCCGTCGGTTTGTTTGCTTTCGATGGAAGCAGGATAACTGTAATAATCTAATTTGTTGGCTTGTTAGTTTTGTATGCGTTGGGAATCGGTATTACATTAGATTTTGGAACGTTGCGTCGATTTGCTGAGATAAGTTGGATTAGTTAGCGGTATTAGGTTTAGGCTTAGGCTTAATAGACTGTAGAGTGTAGAAGCCATTCTCGACTATGACTAGATTGTTAAGACAATAATTTGCAATAAGTTCGGAGACAAATTGGAATGTCCAATATTTATTAAAATATATATAAAATAACTAATGTAATATAGTAAAATACGTTATTTTTTACTTTAGTCTTACAATACAATACAAAACAATTTATTGACACCGGTAATATACATACATGTAGACATAAGAATGTCATAATCAGATAGGTACCAGGGGCGGTCTTATCGCTAAAAGCGATCTCTTTCAGACTACCTTTATTGGATAGTGAAATAATCACTGCAACTGATATGGGCAGCCGTATCGCTTAACATCAGGCGAACGGTTAGTTCGTCACGTCATTCAAAGAAAGTAAATACGAAAATAACCTTATAAAAAGTCCTTTTCTCTATATATTAAAAAGTCACCTGTAGATCTTATGAAATGTTAGCTATCAAATTTCACAAAACCATTTTAGTTATGTGTATGCCAATATTCGATTCTTTAAATACCGATTAACGTTTGATTTGGGTACTTACTCTTACTTGCTAAGTGACCTCCTATATCAATAGGACTATTGTATATTATAGTGCATTTATGAAATGCAGAAAGAATAGATCTTTCCACTGCATAAGTTACCTACATGTTTATGGATTTCCAAAGTAGGTCAACTCTTACCGTATTCTGGACATATTTCCTCTCAGTCTTCAAATAAGACCTAAGTAGAAGATATTTCTCCGCAACACTCCTTGAAACATTACCTGAAATAAGAAAGCATTCGTTTAAGTTAACGGACGTATATTCGGGAGAACGATCGTTTAGATTACTGTAGAAAAATGAGAAATGGGAAAAATGCTGCCATAAATATTGAGTACTGAAGTATATCGTTGGCCGTGGCGCAGACGACTGCACTCTTGAACAGGGTTACGACTTGCGACTACAAGTAATATAGCAGTCGACATTCTACAGGAACGGGAACGATAACATCCAAGATATTCGACATATTGGACGAGCTATTTGAACAATGTATTCTTTACGCACGCTAGACTTGGGGAGTAAGCTGGTGAATGCGAGGCGAGCGGAAGTTGAAGTTGGTTCACGCAGATCTCCATTGTCATCATAACAAAGTTAAAAAATTTGTATATTACGTTGGTGTATCCGGTAAAATAACAATTTACAATTAACAAGATGGCGACATTAAACAAAGCAAAAAAAATTATACCGGTAGATAGATGCGAGCTAAACTAAAGAAGTTTTGCTTCAGTTGTTTGGTCTAAAGCGCACTCGGTTTTTTTTTTAGCGGCCTTATGCTTTTTTTCTGTACCAATCTTTACAGCGTCATGCACCGGGCGGGGAAGGTGCTAGCTGGCGAGCACCCCTGGGATGTGAGTCTCGGCTTGGGCCGTTACCAGGATAAGAGGATCGGGAAGATTACGTCCACTGGAAGAGTGGACTACTGGAAGAGTGGACTACTGGAAGAGTGGACTACTGGAAGAGTGGATCCTATGGAAAGTGAGCTGGTGAACTTGGAATAAATATTTCGTACCAGAATATTTTTTGACTGCTACAGTTTCCGTCCAATGATGGTTTATATTAATGGGGCCGTAAGGCTTTGCCACTTTGAATTTGTCTTTATGTAGAGTTACCTTATACAGAATTATGGAAGTAACCTTTAATTGGATATTTAAATTAAATACACAGTTCCCAATTCTATTTTAGCAAACATATTCATACACCTGAATTAGGACTTTTGTTATAATATTATAGAAACTGATGTGAGTAGTATTCATAACTACAACTAGTATAGGGACTCCTTGAGGATGGGCATCTAAATTGCCCGAACACTGGTCGAGTTATTCGACTGTATATCGTGAGTGTTAGCCGAGTACTAGTAGTTAGGACTTTTGTTACCAGTATTTTGTGGTAGTATTGATTTCATTGTGTCAAAGCCCAATATCAAACGACGCGTTTGAAATTTGAATACAGAAAAAAGCAAAGAGTGGTATCGTTTGTTTGCGTGTCCATTTCATTTGTTTGGTTGGTTAGGTTATCGTGCGCATTCTTGCTATTTGTTCAATGTGTACAATGATCGGGTGTTCGGACGATTATTTCCATTTTCACAGGTGGTAATACTACCTAGTACTAGATACAGGTACTAGGTATAGGTACTACTTAGGGGGTAGAAGTAATTGATCTTGTGGTTTGTGGAGATGATGGCGATGGCACAGTACAACGTAGATGATGAGATCTTCAAGATGTGGTGCGCAACGTTCAAAAAGTGAGTTACCTTCTATCATATATTTTTCTAGGTTTCCGTTGCAATCTAAACGGTCTTAATATAACATAAATAAGGTTTATATTCCCTATTATTCGGCGGAAAGGTTCAAAACATTTTATAAACAAAGCGAAATTTGTTGAATCTATATTTGTTACGACTACAAAAAGGCCCTGTACTTTATAACATGTAACAAAATATCCAGTGTTACAGCTAAAATGTAATGGCAGACTCAACAAAGACTCACAAAACAAAGTCTACAGCTTACCTACATAGATATTTCGTAAGTATAATTGTAAATAAAATTTGATCCATCACGTGAATCATATCATAAAACATACTTACTCCCTATTTCGACGTTAATGAGGCATCGTATAATCAAAAAGGTCGGTGGTTATTGTTATTATATTATTATTATTATTTTTATAGTCATAGGCTTAAATGTTTTGAGTATATATTTGATGCATACCCATTTGTTGTCCCGAGGAATCTTAGGTCCGTATTACAGAACGATGCTCAGTCATCGATCGGTGCTCAAGCAGAGATTTCATTCATAAAGTGATCAATTAGTGAATGAAACTCTCTCCACTCTCCACTAACGACACTCCTAAGTATGGTTGTCAAAATGTAGAATTATATGTAATTGATATAATTTCTAATAATAGCTAACCAACTTAGGTAAAAAATGTTGTATGTTTAGTTGGAAATAAAAAAAATAGCAAAGTAGAGAATAAATTGTCACAAGCTCTAATCAAGCAACAGCTTTTACTCTTACGATATTTTACACATAAATTATATTATACTAGCTGCGCCCCGCGGATTCACCCACGGATAAAAAGTAGCCCTTGTGTTAATCCACTATATAAGTTATCTATTCCAAAAAAAAACTATCTATGTTCCAAATTTCATCCAAATCCGTTTAGTAATTTTTGGGTGTCCTACGGGAACATACTATCGGGATAAAAAGTATCCTATGTATTAATCCAGGTCCAAATCCGTGCCGTAGTTTTTGCGTGAAAGAGTAACAAACATTCATCCATACATCCATACTCACAAAATCTCGCATTTATAATATTAGTAGGATTATGTTATGACCATTTGAAGGCCTCAACGATTGTGTGTATTACGAGCATATCTACAACTCCAGGGACGCTGATGATGCGTTGCATTATCTACTTTAAGGGATTTATTGACATCCTTTTTAAAATGAATTCCACGTTTGTAACTTACATAACTTGACATTGAATGCTCTGCAACCACCATTTCCGTTTCAAACGGCGTTCCATAATAAACTGAACAAGTATTCTGCAGCTAGATAGAATATTGACACCTATTTCCCGTCTTTTCATCTCAAGTAAGCGGAAATATCCGGCCATGATCCGGTGAATACCGGTTCACTCGAATGCCGATAGCATCAGATTTCCTCGCGCGCTGCACCGTGAGGACGCATATACTTCGGTTGTAATGCGACCTTGGAACAAAGACAAACTAGAAACAATCAACGCTGGAGGACTTGAGGAAACCAAAACTACACTTATTGCAGTTTGATTTGATTTCCGTCTTTATTCGCTTTATAAAATTGGTATCGAATAGGCTCGGTTATAATGCTGTGTTGAACCAATTCTAAATTTAAAAATACTGTCGAACCTAAAAATATCAGGAGAGAAAATGTGTTGTCACAACATAAAAAAAAGGTAGTAAATCTTTTAAACTAAGTTATTTTATATAACCTATATTAGTTAGTCTACAAGGTATATAAATATAAGTCCTAGAATAACAGATTTTCATGTTTAAGGCGCGTTATATAAAGACTTATTATTATTTTGATTTATAGTTTTTCGCGGGCTAAATCTAGCACTTTTTACAGTGGTTAACTCATCTTTAATTGCTTTAGCGTTTTAGCAATCGTAATGGTAATGCTGGTGCGGGGTGTAACATAAAATGTGGATTCAATGCGCGACACGCAGTTACGAAAAAGAAACCAGAGGGAGCGATCTGGTTCGTTCTAATATCGATGGCCAAGCTTAATGCGAGCTCTAAACTTATCCCGTAATCTTCTTGTTAGTGGTTCAGAGTTGGTAAAGCCTTGATGAGGATGAGGATTACACTCTCGAGATGAGGATCTTGTCGAACTTGACGTAAAATCTAATAAAAACTGTCAGAATCAGTTTATGTCAATGTCATATGCTTAGTAATATTTGGGTCATCCACTAAAAACACCATGGACAACTTTAGAATAACTAAATTACCAACTAATTCCCGTCTGTACTAAAGTTTGACTGCTCTTAAGATCGCAGTCAAGGTTGTCTGGAAGAGATCGCTCTGAGCGATAAGACCGCCCATTGTTGCACTTTAGTTAAGTTTTTTCACTTTTAGTGTTTCAATAAGGAGTTTATCTATCTATCTATCTATCATTCCTCTGTTACATACCCAAATGCATTGGCATTTAAGTAAGTTATGTAGATAAGTTCGAGCTTAGGAACTGTGAAACTTATAACTATGTGCTTATGTTGTTAGGTATATAACCTATAGTATCTCATGCATTTTGGTTTATAAAACTCTAATAGTGATAATAATAATAACACCCAACATCACATACATAAATCCTGGAAACCTAACTGGGATTCCCTGTATTTATGGACCTACGAGGACTATGGTCCCACTATGAACACCCAAACACAGAACAATTATTTGCACTTTTTTCTGTGCACAAATACTTCTCCTGCCACGGGAATCGAACCCGCCACCTACAGGTTATGAGCCGACACTGGAGAGCAAATTTAAAAAAAAAATTAAAGTTCAGTGACAAAGTTTTTTACTGTAATTTTAAATGTTATGAAAAGGACTGTCATTTAACCCAAGGTTAAATATTAGTAAACGTCGTTTTGGTGAATTTCCGCTTGTCGACGAAGGCTTTGAAAACAACCATCTCAGATACCTGTCCCGATTCACGTCTCAAACTTCAAAGAAAATCACCCCGAAAACCCTGCAAAACGGAAAAAAAACAAAGGGGGTGCCAAATTATTCCACAGCCGCTAAGTAGGTCACCGTCCGAAAAATTGCCTTTCTTCGGCTTCGCGCGTATTAATCACTGTCGGGGGTATAATAGCGTAATAAAACAAAAGACGAACGTATCATGTCATCACGAGAATAGGTGGATAGGGTTACCAGGGTTAATAACCTAAGGCACTAGAAGAGAAAGGGAAAAACTCGAGAAATGCACACGAAAACACAACACAAACGGCAATGCAATAAAAGAAACAATAATAATAAAATGCGATGTTGCGCGATGGCATGGGTTGCGAGTCCGGACTTCCACGATATATTAGGTACGGATAGGTTATAGCCAGATGTGGCTAAAAATAACACTTTTAAAGATTAATTCGAAACATTATAACTACGTTCCTGAGATTAAACATGTATATTTCACAAGTTTTCAAACATAATTTCTATGATATTTCTAATCTCGCAGTATCACCAAAACTGGTACTAAATTCACAAAAGGGGCAAAATGCGCCACACTTTACGCTCTGCATCACCCAAAAGCAATAACGAATTTACCGACAAGCCGCAAGAGAAAAGGCACAGGACAGGAACAGGAAAAACAAGGAAATGTGAGGAGGATCGAAGCTGTTTCAATTACGAGCAGGAAGTAATTAATCTGCTCCCCAGGTTGGCTTAATCAAGATTGTGGAAGATTTGCATGGGGTGGGAAAAAATATAGGGATTTAATCAAATGGCACCTGGAGTAACGACGGAGTTAGAGCTATGTAGATGCAGAAGTGACAATGACGAAACACTCTTCCTATTTGAGAAATAATTGGATGTTGCTGACTATAAAATGTTGGAAAGTCTAAATCAAAGCGATTTTCAGTTGCATTCAGTTGTGATGATATCTATATATATAAAAGAAAGTCGTGTTAGTTACACTATTTATAACTCAAGAACGGCCGAACCGATTGTATTGAAATTGGTAGGGAGGTAGCTTAGAACCAGGAGACGGACATGGGATACTTTTCATCCCTTTCGACTGGGTTTTACTAATACACCCGTGCGAAGCCGGGACGGGTCAACTAGTGTTTTATAAATAAATAACTCTTAACGATGATGTATGTAACGGATGGTTGATTCCTGGACCCTTACGAAGACCACAGCCCCACAACACCCAGACACAGAATAAGTATTTACGCTTTTTTGATTCACATCATAAATACTTGTCGCGGAAATCAAACCTGCAGTCCTCCCAGTTATGAGCCTACTGTCTCAACCACCAAACCACAGAGGATGTTGGTATGTTATCAAAAGAGAAATATATAAATAAGTCACGAAGACAAATTAGATAATTTCCTTTAAATATCTATAAAAACAACGCTCTATAATACAAAGAATATAAAGTCAATATAAGAGGTTCTTGTTTATACATTACAAAGATGTTAATCTAACGAATACAACTTACATCCTTTATAAGAGTACATCAGAATACAAAAGTGTTATATCAGCTGTCCTAATCACTAATTAACATACATAGATGACTATCACACGTCTTATTCATAGAACAATGTAAACGGATGATCGATGATGATCACCAAAATTGTTACCAAACCAGATATAAAGCCAAAACAAACGCATCGCACGTTTCTACAGCAAACACGTATACCGGACACTAGACACACATTACTGTACAGGGTGTTTGGTAGAGAATTAGCCAAACGTGGTGGGCGTGTAGGGGGGATCTCTTTGGATAATACAATAATGAGACGAGCAACTCGTTCGCCTGATGTTAAGTGACACCGCCGTCCATAACAGAACAGTATCATTCGGAACTAACACATAAGGTTTCGCGCGACACTGCACTGCGCACATCATCCTGAGACATCAGCACAGTATGGTAATAAGATTACTCGACTGTGAGATCAGATCATAGTCTCATTTGCACAGTAATTTCACTAACTACAATGCCCTTTAAACCGGAACACAGTAGTGCTTGCGCACTACTGCTTTACGGCAGAGTAAGTGGCAAAGTGGTGGTACCTAGACGAACTTTGCAGAAAAGTCCTACCGCCTAGTAGTTTGCATAAAAGTTCACTTTACTTCACGAACTTAGAACTTATTATATTGATATTTTAAGGATATGAGTGCCTTATATGACCACTCATATGAAAATTAAACGTTTTACAAATAAATTCGCGTCTTACGCTAGTAACTAGTATTTTCCAAACTACTTTTCAACAAGGTTCGTTGGTAGATCGGTCATCATTTTTTGGGCGAGAAGAACAATTAGAAACAGTAGCTTAGCAGACTCCTTTAGATACACGAATCGCACGATGTGAGATTTTAAACAGTTATTTTAACACTAAAACACTTACATTTCTCAGGATAATTTATTTCAAAACCGATTCAATATACAATACTATTCAAACGTCATTCCGATTATGCATATATATCCAAGTTTAAGATGCGCAAATAGTCGCAACGACTACCATATCCTGTAAGTTAGTCACCTGCGGCGTGACTGGAATGCCGACTGGAAACTAGACGCTGGTGACTTGGAGTGTTCGAGCTTGTACAATTTGTTCCGATAGTTATAAAAGGCTTGGAGTTATTCTTGATATGGCGCCGGGAGACGCGGCGGTAGGTTTTGATCAGGTTGTCTCATAGCAAAAAGTTGGCAGTTGACGCAGAATAAAAGGATCTATTCTATACACATGACGTGTTTTAAACGCATTGTCGACACGCTCGCACGCACGCTCTTTAGGCGCAGCAGTGTGCTATTATTTTCAATTTGGAAACTATAGTGTGTATGATATATTTTGCAATATAAATAACGGCTGAACTCACGTTAATTAAAAGTAAAACTTACGTGCTGACGCTCGCGAAAGCCGCCGCGGCTTGCGTTAGTAACTGGCTCCCAGAAGAAGGACATCGAATATGCCCGAAACCAAGTTTTAGGTCCGTATTACAGAACGAAGATCAGTCATCGATCAGTGATCAAGCAGAGATTTCATTTACAAAGTGATCAATCAGTGAATAAAATCTCTGCTTGAGCACCGATCGATGACTGAGCATCGTTGTATAATACGAACCTCAGTGGTCTAGGAGTTATTTCGACTTGTTAATTGACGTGAGTATCGCTGTTCTTAACTTTCCAAAATATTAGGTCTTTACCTATGAAATTGCCGTTTTGTTTGAAAAAAGTTAAAGTATTTTTTTTTTCGAACTTATTTATTTCTTTTATTCAAAGTAATCACCCCTGCAATCAATGCATCTTTGCCAACGCTGTGGCAGTTTATGGATGCCCTTCTTGAAAAAATCAGCAGGACGGGAGACAACAAACTCTTCAAAGGCGTTTTGTACTGCCTCTCGGGAATTGAATTTTTTTCCCGCTAAAAAGTTGTCCAAATTTTGGAAAAAGTAATAGTCGGTAGGCGCAAGATCTGGTGAGTATGGCGGATGAGGGAGAGCTTCCAAACCCAACTCATGCAGCTTAGAGACGGTCTGTTGTGCAGTATGGGGTCGCGCGTTGTCGTGAAGTAGCAGTGGAGACGACCGATTGACCAAAGCTGGTTGCAGACGTGCGAGTTTCGCCATCATTGTGGTCAGTTCTTCAATGTACACATCTGCAGTAATGCTCTCGCCGTTTTGTAAAAAGCTATGATGAATCACACCAGCACTAGACCACCAAACTGTGACCATCACCTTTCTAGGGGTCATTTTTCGTTTTGCACATTGCTTTGGTACCGAACCAGGATCTAACCAACTTGCTGAGCGCTTTCGATTGTCAAAAAGAATCCATTTTTCGACGCACGTAACAATTCGGTTCAAAATTCCTTCATTTCTGTGCCTTTTAAGCAGCGCAAGGCAAGTCTCGACGCGTACGTTGCGCTGGCGATCGTTAAGTTCGTGGGGCACCCATCTATCAAGCTTTTTTATCTTGCCAATCTGTCGCAAATGGACCAATATTGTTTTGATGCTAACATCAAAAGCTGCTGCCAGCTCAGCTGTAGATTGAGATTCATCAGCTTCCACAATCGCCTTTAATTCATCATTGTTGACCAAAGTTTCCGGACGACCACGAGGTTCATTTTTCAAGTCAAAATTCCCAGAACGGAACCGAGCAAACCAATAACGGGTTGTACGTTCGTTTGTACAGTTCTCTCCGTAAACGTCGTTGATGTTACGTGTCGTTTGTGCCGCGTTGGTGCCACGACGGAACTCATATTCCATAATTACACGAAATTTCAAAGTATCCATTATGAGGAAAAATTTTGAAATGTTATGAAAATACAACGCTAATCAATAAACAAAAGACTTATATTGTAAATAGAATGTCATATTTTTAAAACAAAATTAATTTGAATTTAGAATTCATAGCCAATCAAAACTTTTTTTTGTTTGAAAAAGTCTGTACTGCAAAACGGCAATTTCATAGGTAAAGACCTATTATTATTTTCGATTATACCTAATAATAATAACGCCCAACGATCACATACATAGATCCTGGACCCTATAACTAAGGTTCCCTGTATCTAGGGACCCAGGAACTACGAGGACCACGGACCACATCCAGACACAGAACAAGTAATTGCGATTTTTTCTGTGCAGAAATACTTGTCCTGTCGCGGGAATCGAACCCGCCACCTCTGCGTTATGAGCCAACTCAACCACCACACCACAGATACTGTCATTCAGTACCATCGCGGGTTTTCAGATCTACAGCACGTTCCCAAGCGTCGTATGTACTATTATGTATTCTGTGACAGTACACACACAAAAATTTACCAAGTATAAGACCAAGTATTGCACTATCGTTAAGGAATCATTTTCGATGGATGTACGGTTCGAAAACTTTTACTATTGCAACTTCAATACGTCCCATATAAAAATCCATTAGCAATAATTTACGAATAACTGCCACGATGTGCCTTTTAACTTTGTGCGTAACCGTTACTCTTCAAGACTGTAATAGATTGGCCGTCTTTGAAAGTAACAATATCATGGTCATCAAAAGACGTCTCGCTTTTGTCCCATTGAGGACCCTCTACCGATTGAAAGTCAATGCAGTAATATTAGATCGGGGAAGATGGGAATAATGATAGCGATGAATTAGGGAAAGTATCTACATTAATTACTGTTTTTTTTTATTCGACTGACCCGATAGCTCATTGGTAATGACACACGTCATCTTGACCCATCAGCAGTCTAGTGGAAATATGAGAACGTCATAAAGTTTAATTTGCCCAGTAAGTTCACCAATTCCATTACCATTCACAAATTCACAACCATTCACAAATCAGAACACAGTAGCGCTTGCACACCACTGCTTGGTGACAAAATTATTGGCTAAGCGGTGGTCCCTACCTAGACGAACTTTGCAGAAAGTCCTACCATCTAGTAAAGGTAGTAGTTGTGGGTATAAGGGAGTGTAGTGTAGGTAATAGGAATAGATATACCTATGTTAAGTACTTATAAACTCCATCTTATTATCATTGAATACAATAAACAGTCTTAAGCAAGGATTCGTGTGTTTCACTCGTTCTCCAACAACGCTCCTATTACAGGAGGACTAAGATATACTTGACCAAGATGGTGGTTAGAAACACGGAATAGGACTGAGAGCTTGTACGAAAGCTATTGTCAGCAGCTAGAGAAGTAGTCACGACTCGCTTACAAAGCGGTACATTGCGTGTTCGAAAAGAAGTTGATTCCATGCGCACAACTTAACAACGACTTGTTCGCTTAAGTGTATATGCTACTAGCTTCTGACCGCGGCTTCACCCGCGTGCCTCTAGGAAACGTACAATATATTTTTTCATGGATAATTCAACCACCCCCTCTTAGGGGTGGAATTTCTTTCCCTTTCTTAGTGGATACCTACACTTTACAAAGAACACACCTACCAAATTTCAATTCTCTAGGACCAGCGGTTTAGGCTGTGTGTTGATATATAAGTCAGTCAGTCAGGACTTTGAATTTTATATGTATAAATGAATATGGAATACAATTTGCTATGAAAATTCCTTGTGTAATTTCGCTAAACACAATAAACAAAATTGCTTATATTTGGCTGGTAATTATCACACGGATTCATTAAGAACCACAATAGAGAGTAGTTCTGTTATAAATGTTTTTGTACTATGGAGCACCATTTTATATAATTGTGATTAATCTGCGTAACTCAACCATCAAACAAATAACATTATCCTAGCTGGCAATAGTTGCTTACAGTTTCGCATCCGCGAATTTCGGACGAATGCAAATGACAGTTAAATTGGGTACGCTGGTTGGTGGTTTTCCGTCCACCAACATTTTCCTTTTACACTTCCATCGTTATTGAAGAATAGTTTATTTACTGAGCGGTTGTCTCTCGCAGTTTCTGATTTAAATTTACTTTATTGTACTGCCGGTAAAATTGGACCCGACCGCTTTAATAAACAATTTATACATCCAATAGAAAAATTTTCAAACTAGACAATCGTGGAAATAAAGTTCTATTAGCAGGTACTTGTAAACCATAACCTGCCCTACAGAACACGCCAGACTTGGTAAGGATCGATGTGTTCGTAAACATTTCAAGTGCGTGTGAAAGACAGACCGCAGAAACTCAGCACCAGCACCCGATAAATAGCATAGTTGTCTAGAGGAACCAACATTTCAGATACGTGAGATGCGTCTTAAAGCTTTCAGCTTATACTTAAAAATGGATGCAAAGATTTGTGCTATTACCAATGATAATCTCGCTTTCAGTCACTATTCAGTTTGCAAATACTTGACTGTAGTCTAGACTGACACATTTTTATTGGTCAGTAAACTTACAAATATCGTACTTTCCATCAAAACCCTTAAGTAACTTCGGCCCGAAGCATCATTTTAAACGTACCTATAAATTAGTTATTGGTCACTTCGACAAGGTAACAGATGGTGTACAGCTCGGCAGGTGGAGCGACCAGGTCCCTTACCGCGTAAGTCTGGTGGAGATGGTAATCGTGTTCTCTCTTGCTCACACTCGTGGACTTGTTAATTGGCGCGTGCAGGATGGCAGGCGAAGCCGATTCCCAGATCAGACACGCGGTAGGGGTGCTGATAGCAGTCACGTCTCGCCGTAAACCCAGTAAGCGAAGGAGGTTGCGACTTGCGGTCCCTCTATCAGTCACCTAGTTGGCAATTCGCCCGGTTCGGACGATACGTTCTGTAACGGGATGTTACAGCTGCTACAGCTGTGTAACTAATAAAATATAGCTGGGTCTGTGTACGTCATGGATAGATGAGGACTATGCGATTTGTTCTATGTAAACAAATACGTTTTAGATAATAATTTACGAAACCTTTCAACATTTTGAGTGCTTGGGTATATCGTTGATTATGACCCATAACTATTTTTCATTGCGTTCTATGGCTTATGCTATAACTTTCGCGTCCAAAACAATAACCTGCGGATTACACATGACTAGGATGCCAGATTTATTCAAGGCTTTAGTTTATTACAACATCCACAAGCCAACAACTGGAATACTTACGACCGAACCATATATCCCGCTCTCTTGAAGTACTGCTCGAGTCAGCAACGTGTCTAGTACCAACACTTCAGTATGCCAACTGGGCAAGGGTCGATCGCTACCTCGTAAACCTATTTACGGGAAGATCGTTGGAACCGCCTTACAAGTCAACTGGCACCTCGCCCACTCGTGCACACATTAGAGTTGGAGGCATCTTGTGTCTGGAGCTATCAGTTACGTGTTGACGGTATACCATGCGTGGACATTAACACAGCCAGGTACCGAAATTCAAAAACCATATCGAGATTATCCTCTAAAGCGCTCACATAAATAATATTAGATTATTATATTTAGTATTTCTCAAGTTTAATTATTAAGAAAACTACGATATCGACGCGTGAAGTCTAATATGTACAATGACTATCATAAACATTTAGAACTGATTTGTTTTAATCTCCTGCTTTTAAATATATGGCCCGGCCTGGCCCGATAGCTTAGTTGGTAGTAGCCCTGCCTTCTGAACTGTGGGTTGTGGGTTCGATTCCCACTCAGGACAAACATTTGTGTGATGAACATAGGTGTTTGTTCTGTGTCTGGGTGTCATATTGTATTCTATGTATGTATTTACAAACAAAAAAGTATCTAAGTATTGTATCAGTTATCTGGTTCCCATAGCACAAGCTTTGCTTAGTTTGGGGCTAGATGGCGTTGTGTGAGATGTCCACACATATTATTATTATTATTATTATATATTAATTTAGTGCAAGTTAATATTAACTAATTCTATAAAAAGAAAATAAAATATACGTGTCTATTATTTTCTAACTATATTAATAATAATAATAATAATAATAATAATAATATGTGTGGACATCTCACACAACGCCATCTAGCCCCAAACTAAGCAAAGCTTGTGCTATGGGAACCAGATAACTGATACAATACTTAAATACTTTTTTTTTTTTGTTTGTAAATACATACATAGAATACAATATAACACCCAGACACAGAACAAACACCTATGTTCATCACACAAATGTTTGTCCTGGGTGGGAATCGAACCCACAACCCACAGATCAGAAGGCAGGGCTACTACCAACTGAGCTATCGGGCCAGTCACTGAACTAGTTATTGAACTAACTTTTAATTGTATTATAAAATGAAAACGGGTCTACTCGCGCACATAAAATTATCAAAACATAATTTCGCCTAACTTCAAACTTAACTTTATAATATGTGTTCAAGACGCGAAAGTTTAAAAAGTGTTAACTTTAAATTAAACCAATAAAAAATGGAGAGCAAAAATTGGAAATGTTGTCCTTTGACATATTGATGATATATCCATACTACAATTGTAACTGTTGTATATAGTTCGCTAATGATAGGATATAAAGTATCGGTTTCGACTAGAGGTTTCTGATGAGAATCTCTCCTAATTATTATTACGAAAACCCTTACCAACAACGTTCATGGAAGAATGAAAAGACGACGGGGACCGGCAAATGCATTAAATACGGCGGCGTCGGAGGCGTTGCTTAATGTATCGCGCTTTGGCACCTTTTTGCCTCCCCTTACAAAATAATAGACTGGTTTAACTTCCGCTGCTGTCTCAACACAAATTTATCACCCGCCCAAGCTGTTCTAGTTCCAATTGAAATAACGTTGTCGAATGGCACTTGGCTCAGTTTACGAGCTAATATGAAAAGAAAGCGTTGCTAAAGAATGTGCGACGATCAGATAAAGCTGTAAACCAGCTGTAAGAAGTGGATATAAAGGTTTATGGTACTTGAAGACTTCATCAGGACCGAGCAAAGGACTTGACTCGTAATATTTCATAGTTTCGTTTAATAGAGTAGTGGGAGCTGTAAATTTTGAAGGTACAGTGAAGCCGTTATTTACTTGCGAAGATTGTAGGATTTCAAAGAAAGATTACTGATGTCCTTCATTGAATGCCAGTGCTTATTTCTGCCCGAAATAGCAGTTGGTAATGAAACAGCACAAAGCACTCATCCATCCATTCAACCCTACGTAAGTCGATGGCAAGACCAAATCCCAGCAGAAGACAAGTAATCAAGGGCGCGTTCAGATTGATCGACAATTAAAACACGACCTCAAAGGGTGAGCCGATATAATGGCAAGCATTTATCGAGTCTCGGGGTCTAGAGCGAGACGCCTCCGGGCCGTGAGCTGCGGGACTCCGGACGAGCCGGAACTGGGAAGGTCGTGGTTTGTAATTGATGTGCTTGCGGAAGGCTTTTATCTTCCTTTTATACGGTATCGGAATTTAAGGGAGAGGAATTTTGAAGCTGTTTATGGGGAGATAGATAGAGAGATAGTTTCTATGGCATGTTATTTATTTATTTGCTGTGGGAAATATCCCGTTGTTCTAGAATTTAGAGTTTATAGTGTACAGTTTATTTATTAGACGTCGTCGGTCATGTTCGAATCGTCAAGCCGCTGTCGAAACTGAAGCGACACTTTTCATCCACTATTTTCGGCTAAACATCTGCTTTAGAGATGTCATAGATGACCCATATTTATGATGAAACCCACCCATCATATCGCGATTTCAAAAAGGTCAGTGCTTTTAAAAGTTTTCTATATTATGAATCCGTCTACTTAAACTACCGCTTTTGGCAAAGTTGAACAGTTTTCAAAGACGTGAAAAGTTCGAAGCAACTCTTTAAACTGTCCTCAGCACGGGAAATACGCAGTTCCAACACAAAGTAACCAACGTCAAAGTAACTCTGCGGACGTTTCTGGGTCACTACAATTTTCCGCTTAATAACTGAATGTGGCTCTTCATAAAGATTGGGTCATCTTTGACGTTTGACGACATGTTTCAGAAGTCTCCGAAGCAGCGTTTAGTTTGGAGATAGACATTGTTGATAGCAGACGCCCACTGAAGACGTGCACTGCTGAACAGAGGACTCCCGCATAAAACGCCACTTTAACACTTATCATAGGGGTTGATTTTCCATGATCACCTCGCTTGGCAACCACGCCTTGCTTTGTTATAATCATAACTTTCGTCTTCTTCGTTGGCTAATGGTTTGATGGAACGACAGATCCGTGCGGCGGTGCGATGATTGATGGATCATCATGCTCACTTGACGTAAATGTATCAATCTGTTGCGCACTTGAGCTTTATTGTAGGCTGTTAGACTGATTACGAATTTTGAATTGTTAATGGCAGCAATAGAGGAATCAAACACGTATACCTAAATCATAAACAAATCCGCTTGCCCTGGGAATCACCATTAGCAGCATTAACATGACTCTGAGTCTAATTTAAGTCTGTTATTGTAGTATTTCTAGCTCGTCACACGTTTTTCAAGCATTTAAGAATAAATTAATAAATAAATCAGGCTCCAAGTTTTTAATTTAGTCTCGAGAGAGAATTTAACCCAAACATCATATCGGAAAGTGGATCTGGTGATAAGCTTAGAGGCTTTCTACAAACGAACGCAACCCTGGTTTGAATCCCAATCGGCCCTGCACCAAACGGCACGATCGAGAATCACCAAATTTTAGGATATGTCCGAATCACATATCAACCAACACTCACTTGGCCAGCGTGGTTATGTGATTATAGTCTACACTCTGTGAGAGGAAGTCCTTGTTCCAGCAGTGGAAACGTATTGGTCTGACGAAGCGTACGTATCCAACTAATGTTAATCACTGTAAACAACAGAACAAACAAAAAATGTATTACTTGATATACCGTACATTAGTAAGTTTAAGCACATGATACATTGCATTACAAACAGAGTTCCACGATCCAAAGCTGTTTGCCCTTTACAAAGAGCAACTCGCGAAAAAAAACAACCGGGAAATAGTTGAAAAAGTCGATTTGGTACGAAAGCACAAAAGCAACGTTTAGAATTTCAAGCGCGACATTACGCGAGTTACGGTGCGGGAGTATGCGACAAGTCAACAACGGAAAAAGTTACCGTTTGTTACGGAAAGTTGGTAAAAACTGTCACGATGTAGAGGGTACCTGTATAATCAGTACCTCAACTAACTACATTCTACAGACGCATGAGCCAAGCTCGCGACGAAGTAACTATTATCTAATATCATCATAATGTAATCATCTCCAGAGACCCCTCTCCATCATCCGTCATCACGCACCACTTTTATTACGAACAGGCATACATTTGCATCTCACCTGATGTCAACTGATGCTACGATGCGTATGGGATGCAGAAGGCGTTGACCTATGAGAAGCCGACTCTAATCTAAATAGACCAAACTATATTTTTTATTATATTTAAAGTTGATCATAATATGTTGTAAAATACGCAAATATAATAAATAAATAAATAACCAGATAACTGATAAATTACATAGATACTTTTTGTTTGTATATACATACATAGAATACAATATAACACGTATCTATATTATCTTTATTTTATTTTTTTATACATTTCATTATTCTCAATTTTACTCAATTCGTTTACAACACCGACCTCTATCTCTCTAACAATTCTTTCGATCCAAAGGTTGACTGGAAGAGATCGCTTTTAGCGATAAGTCCGCCCATTGTACTATAGCTTTAAGTTTTATCATCTGTAACTGTTTTTTTTTCTTCTGGTGTACAATAAAGAATTTTTGTATTGTATTGTATTCTAACACCCAGACACAGAACAAACACCTATGTTCATCACACAAATGTTTGTTTTGGATGGGAATCGACCCCACAACCGACAATTCAGAAGGCAGAGCCACTACCAACTGAGCATAATATATAAAAAAATAGTTCTTACTAAATATTCTGTAGTGCCTTCCTCCAGGGTCCATGTGTGGTGCACTACGCTACTAGTGCAAATGTATGATAAATAAATGTATGATAAATATGCACAAACCATGAATATGAATGATGTGATAAACTGCATTTCTGTTTGCTTTTTCTGTATAGAAGAAGTTGTTATGCAGCGTAAATCATCCATAAATCTTTTATAGTAACATTACTTACCGCTTGTTTTGCACCTTTCATAATTTTTGACAAATAAACTTGCGGTATTTATTCCCTCCCCATATTCCCGCCCCCCTTTTTAAACTTGGCAGCAATCTTCCAGATGTTTCCTGCAGATAATTCTTTTTTAATTGGTCTTTTTCAGCGATTGTTTCGCGAGATACCATGCTTTATTGGTCTTTACTTTTGGAGCTAAGTATTTTATCTTCAAGTTTCTGGCGAAGATTTATGCTTATTAACATTATTCCAACAGATACAATTAAGCTTGTTAAGTTAGATTAGAATAGATCTTCTGGATCGTAATGGATCAAAACCTCGTGAATCGATTCCTGATGTTAATAGTGTTGCATTCAATCGATCTTATTCGATCTTGTAATATGGAATCGTAATTTTATTTTAAAAAATTAAAGCACTGGTATTAATTTCGAAATAGATTTCTTCGTATCGCGGTAATACAAAGAATTAAAGAAAACCAATCAGATTCTATTAGTCTAGAATTTTCTGTATGAAATTATGTTCTTCTTCTTAATGGAATGATAGAAAATCAACTTTCGTGACAATATGACGGGCTCTTCAAGATTTTATTCAACGGTTTCCGGATCGTGTCGAGCCTAACTACGTTAGTAAGGTTGTAACGGGATTTATTAGGATACTGAAAGCTTTTAAAACTAGGTTTGCAAAAAAAGTGTCCCTTAAACTTGGTCCCGATGCTCGACTATTCGACTTCGGAGACTTGTTATGCTGCATGTGGAACATCGAATTTCTTCATCACCTTAATCTGAATAAAAATGAAATGACGAGACAAAGAGGGAAGGTTTCGAATGGGGACTTTTAACATTTAAATTGGAATAATGCCGACAAAGCCAAACGGCTAAGAATATTGGCCCGAAAAAGATATTAATAATACCGATAGCTCAGTCGATAGTAACCCTGCCTTGTGATCTGCGGGTTGTGGGTTCGATTCCCACACAGGACAAACATTTGTGTGATGAACATAGGTGTTTGATCTGGTGTGGTGGGTGTTGTGGTGTGTGATTGTATTCTATGTATGTATTTACAAACAAAAAAATATTTTATACAAGTATTGTATCAGTGATCTCGTTTCCGCAGTACAAGCTTTGCGTAGCTTGGGCTAGATGGCGTTGTGTGAAATGTCCACAAATGTTTACATTAAAAATATAAAATATATTATATATGTAATAAAGAGAAAACGTAATGTCCAGCCATAGATAGATACGGGTCGATATAAAATATTAAAGATGATAATGGTGAAGATGATCTACGGCTACACATCAGTCAGTTCAGAAAGCTCCAGTTTGCTCAATACAAGACGCAAGATTAGGCTTCGAGAAACTTAGATTCTGAGAAACTCCCCAAGAGAGCGACAGAATTGATCAATCCCTTACATCAATCAAGCCGGAATCTTCGCAAACTCAATTTGCTGATGAGAAATTCAGCCAATTACAAGCCACAGGGTAACCTGAAATTGTTTAAAGTACTCAATTTGGCGAACTGTGCGAGTGCTCTCAATCAAACTCGAAATTGTCTAGTTTGAGAGTTGCCTAACTGGAAGCTTGCATAATTTTACATTGCTGCATAAAGACGACAATTTCAACCAGTCTAATAATGCACATCATAGGGGCCGTTCAAGTATTACGTAAGCAGATTTATTACAATTATTTACCCCCCATCTTCCTTGTCAGGAAAAGTAAGCAAAGCTCTTATACCCCCTCCCCCCATTTTTTTTTTCAATATTATAATTATAGTGTATTTCAAGCAAAGACAATGTGAGGGTTGCTATTCGTATAAAAAGGTAAATAACTACCGATGACGTAATCATCATCTAGACTCCCCTACCCCCCATGTCATCCAAAATAAGCAAAGCAAAGACCAAAAAAAAGCGCAAATACTTGTTCTGAGTCTGGATGTTGTGTTGTAAGACCATGGTCCTCGTAGTTCCTGGGTCCCTAGACACAGGGAATCCTATTTAGGGTCCAGGATCTATGTATGTGATCATTGGGCGTTATTATTATTATCATTTATTATTATAAATGTAATCTGT
This sequence comes from Ennomos fuscantarius, assembly GCA_905220475.3. Taxonomy (NCBI): domain Eukaryota; kingdom Metazoa; phylum Arthropoda; class Insecta; order Lepidoptera; family Geometridae; genus Ennomos; species Ennomos fuscantarius. The sequence goes on along the minus strand of HG992048.1, from coordinate 10,611,697 downwards.
GATTTTATTTGATTTAAAGTAATCGTAATCAAAGTCTATAATTATTACCCGCATGAGTGTAGTTATCCTTTGGGGCGACCTATTCACTAAACCTGAAAATTGAACATTTCCGGAGTTTCCCAAAAATCCTCCAAGCAAGTTTTAGAAACCCAAATGAATCGCAGAGCCAGGACGTTGCGGCCGTCCTTACGTTTCGGCTGCAGCCCAAAGGATTATGTTAAGTGGTTTATTTAAATTTCGTTTCATACGGCCCCGGCAGCCATATTATGATAATCCCGCCGCGTCCATAGTTTTAAACCAACTAAATAAACAGTATCTTAAGTTTGTGCAAATGTTGCGCGCTTGTTATCACTGTTCTAAGATAGAATCACTATAACTTTTCAGAAATTAAGCACTTTCTAATTATATATGCGTAGAGCATTTACATTTTTTTTTTTTTTAATTATAACGCCGAACAGTCACATACATAGATCCTGGACCCTAACTAGGATTCCCTGTGTCTAGGAACCCAGGAACTACGAGGACCATGGTCCCACAACACCCAGACTTAGAACAAGTATTTGCGCAATTTTTTTGTGCACAAATATTTGTCCTGTCGCTGGAATCGAACCCGCCGCCTCCTGGTTATAAGCCGACCTGCTCAACCACCACATCACAGAGGCTGTCTATTTTTTTTTGTTATTCTGATTTTGCCTTGTGAAAGTGTTAAAAAAATATAATATTATTATAATTATTTTACTTTGTGAATCGAATGCTATGCCATAGCTAAGCACGAACCGATGCAACGCGTCTGTAACGTATTTAGTTACACGCAAAAAGCGAATTTGGACAAATGTAACAAATATTCTACGTATGGAATAATAGAATGGAAAGAGTCTGCGAGCGAGTATTTAGTTAGAATCGAAGCCAAATTGACCCTTCACACCCTTCTTAAGGTATCATTGACAACACACAAAGATAATTCAGATATTTGATAGTTGCTTAATACTTGACCCACTCTGACTTTATTAATTACTAGTTCGTTGAAAAAAAATTTGATCCTACCATTTTAAATACTACCGGGACACAAGTGCGCTTGCCCTTACTGCGACTCTCTGTATTGCTGTACCGGTATTTGTTGTGTTTCAAGTGAAATGAGTGTCGCGTTGCGGATTAGTGGTAGACTTGTAGCTCCCTGTACCTGTAACAAAAAGAGTTGATGGTTAGCGTTAGTTGTTGTTAAAAGAGGACTTACATTTATTTTTGTCGTCTTCTTAAATGAGATTTAAGTTGTCACAGTGTCATGTATGACTGTGATTTAAAGTCGACTGACATTTCACGCTTTTCACGACTGATATGATGTGGAAACACCTTTATTAATTAACAATAAAATATCGTTTTAGCATATATGTTAGTATTTACACAAGTGTTTTAGTTTCTTTCATTAAATATACAATTTGAGGAATTTGGTTTCCAAATGCGCCGGCTGCGACGGTTTTTTTACGTCATAGAATTTTTATAACGAAACAATTTAAATGCGTTTTCAACCGTTTTCAACGAGGAATATCTCTATTCGGTTGTATTATTATTCCAAATCCATTAATCTGTGACGGTGTTATAGGTAACAAATTAAAAAATACAAACGAGAATCTTCTCCGTTTTTGAAGTAGATTGAAAACAAGTTAACAAAGCTAAACAGAAAACATGGAGGTTGCTTATAATTATAACTTCTTCGATTATCAAATATTTCTTAGCAAAAACATAGGAAATGTAGTCTTTTGGCGAAAATCAAGTCTACAGAGAAATAAAAACGGTTCGGAAACAAACAATAAGTATAATCTGGCTCCACTTATGTTTAATCCGAACGTTGGACAGTCGATAAATCCGTATTTATGGCCTCTCTAACACGAGGTGCTCCGGACACACCGTTTATTTATAAGTGTGCACACACATTCAGCACATATCCACGTGCGATATTATAGGTCAGGGTCATGCAAATAATAATAGGTCTTTACCTATGAAATTGCCGTTTTGCAGTACAGACTTTTTCAAACAAAAAAAAGTTTTGATTGGCTATGAATTCTAAATTCAAATTAATTTTGTTTTAAAAATATGACATTCTATTTACAATATAAGTCTTTTGTTTATTGATTAGCGTTGTATTTTCATTACATTTCAACATTTTTCCTCATAATGGATACTTTGAAATTTCGTGTAATTATGGAATATGAGTTCCGTCGTGGCACCAACGCGGCACAAACGACACGTAACATCAACGACGTTTACGGAGAGAACTGTACAAACGAACGTACAACCCGTTATTGGTTTGCTCGGTTCCGTTCTGGGAATTTTGACTTGAAAAATGAACCTCGTGGTCGTCCGGAAACTTTGGTCAACAATGATGAATTAAAGGCGATTGTGGAAGCTGATGAATCTCAATCTACAGCTGAGCTGGCAGCAGCTTTAGATGTTAGCATCAAAACAATATTGGTCCATTTGCGACAGATTGGCAAGATAAAAAAGCTTGATAGATGGGTGCCCCACGAACTTAACGATCGCCAGCGCAACGTACGCGTCGAGACTTGCCTTGCGCTGCTTAACAGGCACAGAAATGAAGGAATTTTGAACCGAATTGTTACGTGCGACGAAAAATGGATTCTTTTTGACAATCGAAAGCGCTCAGCAAGTTGGATAGATCCTGGTTCGGTACCAAAGCAATGTGCAAAACGAAAAATGACCCCTAGAAAGGTGATGGTCACAGTTTGGTGGTCTAGTGCTGGTGTGATTCATCATAGCTTTTTACAAAACGGCGAGAGCATTACTGCAGATGTGTACATTGAAGAACTGACCACTATGATGGCGAAACTCGCACGTCTGCAACCAGCTTTGGTCAATCGGTCGTCTCCACTGCTACTTCACGACAACGCGCGACCCCATACTGCACAACAGACCGTCTCTAAGCTGCATGAGTTGGGTTTGGAAGCTCTCCCTCATCCGCCATACTCACCAGATCTTGCGCCTACCGACTATTACTTTTTCCAAAATTTGGACAACTTTTTAGCGGGAAAAAAATTCAATTCCCGAGAGGCAGTACAAAACGCCTTTGAAGAGTTTGTTGTCTCCCGTCCTGCTGATTTTTTCAAGAAGGGCATCCATAAACTGCCACAGCGTTGGCAAAGATGCATTGATTGCAGGGGTGATTACTTTGAATAAAAGAAATAAATAAGTTCGAAAAAAAAATACTTTAACTTTTTTCAAACAAAACGGCAATTTCATAGGTAAAGACCTAATATTTTGATTGGTTTGGATAAATATTTAGATAGGTACTGCATTGAATCAGAATCAGTGAAAAATAGCCTTTGCTAGTATCTCGTCGTGTATAAATTATTAAATTAAACTTGTATTTGTCGATGAGGCTCTGTATTTTTTAACAAATCATCATCATTCATCGATGTTTGCTCTGTGTCTGGGTGTTATATTGTATTCTATGTATGTATTTACAAAAAAAAGTATTTAAGTATTGTATCAGTTATCTGGTTCCCATAGTACAAGCTTTGCTTAGTTTGGGGCTAGATGGCGTTGTGTGAGATGTCCACACGTATTATTATTATTGTTATAAATATCTTCCACTTAATTATTTTTTTAGGCTATAACGTATTGTCGTGGTCCCTAACCGAATATGGGATTAAACTGAAGAAAGGTTTCTTCAATAATTTTTTTTTAATGGTATAATAGGCATACCTTTGAAAACAACTCATCCGATGGCAAGTGACGAAGTTGTCTAAGGTGGAGCACGCTTGCCCATGAGATGCCCATTCACTCTTGACTTAAAAAGACCCAGGTTATACCCAGGAGGAAACACTGTTGTTGGAAGAGCATTCCATTCCTTGACCGTTCGGAGTATAAATGACCCAGCCAAAAGCTTAGTGCGGAATAACGACGTAAGGATGTGAAGAATTACCAAGTCTTGTAGTTCTATGGTGGAAAATTCCATTTTCGACAGCAAAATCTAGATCCAGATTCATATATTTTATCGCTTAATTAATTGAAGGGGTGATAATAAAAAGGGTTTAACTAATTTTTTTCACAAAATGACTTATGGGTATCGTTGGATTCAGCGTGAAATTATCTACAATAATACATTCTCAAAATACCGAAATGAGGCTTAGATCTCGAGATTTTGAGTCTAAAAACGGTTTATGTGTCACAGGAATACAGTTCGCTTAGCATAAAAACATTATTATATTTATTTTATTATATTATATTTTTAAAATAATTGTACGAATTAGTAATATATTTAGTATTTTAAAATAGAATTAATACATTTTCAAGCAACTGAAACTTACATAAACCTTTTCTATTACCTTATAAGCACTCTACATTAAAATGACGCCGTTGAAGTTTAAAGTCAATTTTCTCAAAACTATCAATTTGACAGTTAAACCCTTTTTATTCTGAACCCTTCAATTAAGAAATTAATTAGGTTCATTATGGACCCGTCGGGCGCAGCACATTTGAAGGCGATTTTATAAAAGAAATCAAAATGTGAAATATGATTAGGTACAGATGCTGAAGAAACGATATCATCAGACAAATCAGCACGCCCCGCATTTCAATGACTTTCAAATCAAAGCGGTTCTCAAGGCCCTCGGTGTCTGATTGCGAAGGTCTTTACAGATTCCCAGGAAGTACCAAGCACCTTTTTACCGCAAAGATTTTATCAGAGTGAGTACAGTGTAGTCGTGAAGCGGCAATGTAGGCCGCGTGGACAAACTAGGCTATCTGCACCAACCCACTTGATACCGCAGGGTTGTCAAACACGAACGTTCTACCTGATATACTCGACTTTATATCGCGAACGTTAAAACGCCTGGCGATGTTTTTTACTGTCTGATTTTTAGGGACCCGTTTATGGTAAGAAACGGGACAGATAAAAAGGGAAGTCGTAATGGAAATAATATTATGTCTCTCGCTGTGTAGAAGTAAAGAGGAATGTTTTAGAAAAAATAACACGTTTAAATCAAGATACCTATTTGTTTTTCTTTAATTTAGTTGTGTGTGTGTGTGTGTGTGTGTGCGCGCGCGCGCGTGTGTCGTGTGTGTGTGCGCGTGTTTGTGTGTGTGTGTGTGAGTACGCGCGCGCGCGCGTGTGTGTGTGTGTGTGTGTGTGTGAGGCTGCCGAATACCTGACTTTGTGGCGCTGGCGGGATTAGAAAAGTCCTATATTCCTGAGTGGACTAAAACTAACTGCTGATGATGAATGCCAAAACTCAGCGACACGAAATCCCCATTCCAATACAATTACATTTTTAGAAGTTCCAGTGTACAGTTAACCACTCCAACTTCATTACGCTTTTAATTTCTTAATTACTAAATTAGCACATAAAGCGTGTACAGACTTAATTTAAAAACATAATGTTTTAAATTACAAAGAATGTTTCAGTATAAAATTAAAGTAAAGTAAAGTAGGTACCATTTATTTTTTAAAGCTTTTTGTTATTTTAATTTAGATCGCGGCGACCCTGCGCTTTCAGAATGCAAGTCGCATACAGTATTTGTACAATGTGACTGAGATACTGCAAACGTACTAATGTCTATTACACTCAATAATTCGATTGTCGAGGAAAATGCTGCTATGGAGAATGGAGACTTAATGTTCTAACATCAAAAACCTGACGAAGCTTTGATTAATGGTGATGGAAAAATGGAGATAGCGTCAAGTCCCGAACGAACAGGTTTATTTTAATGGGACGTCATTCTTGAGAATAATATAGGGTCATCAACTCGCACGCGACGTTAGAATCAACCCCTTGTCGCGTTGCATCGATGGAATGCAAGTAGCGTATAGTGTTTGTGTGTAGTTGTGTTACTGTATGTGTGCTGTATAACGTCGGTACTGTTAGTGAACTAGAGAATAATGTGAGGCAAGAAAGTGTGACACAAGTTTGTCTGATGTCTTAAATTCAACTTCGGATAGAATGTTGGAATAAAAGCAAGTGCTGGTTTTTGGGATCAAAACTTTGATGAAGTTAAAAGATCCTGGCTATAGACTATTGACTGACCCGATAACTTAGCTGGTAGTAACCTTTCTGAAGTGTAGATTGTGGGTTCGATTCCCACCCAGGACAAACGTTTGTGTAATGAACATGGGGCTAGATGGCGCTGTGTGAAATGTCCACACATATTTTTATTTATTTTATTTTTATTAAAGTTTCACAGCCAATAATCATTAAGATTAGTCTTGAGAAAGAAGCTCCCCATTTAAATAAATAAGTCAAGTTTAAAGGCTGTTCGACGAGGCATTCGCTCTCGTCAATCTAAAGAGGCAGATTGGGTAGATAGTTAGAACTGGAACTTGGAAAGAAAATCTGGCAGTAAATAGTTAAATTTTCCAAACAATTGACTGGCGCGATAGCTCAGTTGGTAGTAACCCTGTCTTCTGAACTGTGGGCTGTGGGATTCCCACCCAGGACAAACATTTGTGTGATGAACATCGATGTGTTGTTCTGTGTCGGAGTGTTATATTGTATTTATATTTATATTCTATGTACGTATTTACAAACAAAAATCAGTTATCTGGTTCCCATAGTACAAGCACAAGTACAAGTACAAGCTTTGCTTAATTTGGGGCTAGACGGCGCTGTGTGAAATGACCACAGATATTTATTTATTAATTGTATGATTGCGTTTGTTTTTTACATATATACTTTGTACAAGTGCCCGTTTCCCGATAGACTTATTAACAGCACTTGCCAATGCCGGGTATGGCCAGATTACACAAATTTCAGTAGCAGCGCTACCGTGATTTGAATAACCGATTTCATTATCATTAATATCGAATATTGGCGTGTTTATTCGACTGTCGATTGCAAATAGATGTTTAGCTGTGGAAATTCAATTAAGTCTGCCTTAATGGAGCGAGCGGTTCGCTGGGTATTTTGAATATGAGAGCTTTGCATGAATAAAGTGGTGTACACCGTTTTGCTCTTTGTGCGTGAATTGTATCACCGAGTTACCTGTTATGAATTGTAACGGGCGACGAGCGATAGATAGATAAAAATCTTTATTGAAACAACATTACAGGAACAATTTGACAAGTTAAAACATTATCACAATGGGCGGTCTCATCGCTTAAAGATCTCTTCCAAGCAACCCAAAATTTTAAGGAAACGAACAACAGCAAAAATGTACATCGATTGAAGTGTTTATTATTTTAATTGTGTTGAATTATTTTCCCATAGGCCACGCCGCGGGCGAAGCTGCGGGCAGAAGCTTGTGAAGTTAAATATACAGTGAACATTAATAGGCAAGCAAGAAAAACGGTGAACCGACCTACCGAAGAGAATAAAGGATCAAGATCAGCAGCAGCGCCTTTTTATATCGCAACTCAGTCAACTCTACAGTCGCCATATAAATACTTATTAAGTAAAAAGTTATCAATTAATTTTTAGATTTAGTTTTATAGGTTTTCGTTTACTAATGGTTTCAATTTGATCCAAAGTCAAAGTAAGAGTCAAATAATTAATTCAAATAGGTTATTTTTAGCACTTTAGGTACTTAAGTTATGTCAACTTAATTTAAGTACCTAATATAAACATATATGCATAAGCATGACAGCTTCTTTGGTGTGGTGGTTAAGCCGGTCGGCTCATAACCCGGAGGCGGCGGGTTCGATTCCCGCGGCAGGACAAGTATTTGTGCACAGAAAAAAAAAAGCGCAAATATTCGTTCTGAGTCTGGGTGCTGTGGGACCATGGTCCTCGTAGTTCCTGGGTCCTTAAACACAGGGAATACTACTTAGGATCTCCAGGATCTATGTATCTGATCGTTATTATTATTATAAATACTTATGGAGTAGAATGTTAACAATAAATTTTTAGATTTATTTTTATAGGTTTGTTTACTTATGGTTTCGTATTAGATCCTTCATGGCAGTTGAATGAAAAAAACATGCGTAAATAGCAACGGCCGGTTAGATCCACTAGTCAACCGCAAACGAGCCGTAACCCGTGATTAACGACCGTCCGAGCATACAATGCGACCTGTTAACCAGGGACGGCTTGTTAAATTGCATGTACGGATGCACGCGAACAAAACTCTGGTTAACCTGACCGTTGGTTAAACGTTAAACGGTGCGAATGTTTTAAATTGGCGGTGTTATCGGTTTCGTAACTTCGTAAATAATGGCTATTTTCGCTTAATTATTTTCATATTTTATTCGAAAACCTCATTTTTCAATCGACTTCAAAAAAGGAGGAGGTAATCAATTCGACTTAATTAAAAAAAAAAGTGTATTTGTTACCTCAGAACTTTCGACTGGGTGAACCAAAGTCAAAGTCAAAGTCCAAAGAATTATTAAAAATAGGCTATTTTTAGCACTTTTACAAGTCAGAATTATATGAAGTACTTAAAATTAATTTATTTCACTAAGCACATACAATTACAAAGTGCTTATTTGTATATAAATTATGCTTTGCTTGTTAAATAATATATAGCAATATATGAGTTTGAAAAAAAAGAAGTTCTCTTTCTCACTACTAGTGCAAGAAATCTGGCACAATGCAGAACAGAAAACTCCGATCCGAAGCTTCGATTACAACTGTAAAGAAGAAGCTACAAGAAACTTTACAGTGATGTATTTTTTTCTTCTTCTTTCTAAGTATATAGTTTATTACAGTTGAGATAAATGAATATGTTACAAAAGTAACCACCACGTCACACCGGTGCAAGAAAAATACCGCGATTATCTTAGTAAACATTACAAATAGAAATAGATAGGAACAGGCAATAGGCAACCGATTTCGATAATTCTTTTTTATTTGACAGCTGGTGGTCTAAGATGGGGCATGCTTGCCTAGAAGGTATCCGTTATCTTGACTTGAAAACCCCCAAATAAAAATCATTTTCAAAGGATATGAATGTTGCTAGTGCAAAGCTATTAATTAACTACCTGTATCCTGTGTGTACCGTCTATCTACGTAGACTACAATGCCCGGATACACCAACTGGTATTGCCACAATACACATGTTTGATCAAGTGCACAATTTCCGAATTGAAACCGGGCTATTATTATATATAGTTACGACCGCGTTGAACTTTCTTTATTCTATACAATAATATATTTATTTAGACAGCATTATTTGTTATCTATACATATAAAATTCAAAGTCCTGACTGACTGACTTATATATCAACGCACAGCCTAAACCGCTGGTCCTAGAGACTTGATAGTTCGAGGATGTGTTCTTTGTAAAGTTTAGGTATCCACTAAGAAAGGGTTTTTCAAAATTCCACCCTTAAGAGGGTGAAATGAGTGGTAACGTTTTCACGCGGGAGAAGCCGCGGGCAGAAGCTAGTTATTATAATATTTAACCAACACCATAAGGTAACCCCGTTAATTTTAACTAATCGAGAAACTAAGGTACAGATCATATTATCATCATCAGCCTCAAAGACGTCCATCGCTGAACATATCATTCCTTAGAGCGCCTCTTTGGTCGGCTTTTTGCATCCAACTTCTCCTCGCGGTTTTGATCGATCCACTTAGCGAAGGTCTTTTGGAATGTGGTCGCCACCAAGAACCTTATCTCACAGCCTCTGTGGTGTGGTGGTTGAGCAGGTCGGCTCATAACGCGGGGCGGCGAGTTCGATTCCCGCAGCAGGGCAAGTATTTGTGCACAGAAAAAAAGCGCAAATACTTGTTCTGAATCTGGGTGTTGTTGGACCATGCATGGTCCTCGTAGTTCCGGGGTTCCTAGACACAGCGAATCCTATTTAGGGTCCAGGATCTATGTATGAGATCGTTGGGCGTTATTGTTATTATTATTATTATCTTCCCCATCGACAAAACATATAATTCCTTTAAAAAAGGTTTTAGCCGACTTCAATCCCAATGACAACATAATCAATGAAATCGAAATACACATTATTAAGGGTAACCCAAAAACTACTACTCAGATCTTAATCAAACTTAATGGAATCATACGAGGGCACCAGCTTTCAAATAAAAAAAGAACCATTAAAATCGGTTCACCCAGTCGTAAGTTCTGAGGTGACAAACATAAAATAAAAATACACTCGAATTAAAAACCTCAATTTTTTAAGTCGGTTAAAAAACGATTAATTTTCCAGGGTCATTTACATCGTAATCGATATTAATTTAATAATATCGAACGCACAGACTGACAGATTTGACTTGATTTTAGACGTTACACCTATTAATATAGCATGAGCATGATATAAGCCAGATGGTAAGCGTCAATTCTAATACTAAGCCATTAACACCCAGTTTAAGCAAAAGCAATAAATCATTTATCCTAAATGGCCAGTGGCATATTGCGAAAGCTATGCTTTCAGGCGTTTTTATTGCACTTTTTTTAATTTATGCATCACCCGGCACCCGCGGCCGTGCTTCGAATGGCGAATCGTTACTTGCTGGGTAGAAAATGTGACAAGATTTGCTTACTAACGATGTAGTTAGAAAACAAAGTAACAATTTACTAAACACGGCGCAATACAAATTGATGATAAATATCCATCAATGAAGAATTTGGGGAAGATAAAGAGACCACTTTCAAAAAGATATGGCTTTAATTATCTCTCTTTTATTGACATCTATGAGTTTGATTTCTTCCTATTTTAGTGACCAAGCATAACCTATAGTCAGCCCACAGGTAGGTATAAAAACACAATGGCCTCGCGGCGCCAACAATATCTTGTCACGATTCGATTTAAAAAACTTCAATAGCTTTTTAAATGGCACGATTTAGCAGGTCGTTGAACCCAGGGCCGAGCCACCAGACCGTGCAAAATTGCCTGTACAGGAGCTGTGCCTTGACAACGAGCAGGTTTCGGGAGTTAATTGGGAGGAAAATAAGGCGCAGGCGGGAAGGGATAGAAGTCTTAGGTCCGTAGTAGAGAACGATGCTCAGTCATCGATCGGTGCTCAAGCAGAGATTTCATTCATAAAGTGTTCAATTAGTGAATGAAATCTCTGCTTGAGTACCGATCGATGACTGAGCATCGTTCTTTAATACGGACTTTTGAATTATGTGACGAGTCTAAAATATAAAGTTCCCCGCGACACTGCACTGCGCACATCATCCTGAGACATCAGCAAATCTGGCAATAAGATTACTCGACTGTGAGATCAGATCATGATGTCTCATTTGCCCAGTAATTCAATAGCTACAGTGCCCGTCAACCGGAACACAATAGTGCTTGCACACTACTGCTTGGCGGCAGAATAACTGGCATGCGTTGGTACCTATCTAGACGAACTTTGCAGAAAAGTCCTACCTAAGAGTAGTGGAAAAGTAGAGGAAAAGTACTCGTACTACCACTTCTACAAGTAATGTTCCAAAAGATACAATAACTGTTCGTGAGAGATATGATCATCAACCCTAGCCTTAACACATCCTGTTATTATACAACCAAAAGTATTACGCACTTTTATAAAGTAATGATATTTACACATAAAATAATAATATGAAAATCAGTTTAGTAATATATTACGTAATACTTTTGGCCGAAGCTTGTAATTGGTACCTATAAAAATTAAGTTTACACGACTTGATATGAAGTTCATAAATTAGCTCCTTTGTTAATTAAGTTTAATCTGCTGGGTGATCACGTAACTCGATTACAACAGATAAAAATACAAATATGTATGGATTTGACAGTTTGAATACGCAGTTTATGTAAATACGTTTGTATGGAAATGTCTCCTGTTGCATTGCAATCAAAATTTCGTGATCACCCCCCTGGTATACATTATAGCTGGTAAGCTTTTAAAAAGGCAACCAGCAAATTTTAAATTCTGTTGCAAACCTGTCTAATGTGGCGCTGAGTCCACGCACACGTCACGCTTGTCACCATCTCAATCAACATAGCAAAGCAAACGCAATTTCCGAGAGGACAGAAATTAAAATTTCATTTTCAATCTTCAGGGGCCTTACGACCTGTCCAAGCCGCCGCCGCACTTGGACCTCAGACTTCATCTGTCACGCTGTCTCCTATAAGGGGACACCATAAATCCTCCTCCACAGCCTCCAAGTCCAACTGAACATTAATTAGCAGGAGGGTGTCTCGGGTGTCGTCACGTGACGCGCGGACTTTGCGCCCGAAATAATTTCACGCTTCAAATAATAAAGCCTTTGCGCGGTGTAAGACAGTGTGGGAGATCCGTAAAAAATACTACTAAATACTCCATAAAACTACTCACATTCTGAGAAGTACATTATATAGAATACATATGTATTCTAAATTCAAAAGATAATACTTTTTTATGTCAACTAATGACGTGACGAGCTAGTCGTTCACCTGATGTTAAGCGGCACGGCCGCCCATAACAGTTGCAGTGTCACTCTAAAATATAAAGTTTCGCGTGACAATGCACTGCGCACATATCCTGAGACACCAGCACAGTCTGGTAATAAGATTACTTGACCGTGAGATCAGATCATAAAGTCTCGTTTGGCCAGTAATTTCACGAGCTACAGTGCCCTTCAAACCGGAACACAGTAGTACTTGCGCGTTATCGGCAAAATAACTGGCAAAGTGGTGGTAAACCTACCAGACGAACTTTGCAGGAAAGTCCTACCACCTCGTAAATACTTTATGGTTTCACGGGATAGATAAGCGTACTAAGCAACTACGTCTCTTCTCACCTCGCTTTTAGGATTCAAGAGGCGAGTGTGGTCATGTGGAGACACGGAAAACAATACCATATTGCCCTTCTGTGCACCACCTCCGTTTTGGAAAGAAATTACATCGGCATTTTGCCTAACTCTGAATATGTTAGAGGTTAGTTTCCCGAAGATATGGATGATTTGTATGAAAGAATTACAGTCAAAAATACCCAAGTGAAGGTTGATAAGGATGAATCTAGCTACAGGTGGAAGAGATATCTGAAGAAACCTTTGTTACTGAGCTGACTTACAATAAACAAGAGCCATATCTTCAGCAAAGTGGCTCGTCGTAATGTTGCCATTATAAATAATTCCGCGGTGAAATAAAGAAGCTCGCTACCCACAAAACGTGAGGGCTGTTTTTGACACTTTTGCGCAATCTCGTTAATTTTAGCCCGCTTTTGATTTAAAGTGTATTTTATTTCGGACCTATCAGTCTTAGAAGAATCTAATAGGATATTTTAAAAATATTTTAGAAAAAATATTCAAGGCTGAGTATTTCTATTTGATAGCTCTTTGAATCAGTTGAGATTACAAAAAGTCACATGATCTATTCATGTAGTCCATTAAAAATAATGAGCCACCAACACACGAGCTCTTGCTCATTAGACAATTACTAAACAAACAATATGTCTCAGTAGCTATCTTATTATCACACTTCACATTTATTCACGCTAATTTATAGGTGTGAAAGTTTTTGTACGTTTGTTCCCTTTTGACGCTACAACGGATGAACGGATATAAAAGAAATTTGTAATGGAGATAACTTATACGCTGGATTAGCACATAGGATACGATTCATCCGCGGGAGAAACATCAAGACGCAGCTACTCTGAAATACACGCCGACTCTAAATATGAAGTTATATAAGTTAGGTCCAGCACAATCTATGCTGGCCTGTTTCAAAAATTGGGTCACTGTCTTAGTCAAAGTATTCTCGCAGGTAGGATCTTATTCACTCTCAAAAGACGGCCAGATTGCACAACACCGGAAACGGATGCAGGCGCAGTAGTCTCGAGGTCCGAGGTAGAAAAAGGTCACCAGCAAATGATCAGGTTGGGGGCAATCTATTGAAGTAATCCTTTCCGGTCGAGGGTAAAAAGCGAACTATTATGAACTGGCGCTTTTGACTTCGGACCTTTGTGAGTTTGAAAGATCTCAGGATGAAAGACGCTTTTGAAACCAAAACGCTTATGGCTTTTGGTTCACTTAATTTATTTATATGTTAAAGTGGCGGTTTCATACCAAAGTCTTGCGGTTTTAAATCGTAAAACTGTTCTTGAAAAATCACTGGAAAATGTTTTGAAAAAGCCAATACCATAAAATAGGCAGCGTGGCATTAAACTAACTATAGTTTCTACTTTTCTGAAGTCTGAAGTATAAAGAATCTTTATTTTTATCTTACTGGTCTCTGGTGAGACTTCGAACAAGGTGTTATATTATAACCTCAGTACATTGATTAGCACAATCAGGAAGAGCATATATTGTGACCATACCGCATCGCCCGGAAGTAGTCATATGGCCTCGTAAAGCCTTACTGCAGTGCACACTTGCACGGTACCGTATGTTACATTAGGGTTTAGACAAGTGGAGCATTATGTTCATTTATATTGGACTATAGTGGATACGATTATAACTGCACTATACACAGCACTAAAGCTTATTTTTCAATAACAAGCGGAAGTTATTAAAAATTACTTATTACTTGTTTTACTTATAAAAAAATTTCGAAATCGGTTTATAAATGACGGAGATATGGTGTAATCACATAAAAAATAAAATATTTTTTTTATTTCGTACTTGTCGAGCATTTGAGCACGCTCTCACCTGATGGGAAGTGACGATGCGATCGAAGGTGTAGCATGCAAGTCAAGTAAATACCTTAATTCTTCACTTGAACACTACCGGGTCATATTTCGCCGGAAGCACAGACGAAAAACAGAACCTTCTTTTTTAAATTCGGATGAAAATAAATGTATAGCACACAAAAGCCTAATAGGCAAATGCTTTAAAATTTTAGATTTGCAAACAAAAATTACTAGATTGAAGCCGTAAACACAATTTTAAGGCTGTAAATAGCTAAAAAGCATAAAAAATCGATTGACGCATAATACCGAAAGAAACGCGCGACTAGCCGAAACAACTATTTCTCACGCAATCTAAAACTAGCGCCGGCTTTCAACCCACCCCTAGTAATGAAAACGAAAGGTAAAACTTATATACGGAGGGATTTAGTACAGAAGGTATTTATTCGACAACTTTTTACGACGTTGTTCTGTGGACGTAAAATAAACAACCAAGTTACAGTACATGTAGAAAGCAGTAAGGTTTACTAGGTGGTAGGACTTTTCTGCATACTTCGTCTAGGTAGGTACCACCGCTTTGCCAGTTATTCTGCAAGCACTACTGTGTGAATGGCGCTATAGCTAGTAAAATTACTGGACAATTTAGACTTTATGCTCTGATCTCACAGTCGAGTAATCTTATTACCAGACTGTGCTGATGTCTCAGGATGATGTGCGCATTGCAGTGTCAAACGAAACTATATATTTTGGAGTTCCGAGTGACACTGTTCTGTTATGGGCGGCCGTGTCACTTAACATCAGGTGAGCGACTAGCTCGTCACGTCATTCACTAACATTAAAAAGTAAGGTCAGTTCATCTCCCGGAGACTAGCTGGGCTAGCCTAACCTAGTGTAGCGCCACCATTGAGCAAATCGTCGTTGGAGATAGAATTCGATATTCTAATAACACAATTAGGGGAAACTAATTCTAAGTCACTACTGCCCGTTTATTAATAAGGATAACGTCCACTGGCTGACAAAACAAAACCACGGTTGAACGATTTGTAAAATTAAAAAGTGTAGTCAAATTACAATAATATAGACAGCTTCTGTGGTGTGGTGGTTGAGCAGGTCGGCTCAAAACCCGGAGGCGGAGGGTTCGATTCCTGCGGCAGGACAAGTATTTGTGTACAGAAAAAAAAGCGCAAATACTTGTTCTGAGTCTAAATGCTGTGGGACTATAGTCCTCGTAGTTCCTGGGTCCATAGATACAGGGAATCCTAGTTAGGGTCCAGGATCTATCTATGTGATCGTTGGGCGTCATTATTATTATAATATTATGCTTCCGGTTTTAGCTTTTGTGCCCACAAGTAACAAAAGATTTCGATTCAAGTAAAACTATTTTATCGTTTAGTGTTGCTCAACAAAACACAACAAAAAACTTGTAATGTGTACTCAATAAATCATCACTGGAAACATGTAAATAGTATAACTATAGCTAACAGCATTTCATTTTGTACCAAGTTAGCTTACTGCATGTATATCCGGATAAACCTTAAGGTGTTTAGTGTTTAGCAGTTCCAGTGGAAGGAACAAAAGGATGTTAAATGGGTTACCGGGAGCAATTTGTGATTCCTCTCGCTTTTATCGGAGATTGGAGGCAGGAAGACACGGACTCCAGAGAATTTCTTACTTTTACTTGTCACTCTGTTTTATGTAGATGTTTCAACGCTTGCAACTGAACATTACTGCCGCGTACACTTTGTGAATTATTTCTTTTAAGCCCGTATTAAAGAACTGAGATCAGTCGTCGAGTGATTTCATTCTCTATTTGATCATTTTGTGAATGAAATCTCGAATTGAGCAGAGGTTCACTATTGACCCTAATTCTGTAATACGGGCCCTTGGTGTGGTATTTAAACACGACACAATTTTATACAATGACATTTGTTTTCTAAACGGAATTGAATCATTTTCGTAAGGGTCGTCCACTTGTCCACTGGTCAAAATGGACTATCGCGGGTTGTTTAAAATTGTTCAAAAGCTTTCTACCAGGCGGAGGTCAGATTACGAAAGGCAATGCATTAGAAAGTATTATTATTCTTTTTCTTACTTCATGATCTCAAACTTCCCGGTTCCTTACTCATTAGAAGCAACGTTAAAATTAAAATATGAAGTGCCAATAATGAAGGGATGCATTAAGAAAGTTAAGGAAAAGCCATTTTCATTATTTCTCATTCGTTTCTTCAACACCTGTAAAAACTCGGTAACGTCTATATCCGCAGCCCCGTGGCGAGGGTGGTAATAAGTACCTCGAGTAATAATTAACAGTAACACAGCTTGTGCAGGATGTAATGGAGTAATATCTGTTTGTTTGAAAGTCAGCGCTTTATATAAATTGAACGGCGTGCTGCTCGATGAGAGAAAGCGAACTAAAGCATTTGACAAGCTCAGATCATTCGATTAATCTGATGGATGAACTCGTTGCTCATCTACCGAATAATTTTGAAGTAAAACTTCTTGATTAGGGGAGTAAGCTGGTGAATGCGAGGCGAACGGAAGTTGATCCACGTAGACCTCCATTGTCAACATAACAAATTTAAAAATTATGTAATTTAATTAAGTATGTCCGGTAAAATGACAATTTTCAATTGTCAAGATAGCGACATTAACATTAAACAAAGCAAAAACAAAGTTATACCGGCCGATAGATGGGGCTAAGCTAAAGAAGCTTTACTTCAGCCGTTTGGTCTATAAACACTCGTTTCTTATTTATTTATAGCATTATGTAATAAGGTGATACATCATAACACCACACAAGTTACACAGCCCTGCTAGGGTATGCCAAAAAAAGTACCTACTAACTGAGTTAAGTTACAATAATAAAATGTTGAGTAGTTATATATACATAGTAACTATGTGTCATAATCGTGAGCTTGCTACGCCTCTATCTTCAAGTATTCTTGCACTTTATAGTAACTTTAAAGAGACTTACAACAAAATGGGTACAAAACGTGCTCTACCTTAGACAATATCGTCACTTCCCATCAAGTGAGATGCTGTCAAACGTATACCCATTAGCATTAAAGAGATACTCTGAGCGCATAGCTAACATAACCACGTGCCATACAAAAACTCGTCAGTAAGGGAGATTCAAACCGTGATTGCTGCAAGAATCCCGAACGCCGTTCCAAGTGTTGAAGGGACGGCAAATACCCCGCCATTCCCAAGCAAATTAAGGGTCCAGGCGTTAAAAACAGCTGTTCACAACATCGGAGAAATTTCACAAAATTCGCTCTAGTAGAGTTCATTTGCCTAGATGTGATCTTGTTATATTAAAGTTGGAAACAAGCTTTGCTGGATTTTAAATTATTAAAGTTAGCATAAATGTTTCGTATTTAACTTTATCCGCTGAATTTAATTCAGTGTTGATGAGTAAAACTGTATTTTCATTTAAGAGCTCTTGTTGGTGGAGAGTTTGACGTCTTTCTCTCGTCGGCTGGTGTTTGCGCTTTTACGTCACGTTTGAGAGATATAATACAATAATAAATACTTCATTAAACACTAACTAATACATAACACTGCATCTTAAATAAACTTTCAAACAATGGTAGAATAAAGGGCGGCCTTATCGCATTAAGCTATTTCTTCCAGGCAGAGATCGGCAGAGAAGATATTTCTCTCTTGTCTGGTCTAAAATTGTGTGATGCATGACTCCCGTTACTTTTGGCTTCCGCGTCCCTAAAAACAAGAATAAAGACTATCATCTGGCAGCGGTATTCGGTATGGGACCACTGACCGCTGTTTTCAACTTGTGGCCATAAATCTTCCAAATAGCTGTCATAGATGGGTGTATCCAATGTACAAAAAGGAAGGTTTTACAAACAATAGCAGCGATAATTTACTGGTATTGATGTCGTTGGCTTAAAAGCGAATGCTGTCGGAACATTAATCAACCCAAAAATGGCTTCGAACATCCAATTTTGTCATCGCACCACTTAAATTTTATACCATAACGAAAATAGACACCGCAGCAATATAAGGAATATAACAGAAGGTGATCTACATACAGTTGCAAAATATTGTGTATTTTTGAAAATACATTTTGTATGCCCGAGGGATTAATAATATAGGCCCTATCTTACCATCTGTGTACAAGTACAAGATTTTACGATCGTCTAGTCTTTAAATCGAGAGTGAACAGGTATCTTCTAGGCAAGCGTGTTACATCCTAGACCGCATCGTTACTTACCATCAGGTGCGATAGTGGTCAAATGCAAGGCTATCAAACAATAAAAAAAACCTAATTATTTCTTTGATGATGGCTCATTGTCGTGGTATTTATAGGCATCCTTTACTTATATCACGGTAAATCTGAAACTTTAAGACAACGTAAAAGATAAAATAACTTTCACGTATGTATATTCTAGCTTTTTATTTTCTTTTCACGATTTAACTAATGCAAAACTTATTACTTAAAGAACTCACCCTAGAATTGAGTTACTGTAGTATATAAAAAAATTATGCCACAGTAATAAGACACCCATAGACATAAGCAGTGAGGTATAAAAGGCGGAAAACGCATGATATATCAGCGGACGCCATTCCAGCGAACCGCGGCGTGAAGCTGCTTGCGACTGATCAAATATTAATAATGCTGCGTGGAAAAACCGACACTCATGTAGCTTTTATTAAAAACCTATATGAATTCATGTGTTCGTTTTCATATGACGAAACGAGAAGTGGATAAGATCGTTGTGGGAGTTTCGGCGGGAAAACGAAAAAGATCACGTCACCGCATTGTATTATTTTCCAAAACTTGTGTTATTTTCAGTGTTGGTGCATAAAATTGGTGGCATTTTATTCGTTAAGTGCTGGATTACAGGCATGAGTGTGGGAAAGTGGTATAATGATGGTGAAACGTTTCTTTTCGTGTTGTTTTCAAAACTCCATAGAAGCTTCGGGTAAAGTTGCCACCACTTTACTAGGAGTATGACTTGAATAGACTAGACTAGATTATGACTTGACTTGATGACTTGGACTGTGACTTGTCTTGACACATATATATTAATTAACTTGAAAAATTAACAATTACTTGACACTGGCTAAATACACCCAAAGTGTGGAGCCAAAACAAAACAAAAAAGATCGTTGTGACGTAGGACCTGTCAATCCGAATATTAAAGCCTTGGCAGACGAGCAGCATTGGCTGCCTGTTTGGTCAGAGTGGACGGAAAAACGGTTGTGACTAGCACGGGGCCAGAAACCAGTACGTGAACGACACTATAATTGACTAAATCTTATACCAGCAGTCTTCAGAGATCAGAATTAAGAAGGTAAATAAACAGATAAAGTAATCATCTTAAACAGACACCTAACAACACCTGTTAAAATCGCGTAACGCGGTTGAGCTGGCATTACCAATTTACCATATACACCATATAAGGATATTTACTACACGTAGATTGAAGAGCACGCTCTAATAACCCTTAATGAAGCGGAAAAGAAAAATAAATTGGGAAAAATACCGAAAACAAAGAAAATCAGCATCCGCTCATTCGTCTTCTACGTCAAAAACATTCGACTTCAAACAATTGTTGAGAAGTACGGATCTGAAACTTACTTCGTTATGTTGAGATCATAAGCCAACTTTTGCAAAGGAAAACAACGGATTTTTAGTTCCGAGCTGAATGTAATAGGAGCTCCCTCCCTCACCAAACTCCAGCTACCCTCAAAAATTCACTCATTCAAAGATAATTTAAAGATACGGGGTTGACGTTATCCAAGTTTAGTATTCACACGTAAGCAAGTCTAAAATTAAACATAAATACGAATTTTTCTCTATTTTAGTTCCCCCACCTGAGTAATTTAGTGTTTTATTTAACTAATAAATTCCCGCCATTTGGGTGACGCCGTCGCCGCCATTTTCGGCGCCATGTTTAATTTTAGAATAGGAACCGTTAGGGACGATAATTAGTTCCAGAGTCGCGACAAATTAATTGGTTACTCGTGATTCAGGATTCATTGAATTCCGTTTTAATTGGTTTCTGTGCTCAAATGTCGCGAAAAGCTCAGCAGGGATTCGAAAAAGAAGTTGCTTCGAGCTTGTAGTAGAATTAATATAAAGTAGTTGTAGGTACCTTTAAATATGTTTTTATGTAAGCTACCCTGGAGAATAAAATCAGTGTTCATCCAACTTGCTAGTTTTATTACATGGTGACAGCGGTGTTTACGAAAATAATAGTAAAAATAGATTTTCAGTAGTTGTGTGGCTGTGTTGTTATAAGGAAGTGATAAGTGAGCTAGAATAAATATGGAACACGCTCGTCCGCCTCCAGATCTGCAGATTGAAGGCAGCCCAGCCGCGCGCGCAGACGCGTGGCGAAAATGGTGGCAGCGATTTGACGTGTTTTTGAAAGCATCCGGCGTTAGCAAGGAACCGCAGAGTGTACAAGCAAGCTTGCTGGTGAACCTCATAGGAGCGGAGGGTTACGAGATTTATTCGACGTTCACGTTCACGAAAGAAGAGAACGCCGACTCTTTGTCGTGTCTGAAGTCAAAATTTGATAGCCATTTTGGAACAAAATGTAACGTGACCATGTCACGTTTCAAGTTTTTCACTCGTAACCAACTAGTCGGGGAGACGATCAGTCAATACGTTACTGCACTGAAATTACTCAGCCAGAGTTGCGAGTTTGCACATCTGACCGACGGGCTGATAAAAGATCGCGTAGTTTGTGGTGTATTAAGTAACGTTGTCAGAGATCGGATGTTGAGAACAGAGGAGCTATCATTGGCGAAGGCGGTACAAATCGGGGAAGCCGAAGAGTTGTCCCGGGAGGAGAGCCGGCAAATTGAGATGACGAATAGTACAAGATCATCTAGTGGCCAAGTAGACTCCTTGGCGGGACGTTATGCGGGCGCTGCTCGAGGAGTCAGCGCGCCTGCCAGCGGTAATCGGCGTGGCAGCTTCGTTGGGTTCCGTGACGGACGGCGCCACGGGGGCGCCGCCGGTGGCAGCGGGTCGGCGGTAGCGGCCCAGCGCCGGCAGCGCGATCAGTGTATACGTTGTGGTGGTGTGTTTTGCGTAGATAGCCAAAGGTGTCCGGCTATTAATGCTTTATGTTTTGTGTGTCATAATCGCGGGCATTTTGCTAGAAAGTGTCCTAATAAAAATATTAAAAAAGTGCATGATCTGGACATGTCGCAGCTTACGGAGTCAGAAGAGGAGGACATGCTGTATGTGAACGTTCTGAAAATAAAGAAGAGCAGTTTTCAAGGACAATGGGTAGAAGATATTAACGTTAACGGTATGAAAGTTTGTTTTAAATTAGATTGTGGGGCAGACTTGAACGTTATTTCTAAAAGTGATTTCTATCGTTTAGGATTGAACGAGTCAAATCTACGACCACACACAAACAATGTTTTGTCATATACGAAAAACAGGTTACCTATAATTGGAGAATGCAATTTAAATATTAATCATAACCAAGAGCAACACTTGTTGAAATGTGCGGTCGTTGATATGAAAGTTCAAAATATTTTAGGAAGGGAGGACAGTGTAAGATTGGGCTTTATAAAAAGGATTGATACGTTAACTAAAAATTTCCTAGATGAGTTTTCAGATTTATTTCACGGTGTGGGAATGTTATCAGGTGTGCATAAAATATTAACAGACAGTTCTGCGCAGCCTATTATCTGCCCAGCGCGTAAAATACCGTTAGGCTTACGCGAAAAATTGCATACCGAATTAGAAAGAATGGAAAAGTTAGGTGTCGTACGTAAAGTGAACCATCCAACAGAGTGGGTGAATCCTATTGTAATAGCAGCAAAGAAAAATGGTGATATACGTGTATGTTTAGATGCGAGGGTCCTAAATCGTGCCGTTAGGCGTGCACATTATTCTTTGCCCACAGTTAGTGAAATCGCTGCGCGGTTGAATGGAGCAAAGTACTTTAGTGTGCTGGACGCCCGTTGTGGATTTTGGATGCTTTGTTTAGATGACGCCAGTGCTGACCTCTGCACCTTCAGCACTCCTTTTGGGAGGTACCAATTCACGAGGTTACCTTATGGAGTGAGTTGCGCACCGGAAATGTTCCATGCTAAGGTAAGACAGTTACTAGAAGATCTTGAAGGGACCGATTCATTTAGTGATGATGTGATTGTTTGGGGTTGTTCGAAACAGGAGCATGACAGACGATTGGAAAAATTGATGAGACGTGCTAGGGAAGTAGGAATTAAATTTAATAAGGAAAAATGTAAGTTTGGGGTAAAGGAGATAACATATTTGGGTCATGTGTTTGATGACAGAGGAATGAGGCCGGACAGTAAAAAAGTGCAAGCTATTATGGAGATGCCGAACCCAGAAGATAAAAAAGCATTAGAAAGGTTTCTTGGTATGGTGAATTATTTGTCCAAATTTATACCGAACTATTCACAATCGGTAGCTGTATTAAGAGGATTGTTAAAAAATAGTTCTGAGTGGGTTTGGGAACATCAACACACCGAGGCGGTGAGATTACTGAAACAAAAAATATCAACGGCACCAGTGCTATCTTTATATTCTCATGATTTGCCTATAACTGTATCAGTAGATGCGAGCGCCACTGCCCTGGGAGCAGTGCTTATGCAAGGAGGGCGCCCCGTAGAATTTGCTTCACTGACACTCACGGATACACAGTGCCGCTACGCTCAAATTGAGAAAGAGTTGCTGGCTATCGTGTATGCGTGTGAAAGATTTCATCAATACATTTTTGGGCGTGCAGATGTGACGGTACAGTCAGATCATAAGCCTCTAGAATCAATTTTTAAAAAATCGTTAGCTAGCGCGCCTTCAAGGTTACAAAGAATGATGTTGCGTATTCAAACTTATGATATAAAGGTGACGTATACTCCGGGTAAATTTATGTACTTATCAGACACACTTTCACGTGCTGCTCTGCCTGAGTTGATGCATGAAAGATTGAATGAAGAAATCGAAGCGCAAACTTGTTTTATGATAGAACAAGTACCATTTAGTGATGAAAAACTTAATTTAGTGAAAGAGTATACTATGAAGGACGAAGAGTCAAAATTAATAATTAATTACATTGAGAACGGGTGGCCGAGAAGTAAGTATCAGATAGAAGAAAGAATCCGTAAATATTGGGCGTATAGGGAATGTTTCCAGTACATTGAGGGTGTCATTTTTAAAGATGATTCCGTATTCATTCCGCAGTCGTTGCGTGGTGAAATGCTCAATCGTATACATGAAGGGCATCTAGGAATTGATAAGTGTAAGAGGAGGGCCCGCGGTGTGCTATTCTGGCCCGGGATGTCATGCGATATCGAACAAAGTGTGCGCGGCTGTAGAGCGTGCGCGCTGTACGCTGCTACACCACACCGCGAGCCACTAATGCCACATTATGTACCGGACGTGCCTTGGTCGAAAGTTGGATCTGATATTTTCGAACTTAAAAAGAAATATTATTTAATTCTGGTGGATTATTTTTCAAATTTTGTAGAAGTAAATGAACTGTCATCGATCAATAGCAGGTCCGTCATCGCAGCCATGAAGGATCAATTTGCTAGACATGGGATTCCGAATGAGTTAGTAACAGATAACGGACCGGCATACAGTTCTAAGGAATTTAAAAAGTTTCTGAATGATTGGGAGTTAAGGCATTTGACTTCGTCTCCACTGTACCCTCAATCCAATGGGAAAAGCGAACGGGCTATACAAACAGTTAAGAACATGTTAAAGAAGTGTATAGAGTCAGGTCAAGATTATCACCTAAGTTTACTAAATTTTCGTTCTACTCCGAGGGATAAGATAGATTCACCTGCTGAGATACTTATGGGTAGGCGGTTGAATACACGGCTGCCTATTCAGAGGGAATTATTAGTAAAAAGAGTTGATATTAAAAGAAATCATACAGAAATTTTAAATGAACAGAACAGACAAAAGATGAGGTATGATAGTAAAGCAAAAGATCTCCCTGCATTACGAAAAAATGAAAAAGTAGTGGTAGCGGATGGTCAGAAGCGGAAATGTATGAAAGTTGTGAAAAAATGCGTGGAGCCGCGGTCTTATCTACTGGAAGACGCAGTAGGTAATAGGTACCGCCGGAATCGTCGACACATAATATGTCGTAACAAAGGGTTTACGGAGGGTGAGACTAGTGTCCATGATGCAGATAATGTTGAGAAGTATGAGGATGCAGATGATGGTTTGAAAGTGCCTACCAGCGCGGCTCCAGGGTCCAGCAACCCTGATCCGGAGCAGGACGCTCATGCTAAGTCAAATGAAAATACACGTGCTAGCCCAACAGTATCTAAGGCATATACAGGTCAAGGTCCCGTAACTCGAAGCAAAGCCCGAATGTTGGCTGGTTCACAACAGGTCATACCTACAGACAGCTCAGACTGAGATGTTGTTTTCTTTTTGTTATTATTCTTTTTTACACAATACTAAGTTTTAGATTTTATATCATAATGTATGTCACTACGTCACTGTACGTTATCACAGAATATTAATGCCGTATGTATATTCGGTTATGTTTTTGTTTGTAAGTTTACTGGATAATAGGTAACAAAATATATATGTATCAATAAAATAAAAAATAAAACTGGCAGGTGTAAGAGGTAATTTAGATATTAAGGTCACGTAAATAAGTTTAAAAAGAAATGCATAATATATACATATTTACTTTCATTAATGATAATATACCTATAAGTAATTAAGTACAAGGCACTAACCTAAATAACTGCCCGTTTATTATATATTAATAGGAAAGTGTGCCTATCGGTTGTTTCCTAACGGAATATAGATATCTACGTAATGAAGGTATGCTGTGGTAGGTATGCATCACTTCATTTACCTGTACGGACTAATAATGTTTTCTTTTTATTTTTAAGGGGAAAGATGTAGTAGAATTAATATAAATTAGTTGTAGGTACCTTTAAATATGTTTTTATGTAAGCTACCCTGGAGAATAAAATCAGTGTTCATCCAACTTGCTAGTTTTATTACAGAGCTGAAAGGCAAATTGAATCATGAATTTCAGTTCTACAGTGATGTTGTTGAAATCTTTGCAGAGGATAAACTGCCGACCTGCGTAATCATTTCTGTTCCTTCTTTCTCATCTTTTTGCTCCAGACAAGCCAGCACCTCTGGCGTGGGCGGTAGACAAATGGTCTTTCTCCTTCTTTACCCGCTACAAGTGAAATGAAACGGGGGAGATAATAATTTTGCCTTAAATTTGTCAGCTGAATAGCTTCCGACTTTAAAGACTGTCCTACGACAAAAGCCGCAATAGTTGCATGACAGTTTGCCCAAATGCAAATAATTATGCAACCACGTCATAACGACAGGTTTTCTTCCAAGAACTTCATGGCATCGCACAGCAATTTACAGCCATCTGTTACATACAATAGCGCAGTAACTCAATGTTTATTTTCATGTCGAACAGTGAGTCGCTTGCAATAAATATCGAGTTACGTACAATTAAGTACAGCTCTCCAAGTCGTTACCGAGCTCCACTACCTGTTGGGCAAGGGTTTGGTTAGCTGACGCAATACCGCAGGCATTCTGGGCAGTCTAGACTTGCGATACGGTACTGTGCACACAAGTATTGTGACAAACAGAAGGGATATTCAAGTTGAATTGAAAATCTACATTAATGTTTCCTTGTGCAAGAATTTTGTTCTTTCTAGACAAACTTAACTTTAAAAATCTTGTACGTTGTATGTGTAAGGCGTACAATAAGAGTAGGATATTAACCCTGGGCTAAATCGGTCGCAATAAAAAAACTAAGTTATTTAAAGAGACCTTGAGAAGTAATTATTAATAAACCAAAATTATTACAGTTCGATATACGATTTTCCAGAGGTTAAACTCAAAATAACAAAATTATTAAAATTGGAATTACGACTTCAACTACCACACAACTTGCTCCTCGGTAACGAATACCCATACTGTCCACTGTCTGTAGTGTACTACTTAGAATTCATAAATATGCGAAATATTAAACCCGCGTCAAGGACAGTTTATTATAATTTGATCAGCTTGAGATTTTTGCTTGCAAGTAACGTTTAATTTGAAGCAGTATAATCTTCTAGTCAAGTTATATCAAACACACACACAGTATCTACTTTTAGAAATAAATCGTTATTTTTTGTTGCGAAAATGACGTCGAGACTCGACTCCAGAGTACACTATGAATAAATTGTTTTTTTTTTTTTTTTGCTTTCAATCGTTTGGTGCCTTGAATGATAATTTGGCTAGTCATCTTTAAAATGTAAACTAATAATAAACAAAATAATCGGCAAAAATGACTTCAAACTATAGGCACTAAATAACCACTTCTTAAATTGAATTGAATGAATTTTTTGAACGTATCTTTGTCTAATTCCCTTTCGTGAATTACAAAATGAACAGGGGGATGATCACGAAACTTTGATTGCAATTAAACGGGAGAAATTTCCATACTAACTATGCACATAAACTATATTCAAACTAGCAAATCCATACAAATTTGTGTTCTATTGGTTGCATCGATTGCGACACAGCACGATTAGACATATAAAATGTTGAACTAAAAAGAAATTAAACTGCAAAAGCAATTTCCTAAATATCATTCGACTCGTTCACCCGTTCATTCGTTCGTTCGTTCGCTGGCTGCATTCAATCCTGAATAGCCATGTAATTCAATTGGCGACCGATCTCAAAGGCCCTTTGCGCGCAAGTGCACTTTTTCAATTTTATTTTTTTCAACGAATACTTAATTCAAACCGTTTGATTAGAACGCGAAGTCTGCACTATTCATTTATTTATTTATCTAATAACTATAGCTTCATTCTAGAGTTAATAAAACGCTTTGCAAATTGAATCTGTGTTAGTATTTCGATCGATATTATTTATTCATTATTACATGCCTTCATACAATGTCATTACTTAGTCTAATTAATCTATACAATACTTAGTTCCAAAAATTCCATAGTATGAGCCCTGTGAAGGCGTTGCACTTTAGAGTGGAGCATACATTGCCTAACTCTCGTTACATTACAATTTAGGTCGAAGGAAATTATGATTACTGTCAGATTTTTTTACATTTTTAAGTTAATTGTCAACTTTGAATCTTTATTAGTTTTATGTATTAATAGTATAATTCGCGATTTATATATAGGTCTTTACCTATGAAATTGCCGTTTTGTTTGAAAAAAGTTAAAGTATTTTTTTTTGAACTTATTTATTTCTTTTATTCAAAGTAATCGCCCCTGCAATCAATGCATCTTTGCCAACATTGTGGCAGTTTATTGATGCCCTTCTTGAAAAAATCAGCAGGACGGGAGACAACAAACTCTTCAAAGGCGTTTTGTACTGCCTCTCGGGAATTGAATTTTTTTCCCGCTAAAAAGTTGTCCAAATTTTGGAAAAAGTAATAGTCGGTAGGCGCAAGATCTGATGAGTATGGCGGATGAGGAAGAGCTTCCAAACCCAACTCATGCAGCTTAGAGACGGTCTGTTGTGCAGTATGGGGTCGCGCGTTGTCGTGAAGTAGCAGTGGAGACGACCGATTGACCAAAGCTGGTTGCAGACGTGCGAGTTTCGCTATCATTGTGGTCAGTTCTTCAACAAACACATCTGCAGTAATGCTCTCGCCGTTTTGTAAAAAGCTATGATGAATCACACCAGCACGAGACCACCAAACTGTGACCATCACCTTTCTAGGGGTCATTTTTCGTTTTGCACATTGCTTTGGTACCGAACCAGGATCTAACCAACTTGCTGAGCGCTTTCGATTGTCAAAAAGAATCCATTTTTCGTCGCACGTAACAATTCGGTTCAAAATTCCTTCATTTCTGTGCCTGTTAAGCAGCGCAAGGCAAGTCTCGACGCGTACGTTGCGCTGGCGATCGTTAAGTTCGTGGGGCACCCATCTATCAAGCTTTTTTATCTTGCCAATCTGTCGCAAATGGACCAATATTGTTTTGATGCTAACATCAAAAGCTGCTGTCAGCTCAGCTGTAGATTGAGATTCATCAGCTTCCACAATCGCCTTTAATTCATCATTGTTGACCAAAGTTTCCGGACGACTACGAGGTTCATTTTTGAAGTCAAAATTCCCAGAACGGAACCGAGCAAACCAATAACGGGTTGTACGTTCGTTTGTACAGTTCTCTCCTTAAACGTCGTTGATGTTACGTGTCGTTTGTGCCGCGTTGGTGCCACGACGGAACTCATATTCCATAATTACACGAAATTTCAAAGTATCCATTATGAGGAAAAATGTTGAAATGTAATGAAAATACAACGCTAATCAATAAACAAAAGACTTATATTGTAAATAGAATGTCATATTTTTAAAACAAAATTAATTTGAATTTAGAATTCATAGCCAATCAAAACTTTTTTTTGTTTGAAAAAGTCTGTACTGCAATACGGCAATTTCATAGGTAAAGACCTATTATATTATAATATTTTCCACTCTTTATTTTATTTGTTATTATGTGGTGTGTACAATAAAGAGTTTATCTATCTATCTATCTATTTTAGGCTGCGCACATTGTAGGTTTTATCCTATCACTAGGTACTTCTTGATGGCAGCATGGTGAGTATTAATTCAAGGGATGAGATCAAAAAGGGTTTAACTGTCAAATTGATAGTTTCGAGAATATTGACTTTAAACTTCAACGGCTTCATTTTAATGTAGTGCTTATTAAGAAATAAAAAAGGTTTATTTATGTTTCAGTTGCTTGAAAATGTTTTAATTCTATTTAAAATACAAAATATAGTATTAATTAGTACAATTACTGTAAAAATATATTATAATATATTAAATGTTTTTATGCTAAGCGAACTTCCTGTGTCAGATAAACCGTTTTTAGAGTGACAAACTCAAGATTTAAGCCGAAAAAAAAAGTGTTATTATAGGTTATAATTAATTAATAAAATAAAAATTAATTATAATATAATTTCACGCTGAATCCAAGGATAACCAAAAGTCATTTTGTGAAAAAAATTAGTTAAACCCTTCTTGGTCAAACTTAAACTCTTGAACAGATCAAAATTTAATCCTTTTCAAGTATTTGATTATATTTATTATATTATTATTCTATTCTTATAAAATTACTAGGCAGTTAGATTTGAATGTTCAGTCACCAATGAACTTTTGATAGCAATGCATCAGGAGATATTTCATTCCTAATCTGAAAATTTCCATAGTAACTATATACATAAACTGCGTATTGAAACTGTCAAATCCATACTTTGTGTTTCTATTGGTTGCAATGAAATTACGTGATCGCCTCACTAATCTCAGTCTAGTAGTTTAAGATTACTAAACTGTTATGATATCTCAGGATGACATGCGCAGTGCAGTATCACGCGAAACTTTACATTTAGAGTTCTGAGTGACAATGCAACTGTTAGCCGGCCGTGTCGATTAATATCAGGTAAACGATTAGCTCGTCACGTCATTAATTAGCATAAAAAAAAGAAAAAGTATCCGAGGGTAGGAACCATAGCTGGTCGATGTGGGGTGATTGAGCGGTACACCCACGTACTGACCATTGTTCAAATGGACCATTCCCGCTCGATATAACAGCTTACCTAAAACAATACAAATGGTATTTAATGAAATATAAACAGTAAATCAACTTAGGGAGATTGACATAGAAACAATAGAGATAAGTTAAGAGTTAAACGTCAAGTTAGAAATTATAGTTGTAAATACTCTCGACACGTTTACGTATAAATATAAAATAGATAAATGAAAGATAAAAGTCTAGTAATTCGATTTTTGCTTTTTATTTAAAACCATCTTTACACAGATCCTGGACCCTAACTAGGATTCCTTGTATCCACATGGTCCCATAACACGCAGAAGAACCCAGAATAAGCTACAAATAAAAAAGTTCAAATTTATTCACATTATCCCTTGGAATGACAACGCCTCGGCACACTGCATAATAATGGATTTGAAAACTATGCACGCGACACGCGTAGGTTTAAATTAAACAGTTTCTTATAATAGATAATATGTCCTCAAAATGATCATTAAAATCAGCAACAAACCAAAACACAAAAAGTTTAAGTATAAAATATTCAATTTTTCTTATTAAAAAAAAATTTATTAGCAAACAAGACATTATTGTGAATTATGTAAGCACAAATGAAATGTAGCGGATATTATGAAAAAGGCCTTAGCAAAAGTAAAACACAGTTATTTTGCACAAAGGCTAGATTTTCATGATTTTTCTAAAAAAGTTGATTTTAGACGTTTATTTTGTTTTAGTGATTAATGTTGTAGTTAGTTATTTTTAGTTGTTTTATTTAGTTAAATATGATCAATGCTCAATATATTTTTTGCGTAACGATATTAACACACTAGCAATAAGGAATAAACCAGGCATTTTTTTTTCAAAATTATTGCACTCTATAATGGTGTTGATCCTGTGTAGTATACTCGAAAGCTAAACAAAATTAACATATTTCCGTCTTTTTCATTTCCCCTTTATCAGAAGAGTACCGCCATACTTGAAGTTTAGTTTACTTTTAGAGAATGCGACACAGAATCGACACCAATATCGTTGTAAAATAAAGCAATTCAAACCAAACCACCCCAACATTAATGTCCAAAAAGTGCGTATTATTATCCAATACATTATCCAACCAGTACGTAACAGCGTACACGTGCACCGAGCACGTACTTTAATTAATAAGACAACACAACACGACAACACAATATAACATTTAATTTACGAGATGTTTTCGTGTCGGCTGCCACCATTAATCATGGCTACGAAAAAGGCTGACCTGGCTGTGTAATGTTACTACAGTAACTAGTGTTCACACAACAATAGCGCATGTTTGTGCGTATAGCGTATACGGTGTACGGATAAACCCAAAATGCCGTACTGGAAATAATGTAACGGGTACAACGTGTTAATATGTTACTACGTGGAAACGTGGAAATATGTTATTATTTGAAAGGTTATTGATTAAATTTAATTTTGCTCTCAATGAAATTCGATCCACTCAGACAATACAAGAATCTTGTCCAACTCGGCTAAAACAATCGATTACCTGTGTTGAGCCAAAAAACGACTGTAGATACTGTAGGTATATTATCCTTTTTCTTTTTTAAGGTGGGGATATGCCCTTGCACTTCCCTGCCACCACCCCTGTGGTGGGTATGTGGGACTCGAACCCACCAAAACCCCCCCGTGAGCCCTCGTCCACCATACCGGGGCGAGAAGGGGTCGCGACTGCAGTCCAGCCAACTCGCCCCCCAGGTATATTATCCTAAAGTAATATATAAAACTCATAACATTAACTTTAACAAAACGAAAATCTAGAACTACAAGAGCATTATACGGCGCGTGAACCAATTAATGTTCAGCGATGTATTACATATTATATTCCTAATTTATTACTTTTTTGTCCGTATATACTCGTACATCAAATAGCCTTTTATGAAGTTGACTTACCGGCCATATTTTGTATAGCACCTCTACGTTTTATATCGAGAACTGGTGACCACAATGGAACAGAATGTGTTAATTCCTGGAGCACAGGCATTCAGCTCTTGTTTGATTTATTTTTTGGCTTGTTTGCTCTCCTATTTCGGACCCCAAAGGCAGATTAAAAAGGGACGAGGACTCCGAGGGCCATTGGAAATGTGGACGGAAAAATTCATCTCAGAATATTAATAACGGTTTTTATGTAGCGTTGAGTACATATTACGTATTATGGTTATATTATACCCAAGGGCTTTCATAATGTACAGAAATTGGAATTTAGGTGAAACGTACAAAAATGTGTACACTCACGACTTTTTTCTGATTACATCATTATTTAATCTTCAGAAAACGACGAAGATTCAGCAAAAAATCTTACAATTTTTACTTGGCAAAGAGCTAATGATTCTATGCTGCATATTAAATAATACAAAAAATTTAAAATAATCAACCGTGATTAATTTGTAAAATGATAAAGGCGGTCTTTTAAGAACAAAATCATAATATTAATAATAAAACTAAAATAAATAAGCAGTTCAGTTTTATAATTGGTATTTAATCTTGACATTACACGAAAAGACTCGCGGCACAAAAGGCATAAAAAGTGCTTGAATAAGGTTTCGAGAATCGTTTATTCTACAATCTCAAAGTATAATTTATGACAATTTAAGTCACACGACGTAGGAAATAATGTCTAAAACGTGCTCAGATGAAGAATCAGATGCGAAATGTGAAAAAGGACTTTTCACAAACGCCGTCCAATTTAGAGGGAAAAAAGTTCGAAGTCACGGAATACATTAGTAGTTTCTAAACAAACTAAAAAGCTGGTATGACGGTCGCTTGTCGGGAAGGTAGATTTCAACTTTAACTTGCTTCTCTTTCGCGAACGTGTTTGGATAATATTAATTGCAATAAGGTTGTTATTTGAATGTAATCCATCCAACGAGCGGGTTGGGCAACACGCGACCGATACAGCATACTTGAATTGTTCGAATCTACAGAACTTTTGATTTAAAATCCAAGAACCAGCTGCTGAGTTAAGTAGACAATGCTGACCGTTTACTATGTATTTGTTACAACTCAATAAAAATATCGTCGTCGTTACTAATAATAAAATTTAATTTAACTACTTCACGTTATTGAAGTAATAATACTTATATCATTGACCAACATTGTGACCGATTATTATACAAAACGCAAAAAAGCCAACGTTTGATTTACGGATACAGATATCAGGAACGTCACTGAAGAGATCTACCCAACAGATCAGCCAAATCAAAAAGGGACAGAGGAGAGTTCGGGGGAAAATTCAGAGGACACTGAAAAGGGATTTTAATTAAACGGCTCTGCTTACGGTGAGCTTCACATACTTTGTTCCAAGTATTTGGAGGGAATTGCTCTCGGGATACATATTATTGAACTGTATATGAGGAGTTCAGGACATGGAGGAATGTGCAGCTAACAGCAAGCAATGACCTTTAAAAAAAATTTAAGTGATGAGTTTTAGTCCAATATATGCATAAGTACACAAAAGTATTATTTGTAGTGATCATTTCTGACACTAGTAAAATAAGTTGCTGACTTTTTTGTGCTATTATCCAGCGACAAAAGCCTTAAACTTATGCAATAAATAAGCTCCGAAGACCAAGGTAATGGGCGGACACTTGAGACAGCTCAAACAAAAACTCAATTAAGCACCGAAGGAAAGTGTAAACCGAAATGAAGATGCAGCCCCTACGGCATAATTTAAATTCCGTGACCATCCCGGTACGAACGAAGCAATCAAACTTACCAGATGAAAAAGTTCACAACCTCTTTACGTTTGTTTTCTCTCGTTTACGATGTGTACGATACTCCTTTATTATTTTTTATAGCTTTCTCTCGGTTCACCCGAATTTATCACCAAATGTGTAATGGCATCGAAATGCCAATGTATTCGGTGGAAGGGAACCGTACCGTCGACGACAAATAAGATTTATTGCCTACACTCGTACTGCATTTACAAGTGGATTTCTTCGGAGTTACATTTATCAAAAAATCATTTTGTTTGACGACAAATGGCGAGTGCTTACGGGGCACATTCACCGCAAAACATGCCAATACTCTTTAGAAACGATAAGTTTAAGTGGTTCTAGACGTATTTCTGTTCACTTTAATTTACGAGGAAGATCCTTAGATATTTCTTTAATATTAAATATTCATTTTTTAATGAAGGGAGTATGAAAGAAAATGTAACATGAAGGGATATGGAGACAGATAACAGTACCTTACCTTTCACTCAACATCAGAATGATTTAAATTACATATGGTTAGTAAATTAAAAGCTTTTTGGAAGCCTTTTCAATGCCAAGTCTGATAATACATGTACATACTACTTACATTGATTCTTTTTAAGAATTTCAGAGCTATAGCAAGATGTATCGGAATCAGACGTCCACATGTCCCACTTTTATGTCGCCATCAAGAATCGCCGATGAAAAAGAAATAACACGACCTAGTGGCCCAAAAGGTTTAGTGGTAGACGTTTTTGGGGCCTCATAAAAAATGACACAATCAAACGGCAGCCCACTGCCCCTTTTGTACGTCATCTGTGAGCCTTTACCGAATGCTGAAATCACGGGATTGATGGGTACAGACCAGTTTTTTCGGTTCGCTGTTTGGAATGCTTTGATTTGTGAAGGGGATAGAGGTTTTTCATTGAAACTGCTGAAAGAATGCTTTTGAGAACGGTATTTTTGGGTTTGATACTGTTTGTACCAAATACTTCTAAATTAATGTAGGTGGTACGGGTAATGGAAGGCAATACTTCTGAATGAAATCAAAACACCCGGTGTGATAAGAAATGCTAAGTTTGACAATGCACACAAGGAGAAGAATAAAAAGTTATGATGATGTGAAATACGGCAACGAGAAAGACCCTGAAATGATGTAAAGCCTTACATTAAACTTTATTGTACTGTCAAGAGACCGGTTAAAAGATAACATCCCAAGCCGCATCCAACTTGTAATCCATCCAGCTACAGAACTTTGAAAAGGTTAATTACGAATGAAATTAGTAATTAAACTTTAAAAGGAGCACCTCGTAAACTTTTGACAAAGTAATTTGTTGGGGTGCCGAAACCGTTTTCAATGGATACCGTATTACCGTAAAGTATGAGCCAACGAACGTCAGACGTTACCAAGGGAACGGACGTCAAACACGGACAAAAGAATGGTTTAGTGATGTAGGGTATAAAGTATTGGTCGGTTAAACAAGCGTTGGAAATTGGCAGGTTTGCGTTTTGTTGTGCTTGCTGATGTCACCAATTCTTATTCTAAATGAAATCAGGGGCCTTGCCGCGTAAGTCTGGTGGAGATGGTAATCGTGTTCTCTCTTGCTCGCACTCGTGGACTTGTTAATTGGAGCGTGCAGGATGGCAGGCGAAGCCGATTCCCAGAACAGTTACGCGGTAGGGGTGCAGGTTTAGGGTAACGTGAAAAACTAGCTTAACCAATGCAATGAAAAATAGACTATCTAAACGAATTAGGAATGTAATTTAGAAAATATGCCTGCACTATTTATATCTAACCGAAAACATTTTCAGCCCTTTTAGCTACAAAAATATCTTTAAGATAGTCAAATAGACTTGTTCGGATTAAGTACCGCATTTCTACATCACTAGCTACAACGAATTCCAAAGAGGTCATTGCATTGTCGAACCTCCTGCCTGCCAGTCGACAATGCAGGTAGTCAAGCCAGGTGGTCCTATAATTGGCCCACATTCAATATGAATGGTTCCAATGGTACCAGTTAGCATGATTGTGCCTAAACGGACCCGATTTATAAATAACTGTAATTTATAAAACGGCCTGAATGTGAACTAGGAAACGATTATGGGGAAGTCTTTTCTAAATTACACGGTTGTTATTTAATGTGATAGTTTAGTAGACCGTGTAATTTGGGTTCGTAACCAAGTGGCGTTTGATGCGCATTCGGGAAATAACTACTCAATTAGTACGATATACAATAACAAAATTATTTGGTTGTTTTAATGGTCTTTACTTTGATATCTTCTGAGAGTATTTCATGAAGACTACTCAACGAAAGAGTTTTTGTTTCTGATAACTGACTTTCTTCGTTTATTGAGGTACTATGAAGTCATCCCAAAACCCAGAACATAATTAAACTATTAATTGTTTTGTTTTTTTTTTTCACAGAGAAGAGTAATAAGGATTTCAACCATTACCATCAAATATTCCGATTACAACCACACATTTCAATCAACAATAAATTGTATTTTTTAAACTTCCGTTATACACTTATACTTCTGGTTATATAGAAATCTGCTTGTGAGCCTAGAATAAGCTATTTGGTGCTTCCATTGAAAAGCTTTTTTACCAATATTGTCTAATTACCATCGTAATTAGACAATATTGGTTATTATATATATATATATATGTATATATATGGCAACCAATATTGTCTAATTACCATCGTAATTA
The DNA here is from genome assembly GCA_905220475.3 of Ennomos fuscantarius. NCBI lineage: Eukaryota > Metazoa > Arthropoda > Insecta > Lepidoptera > Geometridae > Ennomos > Ennomos fuscantarius. The sequence continues at coordinate 10,575,260 of HG992048.1, read as the reverse complement.
GACAATATTGGTTGCCCCGTAATGTGTACATTTCTGTCCGACTGAAGTAGATCACGGTACCCAGTATCCACGCTTCATTCATATAACCGCTGTGATCAATACTATATGGAATATGAATCCCTTTCCCTTTGCTTTACCTTTTATACAAGCAGTATAACTTTGCAATGCGTATCTTCAGTATTCAGTTATACTGTAGTTTAAAGTTCACCAAGAGCATTGGAGCAGTCCATATACATAACTTTTGTACCTACCTACAAGACACCATCCGGTGGCGTACTCCCAAAAATTGTCATCTTCGAAAATTAACGTTTTTTGAAAACGACGTTTTTTTTTTATGTTATTGAATGATGTGACGAGCTAGTCGTTCACCTGATGTTAAGTGACACGGCCGCCCATAACAGAACAGTGTCACTCGGAACTCTAACATTTAAAGTTTCGCATGACTGCTGCATTGCGCACATCATCCTGAGACATCAACACAGTCTGGTAATAAGATTACTCGACTGTGAGATCAGATCATAAGTCTCATTTGCCCAGTAATTTCACTAGCTACATTGCCTTTCAAACCGGAACACAGTAGTGCTTGCACACTACTGCTTGGCGGCAGAATAACTGGCAAAGCGGTGGTACCTACCTAGACGAACTTTGCAGAAAAGTCCTACCACCTAGTAAAAACGTCTGCAAAAATGTTACATGTTAATTAAAATCTATAACAATCGCACTTACTGGTATTGGTATAAGTACTAAAGAGTTTTGTTTGTTATTTGTATTACCACCGAAACAGCTGGTCGTGGAATTGAAGCCGAGACTGCCAGCGTTTAATGGGTTTTCAATAAAATCATGGATGTATTTCTTTTAAACGTAGACAATACAGTTCATCGCCGCAATGTGGGTCACGACGACAACGACACGACAGACGCCCACGCTCAGTATCGTGATCAAATAACCGACGACGTAAAACTCTCCAAAATGAAGTCGAGGCTCTAAATAAATCAGTATTCGGTGTCGCAAATTAAACCTCTGTAGCGGAAGACAGCGTCCGGCCGCGCAGAGGACGAGTCGTCCTCAGAGAAATGCATAAAAGTCTCTGTCGTCCAGAGGCATTTATGCTTAACATTTTATTGTACTATATGTACACATTGTAGCCATTTATGTCAATTTAATCTGCTAGAAAAATTATTTACATTGTTTCTGTAGATATTGATTAAACCAACAATCGTGGTTCTAAAACCTTCAACCCTTTGAGTTTGATATTATACGAGTATCTATGTATTTTGACGGCTTTATGGATTTTGAAGCCAGATTCTAGTTCTTCAGCACGTCATTACTATACTTCTTTGAGATCCAGAAGACTTCGTTCCATGTCTGACTTCTGATGATTTATCTTTAAGTCTTCCTTTGGTTGTTAAAACCTAGCACAATGATGGGTTCACGTAATCAGTGTAATTATTGCCAGCCGCCATTCTCGGAAGGAAAATGTGTTTGCTTTCATAACGGAATGATGTGATGAGGCCATGTTTATGTGATGCGATTAGAGAACGTTTATTACGGGTAAAACGAGATTTCTATTTTGAGTTGAAATATTCGTTGCTCTTTTTTCAGGTTTGTTGCAAGTTTTACGTGTTGCTAAATTACTAAGGAGAAAATAATGTCATCTAGAATCTAGCAATACAAATACCTAAAGTACCAGAGCAACTCAATCTAAATCTGTAAAAAATAAAAAGATAAATAATCATCTCAGTTGTATTCTTAGTTCATTTTCTTTTCATCTGTAGCCATGAAATACGTTTTACGTTTCAATATTTTATAAATCATATTTAAACTTATCAAACTGTCACGGTATATGGCATCCAGTGCACGGCAGTCAAATGCATCGCAGGTGCGAAATTCGCAACAGTCAGTTTAAAAGTTTAAATGTCAGTACTTTGATTTACTGCACAAGTTAGTTTCGGTTGTAATTATAGTTTCATGGGAGGAGTCATGTGTTACGGAAACTAAAGAAGCGTCAAAAAATAAATGCATATTTGTAGACGAGATATCCGTAGGCAAGCCAGAAAAAGCAGTGTGTGTTTTTTTTATATTGAGAGCAAAAGTTTTGTCGGAAAGAAAATGCTGCAGAGAAATGACAGCAGCATTCTGATGGTGACGTTATATCGTTATATTATGACAACTTTTAAAGCAAAATAGTAAAACGGAGCGCAGAAAGCATCCGAGCTTCCAACATGGAGATAACTTTTCGCCAGTCATTAAGACTATCACCACATACTTTGCCTTTACCTGAGCCCAGTTTAAATTCGCTAAACTCGCTTTACGGCGGACGAAACCGCCGTTAAAACTTCTACGTTCTACGGATGCGGTGTGGTGAAAAACAGAACGCTGGATATAAGTTCGCTAATAATACGAAAACGCTAACACAAGTTTGTATCATACGCGGTTTAGTCAAAAAAAAATACTGAACTAACGCTTCGGTGAATTTTCGGTGCTATATTCTATTATTTGTTTGATTTAACTTGAATCTTATGCATTAGACGTTAAAAGATATGTTAAATGTGTACGTTTGTATCGAACTTAGCCTTGACACATGTGTGTGCGTTGTTTTTACATAGGCTTCTCAATGACGCAAAAGCTTGGTCGAGGAATGAAATTGGAAAACGGCTTCTAATAGCCGGCAAGCAGGATATCTTTTACCTAAATCAAGTAAATCTTCTGTAATTAAATAATTAAAATTGTTATTCTTACAAAATCTAAACGATAGAAATCTTGTACTGTACCAAAGTATACCGTAAAGGTACCCCGCCCCATTCAACCAGCTCTAACTCGATAGTGAGGCGGCGAGATAACTAATTGAAGTTTGAAATTCGTGTTTGGTTACCAAATGCTGGTAAATTCAGTTACCGTATGTTTACATTGAGTTACACGGTTGCAACTTGCATCGTTATTGGATGGGATTTATGTATCCGTTTGAATGTCGGAGGGTACAAAAGTTAGAATTTCATACGAAATTATGTTTCATATCACTTCCGTATTCCTTTACTGCAAACAAGATTTTGCAAGGAATCCACAGCAATCGGCATATTAATGAACAATATTTCAGAGCATAACGCTTCCGTAATGGTGATGAAAAATGGATAAACTCTCCTTTTCTTTGAAAAACGTATAGAGAAGTTCATTAGAGTAAGGGCGCCAATTAGAAATGTGCTTTTAAATCGGGTTCTCTTTCGTCCTATAGTATAGATGGACCAAGAATCTTACACCCAAGAACGGCGACGAGTAGGTACGTACGTAGTAGGTAGGACTGGATTAGTTAATCACGCACAGCACTTGTCCAGGCGATTATAAACAGTTATAAAGTATGTTAATACAACCCTAATGCCCATCAGTGCTTAATTTTGACAGCTCCTAATTTCGCACTTATCCCTCTATGACATTTATACTGCAATGCATTTGGGTGTTACAGGGGAATAAGTACGAACTTAGAAGCTGTGTAACTTTAGTACAGACGGGCATAACAGTGGCAAACACCCTATAATCACAGACCCAGAATATGTTCGCTACTCTCAAGACTCACGATGTGTGAGAGCGAGAAATACTAATCAAGCCGCCCGCCCGAGAAAAAAAGAGATATGCCAAATATGACATTATTTTAGTTATTCAACAATTATGCTCTAAGACTTAGAAGGATAGAATTACTGTTATTTTAAATAAAAAGCTATGGGGCAGGGATAAAAAATATTGTTAATTGATCGTTATTATAGCGACAGTTTTTCACACTTACTTGCCTCGCATTTCAACTGTCATTGTTGCTAAGTCTATGCTAGTAACCGCCGCTATAACTTCACAGGTTTGTGTACACCGTCCTATAAGCCTACCACAAGTCCCTAATGGTGATGAATGGGCTCTGCGTCGAGTTCTCAACTCTCAAACCTATTTGTTCCATCTACGGCTTACCTGGACGATAAGGCTACGGAGAGGTCAATACACTGCCAGGACACTGATAAGCTGCCTCTCTTAGTAGGTTAAATATGTTTACTGACATCGTAATAATGAGTACAGAGATAATTACGTCTTCCGAGATTCGGCTTTTACTATGGAAAGATCTGGAGCCCAACAATGCGATTATATAGTTATCTTATCTTAGTTTGATGTACTTACTGTTCCTGGCTTACGTTTTAGGTACAGTTTAAACTATATTCATTACAGTTTAGTTTTGATTAAGGTATATATAATTATACATCTTGCTAATTAAATAAAGCAACAGATATAATGAACTGGAAAGCCATGGAGGCCTTTACTCAGAAAGAGAACCTTGATAACGAATTTAGTTTTGTTTAATATCCTTTAAGTGTTATAGATGTTTTATAAGAAACTTTAATATTCAATGGATAAAATATATAAATGTAATATAAACCACATTTAAAAATTATAAAACAATGTTTGCTGCATAATAGCTTGGTAGCTCGTTTTATTTATTTTCATAAGAATGACATAGGTGACATCAACAACATCGGTTGCTAGGTTGCATAGAGTAAAGACATTGTTAGATAGGATTGATTAAACCTCTTTGAGGTGTTATTACTACATTAGCCCCCAAAAACCAAAGCGAGCTGGTGGCTTTCTGTAGCGTTCCGAACGACGTAGAGTTGGGGACTGAGCCGCAGCTGCGCTCGTGGTAGGCTGCGGTTCTGAGCTTGTGCTCGGCTGCGGCTCCATGTTTGTTCTCGGTTGTTGCTCTGTGTTTGTATTCGGCGGCGTCTCTCGTGTCATTGGCACCGCATCTCCTGCGCAGGGCTCCGATATAGTTAAAGGTGTTTCGTAACTCGTATACTCCCTTGATCTCAATTGATCAGCATGCTTCCGCTTAATTTTACCATTTGTTTCGACCTGGTAAGAGTAAACTCCTGTTCTTTGCTTAATAGTTCCTGGCTCAGAACCTCTCTCGTTTGGTTTCTTGTTGACCCAAACTGTATCTCCAGGTTCAAACTCCGGGATTAAATTGTTTTTAATTTTGCCGTTCAATGCCTGATGTAGACGGGCTCTCTCTAAGTTCTCTTTTACATCGGGTTTCAGGAGATCAAAAGTTGTGCGTACGTTTCTCCCAAACATTAACTCAAAGGGAGTGCGATTTGTTGACTGTCGTTTTGTGTTGCGATAGGCCTTTAGAAATCTATTTAGTTTTTGATGTACGTTTTGATTTATATCAGCTGCTGACATTCGTTCTTTAAAAGTACGAACTGCGCGTTCTGCGAGCCCGTTTGACCTCGGATGGTAGGGTGTAGTTTTTATATGTACAATGCCAAGTTGTTTGCAGTAATTTCCGAATTCTTCGGCTATAAATTGGGGCCCGTTGTCTGTTACTATGTAACGAGGTACACCAAATGTTGTGAAAATGTAATCTAGTTTGTTTATAGTAGCTGTTGTTGTAGTTAATTTCATTGGCACAACCTCTAACCATTTAGTGTAAGCATCTATCACTATTAACCACATAAAACCAAACATAGGGCCAGCAAAATCAATATGTAACCGATGCCAAGGTTCTGGTGGTACTCCCCATGGGTACACCGGTGTTTGTTTGGTGTTTTTCCGAGACTTTTGGCAATGATTACAACGCCTCAAGAAATCAATAATATCCTTGTCTATGTTAGGCCAATAAACATGCAGTCTTGCTAAAGATTGCATAGCGTTAATTCCATTATGACCATCATGAAGCATTTCAAGAATATCCACTTTTAGTGTGTTTGGAATGCATAGTCTCCCATTCCATAGCAAAATTCCGTCTTCAAATGACATTTCTTTACGTTTTTCATAAAATGTATGAAGTTCATTTGGTAGTTCTTTTTTCTCTGGCCAATGACTAGTTACAAATGATTTTACTTTATTAAGAAGGCCATCTTTTGAAGTTTGTATTTTAAGATGTTTTTGTGTCACTGGAATATTTTTGAGCCTAAGATGCAATAAATGAGCAAACTTCGGAAAACCAGTTCTTTCTTCTAAAGCCATTTTTGTATCTGATAAAGGAAGACGGGACAAGGCATCTGCCGGAGTATTTTCTTTCGCTGGTTGATAACAAATTTCATATTCATAGCTATTTAATATCATAGCCCATCTAAGAAGCCTATTGCTAGCTACTTTTGGCGTTTCTCGATCCTGGTTAAAAATTCTCTCCAATGGCTTATGATCAGTTAGTAATGTGAATTTTCTTCCATAGAGATAATTGTGAAATTTCGTTACAGCGTATACAATTCCTAAAGCTTCTTTATCGATTGTTGAGTATCGGCGTTCTACTTCATTTAGAGTTCTAGAAGCGAAAGCTACAGGCTTCATCGCGTTATCTTGTTTGTGAAACAATACAGCACCAATACCTTTATCGGAGGCGTCACTGCTTACATAAATGGGTGACTCTGCATCGTAATGTACAAGTGTTTCTGATGACGTTAGTATGTTTTTTAAATCATTTACAATACGGGTATCTTCCTCGGTCCAGTTCCATCGTGTGCCCTTTTTCAATAGTCTATAAAGTGGTGTACATCGAACGTGTAACTTTTCGATGAATCGACCGTAATAAGTTATAGAACCCAAGAATGATCTTAATTCCGATACGCTTTTGGGCAATGGCATATCTTTTATAGCTTTGATTCTTTCATCTGTTGGGTGTATTCCCCTTTTATCTATTTTATGTCCCAAGAATGTAACGCTTTCTTGAAACCATGCACATTTAGACGCTTGACTCTTGACACCTGCTGCTGTTAATCGTTCCAGAACTGCTCTTACACGTCTAACGTGCTCTGACGTTGTTGGAGCTGTAATTAAAATATCATCTAAATAGCAAACTGTGCCATCTAATCCACTTAATATTTGATGCATTATTCGTTGAAAAACAGATGGCGCAAATGATATACCAAAGGGTAAACGTTTATATTGAAAATATCCCTTATGTGTCGAGATTGTTAAGTATTTTCTAGAGTCTGGATGTACAGACAATTGTAGGTAGGCGTCTTTAAGGTCGATTTTCGTAAATAATTGTCCTCCAGCTAATTTAGAGGTCACTTCTTCAAACCTTGGAAGTGGATAATCATCTGTTTGAACGTGTCGATTTATAGTTACTTTAAAATCTGCACAAATACGGATGTTTCCGTTTGATTTCATTGCCACAACTATTGGCGAAGCCCATTCGATGGGCGTTGTCATCGTGTCGATGGGTTCAATAATTTCTTCCCTGACTAGACGTTCTAATTCTTTTGTTACTTGATCTCTGAGTGCTAGCGGTACTGATCTAGGTCGAAAGGCTTTCGGTTTAACATCTTTTGAAATATGTATACGTGCGCAATGTCCATTAATCGTTCCTAGTTTTCCATCAAAAAATTTCTCAAAATCTTTAAGAAGTTTTTGTTTAACTTCCGTTTCAGTTCTTGAACTGACTGTTTGTTTTTCTTTAATAACTGTTTCTTTATCTTTTCTTTTGATATTGCATATTCTTGCTCCTTCTGGCATAGGCAAATCAAATTTAAGACACCAGTCTAATCCGAATAATGGTATGTCGTTTTGTTTCGTCACATACGCTTTTAAAGTTTTGGTTTTGTTAAAAGCTGTAACTGGTATTTTACATACACCCAGTGTTTTGACTTCTACGGCTGTATAAGCAACTAAGTTTCTACATTTCTGAAGTTTGGGTTGACCGATGCTTTTCCATAATTTGCATCCTATGACAGTATGTACCGCTCCGGGGTCATATAGCATTTCCACATTTTTGTTATTTAGTCTTGTTGGTATCATGACCTTTGTGGTATGCATTTGTGAATTGATTTGATAGGTATTAGTACTTTCATCGCTATCACTGGAATTCGTTTCAATATTATCTTCATTTACGTGTCTTGCTCGAGGTTGTTTAGTTGTCTTTGATAAACAAACAGATGAGAAATGGTTTTTCTTTCCGCAGTTATTGCAATTTTTTCCTCTTGCCGGACAATCAGATAAATGTGTGTGGTATTTATTACCACAAAAAATACACTTTTTGTCTCTTTTATTTCTAGGACTAATCTTAGGCCGATTTGATTTTCTCGTTATCTTGTTGGTCGTTGAAACTTCTAAATTGCTACATATTGTTTGTTGTTGCACTTGGTTCATACGTAAACTTTGGACTTCTGCTTGTTCCAGCTCACGCGCAGTTGCTAATACGTCAGCTAGTTTTGAATTGTTTGTTGGATGGCTTCGAATAATTTCTTGTTGCCATTTGGAGTTGTTTATTCCAATAACAAATTGGTCCCGAATTCGTTCTTCTAAATTTGCACCAAATTCACAATGCCCTGCTAGTGATCTCAGTTCTAAAACGAACTTTGCTATTGTTGTGTTCTCACTTCTGTGTTTGGAAGCAAACGTTACTCTTTCGGAAAGTACGTAGGTTCTTTTACCGTAAAATTCGTTTAAGAAATTTACAATTTCTTCATAAGATTTTTGTGTAATAAGTGTGGGACGGAAATGATCTACAAGCACCTTGAATGTTGTTGGCCCGACCCGGGAGAGCAGCAGTTGTTTACGTTTGTTGATGTTTTGTTCACTGCCATCACCAAGTTCGTGGAGTTCAAGTGCGATGTTAAATCTTTGAATATAATACTCCCACTCTTCTATTTCAACATCAAAACACTCAAAATTAAATTTTTGAGACATCCTCGTCGCCAATGTAATATAAACCACATTTAAAAATTATAAAACAATGTTTGCTGCATAATAGCTTGGTAGCTCGTTTTATTTATTTTCATAAGAATGACATAGGTGACATCAACAACATCGGTTGCTAGGTTGCATAGAGTAAAGACATTGTTAGATAGGATTGATTAAACCTCTTTGAGGTGTTATTACTACATTAAATATATCTCCTATCATCTTCATAGTGAAATGAAATCCGAATCAAACTTGAATTAAATGTTCAAAGCCAAAGGATTTAATACAAATAGGCTATTTTTAGCACTTTTAAAAGACAAAATGATATTAGGTACCTACTTAAAATTAAGTTATTGTACTAAGCATATAAAATTACAAAGAGCTTAAATTCAAATATTATATATAGCAAGGCCATCATATGTGAGTTTGGAAATAATAGTTCTCTTTCTCACTACTGGTGCAAGCAATCCGGCACAATGCAGAACAGAAAACTCCGATCCGAAGCTTCGATTACACCTGTAAAGAAGAAGCTACAAGAAACTTTACAGTGATAAGAGTAAAATATAACTACAAGATGTACTTACTTATACACTTCTGTCGCATATAAATAAATACGGTAACACTTCCAAAGCAAATCTATATAAAATTACAAAACGTTACTGTCTTATAAAAGTTTATGTTTTAAAAGAGTTACGATGCGCATTCGATAGTAATGTGAACATCAACAGCCTACACCAGGTAGTTATGTCGAGTATCAAGAAACATCGATTTCTAATTCCAAGTCGTTCGATACAAACAGCAACAGGCCCTGTGTCAATCGACGATCGCCCACACACACACACACGCCCACGAAGTATATTAGGGCTGGCATCGAAAAACTAGAGCATAAAATTCTATTCAAATATATTTTTAGGTCTTAATTTAGAAAATTTAATCGATACTCAATCGTCGTGTTCTATATAATTATATAGGTATGTGGGTTTCAATAAACCTGCGCGTGACAAAGTGCGACAGTGACTAACGGTTGCGTTCTTTTTTTTTTTGTTTGGCTACACACTCTTGTGTATTTAGCCAATTGATAATTTTTTGAGTTAATATATATGTATATAAGTCAAGTCAAGTCATACTCCTAGTAAAGTGGTGGCAGCTTTACCAGAAGCTTTTATGGAGTTTAGGAAACAACACGAAAAGAAACGTTTCACCATCATTATACCACTTTCCCACACTCATGCCTGTAGTCCAGCACTTAACGAATAAAATGCAACCAATTTTATGCACTAACACTGATAATAGCACATGTTTTGGAAAATAATACGATGCGGCGACGCGATCTTTTTCGTTTTCCCGCCAAAAAACAAACTGCCAATATAAAGCTGGCTTCTAACGGTGCGTGATACTGCGGACGGACGCAGACCAGCAGCACCGACGCACCATCGCAAGAATACCGTCCGTGGTAGCGCAAAAACGTCCGGTGCGGTGCGTCCGATCCGCGGCGAGTCGGTCACTTCAAAGGTTTGCAGCGATACGTTCTATTTCACTATTCATTTAGGAATAATAAAACGGTTTCGAATCTCAAGACACACACAGACCGAAACGCACCGTTGGAATAGCCTTGTGTGCGGTGCGTGGCCGTCCGTGGTCGTCGCAGTATCACGCACCGTGGCAAGCCAGCTTAAGAAACGTCGTTTGTGATAAACTGAGAATTTCGATAGAGTAATTTAGATAGAGAGAGAGAGAAATACTGTGGCGAGACAAGTAACGAATTACGTTTATGACGAACGGGGTATTGTGATTGTGTGATCTCCCATAAAGATGATGAAACTTCAGGGAGAAATCGCATGTTTTGCTGGCAGCCCTAGTTATATAGAAGTATATATTTATTTATTCTGTGGCTACATCAAAAGCTTGCGATATAACACTCGTATTAACAGACTAAAGGAGATGTCTTTGGTTAAGTCTCGACTTGTTTTCGACGAAAGCTATAAATAGTGGAAACGGATATGGCCAAAGTTATTTTCACACTCTCCAGAAATAAAAACATATTTGCTATAGGATGTTTCAGATTAGTTTTGGTAGAAATCTTGTGGCACAAGGTGCAAACGTTTAGATTTAAAACTCTCATCGACGCGTCGAGATTTTTCCACATTCTCAAGTAATAAAAGCATTTTACTAGATGGTAGAGGACTGTTCTGCAAAGTTTGCCTATAGGCTAGGTACCAACGCTTTGCCAGTTATTCTGCCGCTATGCGATAGTGTGCAAGCACTTGTGTGTTTCGGTTTGAAGGGCATTGTGGCAAATGAGACTTCTCATCTCACTGTTTATAATCTTATTACTAGACTGTATGATGTCTCAGGAGGTTGATGATGATTAGAGTTCCGAGTGACACTACAATCTGTTACAGGCGACCGTGAAGCTTAACACCAGGCGAATAACTAGCTCGTCATACGTTTATATAGAAAAAGCACTGGCAAGGTGCACACGCCGACCCAATACACTGCAATCCGGGTAATGGCAATACAGGCTATTATTTATTGTGTGATACGATAGCAGATGTGCGGTGAAAAACCGCACGCACCTGCCTGCCAAAGTAAAAGCAGGTTATAAAAAAAAATGGGGTGCGGGAGATTATGTCCATCGTACTCCGGCACCTAGTACCAGTGGATGGTTCAACTAATACTGATACTAAAAGAGATATTGGTAGACCCACAAAGAACTGAAAGATGCTGTTTTAGAAGAGTGATGCACAATTCCCTCAACAAAATATTCAGGACGTTTAATGGAATACCAAACTGCTTACTGGATGTGTGTTTTGAATAATAAAGTGATTTAAGGATTATTTTCTATTGGTGTACGAAATGAATGTGAATGAAATGAAATGGTCAAACCCGTTTGTGCATTTGCACTTAATTTTTACGAAATTTTCTTTAAAACTAAAACAAGGATATTTGGTTATAATAACTAAAAATAGCATTAATAATACTTATAATAACACTCAATTTTACAAATTTCTCTTCGTAATATGGCACTCACCCACACTGAAGTTTGTATATGTAATTAAACCATCCGTCAGTTCCCGGACTGGATATCAGGGGAGATTTGAAAGGTTCGCAAGGCAAGCTTTTTGTACAGATTGGATGGGGTTTGCGAGTCTATGTAGCGTTTTGTTATTGTATTATACTTTGGATTTTTCTTTGTAGTTATTTAGGGGTAGGTAGTATGTACTATTGATTTGTGGGGGAAGATTGAAAGGAAGTCCGGGGCTAAATGTGGACTTATACGAAAGTAGGTTTTGATACTCGGCGTGTCTGGGCATGTCACATGGGCATTGAAGTATTTTATTTTATGTATTATAAGACCATCCTGGGAACTGAAAATGTTATCGCCGTGCGAATTTACCTACGTTTTAGCGTTAAAATGATGGGCGGTATGTAGCGCTTATAATAAATATATTAATTTATTTTTCGCTTTTCAATGCCTATTTGTAGATTGAAGTCAGTCAAATTATTTATTTTAATTTTTGTAACTAAACTTAGATAAATATGCGAAATTGGATCGGAATCAATCGGAAACCGGGAAGTGGGTCAAAATTGACTTCTAAGATTTGATTACATTGTTAGTTAACTATTAACCAATGTTTTTCCTCAGATCCTGGCTTGATAATAATGGGATCAACTCGGGAGTATACCATTTCAAAGTAAAAGATTTTTTTAAATCGGTTCCCAATTGGCGAAAATATTGATAAACATAAAAAAAAAAACATACAGACGAACATACACACACAATAGTACCTTCTCCTTTTTGGAAGTCAGTTAAAAACAAGAAAATGTGAAACGCATACAACATAATTCAAATAAATGTGACTGAGACGAGCATATATTGCAAGTGATCATTCAATCTCTTACATTTCGTCGCATTATTATTGAATGAACTGCAATTTTTTGTATTTCTATCTCTATTCAATGTAGTTATGTACCCACAGATTGGAGAAAATATAATTGGTTGTTCTTTATAATGTATGGTACCTACATAAAGTTTTATAGGATACCGGCTGGAGGTTTACTAACCTGTCAATATTCTAAACGTGCAAGATAAAAGTTTGGTTATTTGTTTATCAACTTATCGGAGTTAGTCGTAGGGACGAACTCTGGGTTAGCCATTCGTTTAAAATTTTAATCCTGAAAACGCGCAAGAACGTTCAAAATGGTTAAAATTTACACTTCTGTTAGCGCTTATGTCTATGCTGACATTCATTATTGAAAACGTGAGCAAAGTTGCGCCACGAAAAGCCACTTAAGTACATTACGTGTAACTCCACAAAGAAAAGTTACCTACAACTTAGAGACTCGCAACTGAAAAGCTTAGAACAAAACGCGCGACGAACTTATTTGCCATTCGTATTGAAACTTCCTATTAAATTATCGAAACACATATACTTTCGAAACAACAATAAAGGAAAGAAACATTACTTATTCCACGTAATGTTCCAAACCTTGCCAAATTAGCATGTATTGGAAGTTCTGGATACTCTCTAAAGCGTATATACCGACTCACGTCGTCGGTCGTGTCGCACGAAACAATACGCGTCTTATGTGCTCGTTGAGAATACTGCATTATGCACTGTAGGCTGCTCCCGTGGGCACCACACGCGCAACAATGAGGCCTGTATTCGAGAATTGACTAAGACTGCATAAACGAGTATGACGAGTCTTTCTAAATCTCTTCTTTCTGATGCAGAAACAAAGACTAACCATTAGAAAAAAAACAGTACGCAATATCACATTGAACCTGAGTGATTGTTTTTGACTGTAATTCTTGTTTATCTTTGTATCTACTAAAACTAGAAAATAACTTAATACTAATCAAAAGATTTATATGTCGTAACATAAAACAAAAATCTGAGGAAGTCATTTTCACTGGAATGCTTTTGGAATCCCTAATGGAGCGCTAACCTGACTTCAGAGCTATCTTTTAAAGATTGACTAAAAGAGTACTCTAAGAATTGCATTCCACAAGGACATTGGCAGCCCTAACCGTCCGCGTTAGCAAGTCGTCCGGAGTATTGTTCTCGCCGGTTGTAACATGAATATTAAATGCCGAGAGTACGAGCTACATCGCCCGCACATCCACACTGAAGCCCGGCAATTGACGAAGGCAAAAACCATTTCACTGGTGAATACTTCCCATAAAGTAACGCAAACATATTCAATTGAACACTTGGCCTAAAAGTTACTCTAACCGCTGTCTCCTTCGATACGCGAAACAAACTTTGAGAACTCCAACAGCTCTGCATCACATATCTAGGTACTGAATCCAATTAGCAGTTTTCACGTTTCTGGATATGGGTATATCAGTTCGAAATGTTTTGGTTACTTGTCAACGGCAAGTGAACAATCGGCAAAACCTGATTAAGAATTTGCCTTTAAGTTTAAACTGAAAACGAGGTCAAGCGAGTTAAAAAAAAAGTGTCAAAGCTAGACTATTCAAGCTTAATTATTAGTAGAATTCCATAGCTTTCGCAAGGACTGCCGTGCCGATGCATAAGACCGTGCCGCGCCTTTCTAGCACCTAACTCACTGCGAAATAAACCTGATTATAATGATTCAGATTCCTTATTGCTTTTAAGCAAAGCAGAGATGGTATAATTTACATAGTAAAATCTTTATTACGGTATGTACTATGTAGGACACACATTTAAGGGAGAGAACGCAGATTTATAAAAAAATTGGATTACCAATTTGGCAAAAACAAATTTTATCTGATTTTAATTATTTTACTGATCACTTCCTCTGTGGGCTTCTTGGAACGGTTCATGGTGGAGATCTATTGTTTACTGTACTAAATCTGCATTGGCACCAGGATCCAGGATCAAAGATATAGATGGGTCACAGCCAGAGCGGTCTATATGATTATGCTAGGTATTGTGGACCATTTAATAAAATACCTAAATGCAGTGGGCGACCATATTTGCACTTTTTTTTAACGGCTAATGCTATTGGTTTCTACCCACCATTACACCGTCATCGGGCGGGGCAACACATCGTCTATGTGTATATCGGAGTATGAGCAGAAAATCAACATTAAAACGGATCGCAATTGGGTACATTCATATATATACATGTGGGACTCGAACCCACTAAAACCCCCCCGTGAGCCCTCGTCCGCCGTACCGGGGCGAGAAGGGGTCGCGACTGCAGTCCAGCCAACTCGCCCCCGATTCGTCACACACGTTCGTCGTTAGACTTCGGACGTGAACACAAGACCTAAGAGCCATGATGCTTATTATAATTAATTATTGTGTTATTTTAATTGAGTGAAGTTATTGTTATAACATTAGTACTGATTTTTAATTGGGGTTTTCAATAACCCGTAGTATATCTCCCATGTATGTAGAAAGTTTAAAAACATCAAACCAGACCAAGTTTTTAAAACAATATCTGTCTGAATGTAAGCAAAAGGTCAAAGACTGCGTCTCACATTACACACGCGCAGGCGCATCTACGGTCGGACCGGGTGTCCCGCATCGGTCACCTTGGTGGCTCGCGAAATGGAAGCTATTTTATAAGATTGCTTAAACAGAGATCTTTTTGTGTAGGTGATTACACATGTAGAGTGCTTAGGCTGCGCTGTAGTCACGTGATCGCGTTAAGTGAACCGACAATAGAAAGATAGATATGTCAACACTTTATCGTACACCGTAAAAAAAAACTATTTTACAAAAAGAAAAACTTATATAATTAACCAATAGCGATAAGACCGCCCATTGTAACACTAGTTTATAAGTTTTTCTTGATATTTTTATATTTCATTGGTCGAACAATAAAGAGTTCTCTATCTATCTAACTAGACCATCTGGGGGGTGATCACGAAACTTTGATTGCAATGCAACAGGCGAAATTTCCATACTAACTATGCACATGAACTGCGTATTAAAACTGTCAAATCCATACAAATTTGTGTTCTATCGTTTGTAGTCGTTAGATGTCAATGCAATCGCCCCAAGTGGCGCTCTGTGGGGGAGGCCTATGTTCAGCAGTTGACATTTTCAGGCTATTGGTGATGATGGATTATGATATTTCTAGGTTCGGAGCTTTTTTATGGCACAAATAATACGGTTATAGAACTATAAATATATATAGAAGATATAGATATAGATAAGATATAGAACTATATATATATATAACTAAATATAGAAATATAGACAGTCTCTGTGGTGAGGTGGTTTAGCAGGTCGGCACAAAACCAGGAGGCGGCAGGTTCGATTAAAGAAAATATCAAGAAAAACTTATAAACTAGTGTTACAATGGGCGGTCTTATCGCTATTAGTTAGTTATATAAGTTTTTCTTTTTGTAAAATAGTTTTTTTTACGGTGTACAATAAAGTGTTGATATATCTATCTTTCTATTGTCGGTCCACTTGCTTTCTAATTCAATTGTAGAAGTTTAGGTTAGATTCAAATTGCTAATTACTCAAATACAAAGACTAAATTGTAATATAAATAGAGCTACTAACAAGGCATTATAAAAATATCATGCTTACTGAAGCAACATAGTAACAATATAATATTTGGTGTTGTATTTAATATTCTCAAATGACTCATTAACACCTGCACAAATTGAACACTAAATATGCAAAATAAGTTATAAAATTATTTTAATTGTGAGTTTAATTGCATCACCTGGCCACCGAATAAAGTCTAGCATCTAAATGAAGCCAAATCCAATTGTTCTATTCAATGGTAAATGAGTTCATAAATTGGTTTAGGATACCTGTGTTTTGAATATTAAGATGTAAACTAAGGAGATGAGTCATTGAATTTTTTTTTTGGAAGCGCACAGGATATGAATATGACATGTGTAATGTAACATACACCACCGTCCTTATTTTTATACCACCGTCCTTATTTTTATTGTTTTTCCTAAATTTTTGGGTTGTCTGGAAGAGATCGCTTTAAGCGATAAGACCGCCCATTGTGACACTTAATTCTTAAGTTTGTGCCTGTAAATTGTTACTACAATGTGGTGTTTCAATAAAGAGTTTTATCTATCTATCTATCTATCTATCATAAAACCTCTATTTCTTTTTTATCCCTATACCTCTTATTTAATACTTATTTGAAAATCTTATGAGAATCTGATTGAAATCATTTCTTTCTTTGTTCTAATATTAATTAAAAAGAAATTTAGTTAATTGAAATTAGTTATTTATGAAATTTAGTGAATTGTTCAAAACTTCTGATTTTATACTCCTAACACCTACATGTATGTGAGGATTTCTGTAGTTGTTTATCCAATCATTTAGCACTCCTCAGATCAATTCACATGGACATGATAGATGGCTCCACAATTCTGAGAATGGGAAAATAATGTGAAAGGAAATTTGGATGAAATTGATGAACTGAAAGTTGAAAACTACATTTTGATTGACTGTAATAATGTTCTTTGTTCTGAACCTAAGTTATCTACATGAACTAGACACTTATTTAGACCAAAGTCTGTTAAAATACAACATAGCTAAGCAAAACTTTCCCCTTCTTCTCGTATAGAACTTGGCAGACCAAATACTGAATACTCATTGGTTGCCGGTTGATCATCAGCTGTCTCAACCAATGAGCATACAGTATTTGGCATGTTGACGACTAATTTGGCGTATATTTGACTAGTTGTGCCCCACTGTTTCACCCATGGATAAAAAGTATTTTAATTATTTGCTCATCCCATGGGAAAATTTCTTTTTTCCTGGATAAAATGTAGCCTATATGTTAATCCAGTGTAAAAGCTATATACCAAATTTGATCCAAATCGATTCAGCCATTTGAGTGTGAAGGAGTAACAAACATACACACATACAAACTTTCACCTTTATAATATTAGTGTGATAAACTAAGGGATAAGTGGGATATAAGTGTGAATTTAGGTACTGATTAGGTCAAACTTTAATACAGATTTGTGGACAAATTGCCACAGAAGCCACTAAAATTCAATTCAATTAAATTTTTTAAATCTGTAATGCAACTGTTGGTTCAGATTTCCTTAGATTGCATAATGATGTATATCTGTTGCCAATCAACCTACTTTCTTAAATATTATGTTATATTTTTAATGAATTCTATATTTAAGGTGTTTCTGATAAATATGGATTTTGATTGTCTGTCATACTACTACTACTACTACTACTAATACTGTTTTAGATGCAAAAGAGTGCACTTCAATTTGGTTTTTTTATAATAAATTATTCATGGTGGCTGGACCTACTCGACCTAATCAATATGAAAGAAATCTAAAAAAATATTCATCAAGTTGTTCATTCTGAATTTCATATCATACATGAAACTCTCACTAAAAAGATTGCATTCGTAGAACTATAGTCTTCATGTTATGTATGCATATTGATGATAGTATGGGCAAATTCTTTAATATTTAAGAATAAAACTACAAATTAATCATGAAATAATTTGTTTCAATACAATTTTTAATTCATGGAAACCTTACTCAAGCTTCCTTCATGAGTAAAGAGTTGATGTAAGCATGATAATAGAACAATGATTATTTTTAAGTGAATGAATCAACTGCAAAATCGGTGTTCAACACACGAGCGTGCTAGGTCACCTGTACATGTGTGTGTACACTCTGTATGCACAAGACCCGTCAAGCCGGTCCCAACACCTACGCGCCTCGCGCCTTCCACAAGGGCCTACGCATAAATTAACACGAGAAAACCTACGAAAGTTCAGCATCAAGACCTCCCAGGAAAATTCAAATAAAATAAACATTGTAACAATCATGTGCTAGAAGGCGCAGTTACGTTTTCAAACCCCAATGCCAATTTATTTCTAATCTAATTGATATTTTATAAAATAGGATAGGTACATTGATAGATTAAATAAGAGCATGAACAGGTAAAGGTAAAGAAGATAATAACAAAAATAAATAAATGTACATAAAAAATCACCTACCTTCATTGTCGTTGTTTCCTTCAGCGCTGACCACCGAAGCCACCAAAACTCCAAAGCACAAAACGTTTAGAAATCTCACAATCATTTTTACTGATTAAATCCAGCACTGAGTTCACAGTTAATTGAAAATAACAAATTTAAACACTCGACATAATCAAAACGATGACACTCGCGCTACTCCGACCTGCGATCGGCCTTTCGCAAATGGCGGCGGGTGACGGATGTGCTCATCGATTGCAGTCAGGTTTGCGCATTTACGAAGATAGTTTTGTGCAATACTGTTGGCAGCAACGAATCTGACAGTGACACTTGATGGTATAGACATCACCACGCGACGCTATTCGAAATTGCAGAAAAAAAGTTTCGGATTTTGGATTTAAAATCAGGAGTTTTTCAATTTGGATTTGCAAACGCCCAGATGTAATTTCTAATTCTAATCTGATGTAGGGCGCTAAAGCCTGCCCGACGTCCCACTTAGGGCGTATTGTGGATTTCTCCCAACAGCATCTACCCAAGCCAACACTCATTTTGAGCTACTACTTAGACATGATTATATTGTCTGAATTACACATAGAGAGTTGCTTTCACTAAGATAGCACCGGGCACTCGACTAGAGAATCACTGTTTGCTTAGATTATTTGTGACAGCCCAAACTTAAGTCATATAATCAATCCAACAACGGTGAACTATGGGCATTTTTTTCTTGTTTTATACTCATTTTAATGCGCTATCCCTGGATTACGTTAACCTATTGTATTTCTATGTGAAATCCTCCATGGATTTTACCTAGAAGTTGTCCATATGACATTTCATCGGGCTAAGCTTAGGGTTCACTGTGGGTGGTAAATAATAATGACGACGTTTTTTCAAACCTAAGAAATCCAAAGAACCTGCTTTATAATAGGCTAATTTATCATTAAATTGCATTTAAATATATTTTCGATAACTTAGGCGTGACCGTGAGAGATTTTTCCGCTAATTTGTCATTCGCTGTGGCTATTACAGCCGAAGAACACTGCACCTCACCACCGCAAAATGAACCTGATTTTGTTTAATATTTTTACAAAATACTTGCGTATGGTATATAGTCTGGGGTTGGAGCAGTCCTTGTAAATGTACAGATGGGAAAAAAAACACAAACATTGTTACAGCTAATCATAGAGGGAGAAAAGAAGAGAGTGGTTTAGTGTTACGAACTCTTTCATATAATGTCGTCATCCTTTGCCACCCGTCTTCTAGGACTATGTACTACGATGGAGGGTGAATGTGGTGTTACCAACTCTTTCTTATTACACAATAAAAGTGTTAAATGTAATGCCGTCATTCATACAAATTTTATTGAATTAAAGCTTATGTTATGGTTAATAATGGTTATTCGTTTCGTTTCATATCAGTTAACATATCAAGTATGTATAAAACCGATAGCATGTGATGCATTTACACATAACCCATAAGAGAGAGTGATTAAAATCAATTGTTGACGCTCTCTTATGGTGCATCTTACGTATGAGATTTTTATTTCTGTCACAGTTGGTTTTGGGTCTGCGTGCGCAAGCAACTGGGACAAACAAGCTCTTTTTTGTTGTTTTTTATTTTCATGCGTTCTAACTGGTGTTCACGAAGTTTTTTGAATGTAATTGGATATTAACACGTGTTACTGAAATGATTAAACATGATGAACGTCCCTTTTTTCCCTAGCACCCAAACGTAAGCTGATACTTAAACGAAAAGCAATCGGATCTAAAAGGTTACCAGTGTTAAAAGATGGTATGGCCTGTAAGTCCTGACTCCCACATGGAGACTGCGAGAAGAGATCGATCGGTCCCACAGCCTCTGTGAGCAAAAAACCACGAATCGAAACCCCTGGCATTCGTGGTCTCGGACAAATGCGCTACTTCGAAAGCAACTATAGACGGAGCAAGGATTTTTTCTATTAATTTATGTGTGGCATGTACAAAGGATATAAAGCTGCTAATGCGACAGTCGAGAATTTGGGTATCCCTAAACCTTCTAAACGCAGAAGTAGATAAGTATGCCACCACGCCCGTCCATCCAAGTAAACATTCAAAATCGAAACCAGAGTATTCATTACAATGTTGTGTAAGCCCGTAAGAAGCTCATTGTGTTTCCAATAATGACAACATCACAAAATATACGTAAAAAACATTAAAATTGAAACACACCTCTCATGTATTCATGAGACGGAACCACCCGCAGGCTTCAGTTTTCTCTGTTTACGGCTTATACTGGGTAATACTCTATGCTGCTTATTTAAAATATAATTTTTGTCGCTAGGCAACACCACAGTTTCGAAAGTTCAATTTCGCATGGCGGACGTGCAGTGAACAGTGTTATTTGTTGGTGATAATAATTTCATTAATTTCATTGTAGTTCCCTATGGAAAGACTAATTCTGATGCTGCTATTCCTCTGTGGCCGTGCTCTTTTTATCCCTTAACATCAGATGATGTTAGTGATTTATTTTTAGTTGCATTAGTGTGAACTGCATAGTGTTTCTCAAAAATGGGAAAATGTGACGAAGCTAATGTCGAAGTTAGCATGGGGGACTCGGCGTCCCCCATGAAACCTGACAATTTTACGTTCACGCCGCCTCCGGAGGCTCCTGTGTTCGAACCGACTGCTGAAGAGTTCCTGGACCCACTGGCATACATCAGCAAAATACGACCTATCGCTGAGAAGTCTGGCATTTGCAAGATAAAACCACCAGCGGTGAGTGCATTTCTTTGTTCCAAAAAGTTGTATTTTCCACAATTTGTCACGAAATTTACGGTTTCTACTGCCCATCATCGTTTTTACGTGGTGTTCTAACCCTAAAACAGCACGCGAATTTTCGTGTGATGCAACCATATTACTTCGTCTAATTCAGCAGAGCGTTATCACTGAACTTATTTTTACCGTTTTGGTAATTTTAAAACGTGTCAAGAGTACGATAAAACGTAAGTAAAGGTGAAAAATATCCAATATTCAGAAGTAAATGCAATTGCATATTGAGTGTAAAATTGGTTGCCATTTTGTGTAGTGGCCTGCTGCTTACGATAGTTTAGTTAAAAAAAGAATCACTGCCTCTTTTTGTGGCGGTTCTGTAGTGATCACTGCAGCTGTTAAAGAATAACTAATTTTTTGAGAAATTAATTTATTTTTCCTCAAATTTTCTTTATGTTTGCATTTTCATTACATGGTGAATAGGATTAAAATAAACCCCCCAACCCTCCATTTACTGGTTAAATCTGTTTTAATCACGATTTTCGTATTATATCTGTATAATTAGACATCAAATAATTTCTCCATTTTGTCCACAAAATGTCCACCCAACAACTAAGTAAATATACAATTCAGTGTAAGCAGCCACATACTGTTTATATTATATATATGTACCACATATTAATATTGCTGTGCCTATCTACATCATTACATGAATTCATTTACCTACATGTTCATGCAAAGCATAAAGAGGACATTTTTAAAATGTAGAATGAAAATAATTTAAATTAATTACTTGCTATGCATCACTTAGTAGCAAAGTGTGTATGGCTTGCTGACGCTTGTAGTAGTAATAAAAATTAAGTCACATCATGACCACAATCCACCGCCATGTTGATTAAATATTTTATTATTTTACTGTATGTTAAGTTAATAAATACCTATTGTAACATCTGCGAATTTAGTCGAGGGATCCCTAATCGCGGACAGCGGCCCGGAGTACAAGAACCGGCTCGCGAGCGGCCAGTCTGCAAATGCCGGCCGAGCGTGAATGCTGTGTCGTTATATATCCTTTGGCTAATTCGAAATTAATGAGTTATTGTATCTATATACATTATTAATACTTGATCTCGAAATATTAATCAAGTGTTGTGCAACCCCAACTTGGGTAAGTGTCGTAAGACAAATATTTTATGATTAGATTTAACTGCCGTGCCAATGTTTCTTCCTACCTACTAGATAAAATAAAATAGATGCCCCTTCCTTGCAAAATCATACACACTAAAAGCTGTTCATTTATAATGCTTTAAGTACATAATTTTTCTCCAAATTTCATCTTGCACTTATGTACCTACTTAATAAATTTTAATTTAATATCGATTGTACGCCTAATTAATGATATTTTAAATGTAAACATATTATGTATATTTTAGTTCTATATTTATATTTATGTTGATTCTACCTGGACTGCCTCATCTTGATCACTGCTTTTTCTACTATACCTGTGCTTCGCGGAATTGCATAGCGGTCGGATGTTGCAGTCAAAGTTGGAAATCGGACAACTCTTGATGTGTCTGTCTTGGGTATTACAGGGTTTTTCTACTACCCCACTACTTACCTGCAGCGGGCAACATAAGCTTGCTTCGGGAGAGGAGACAGGTCAGACGGGATTTGGCGGAAGAGAGGAAGAGGAATAAGGAGAAGAACGAAATAGTTGAGGCGACGTGCCCCTGCCTCATCCAGTGCTTCGCTGCGATTCGCTGGCCAGGATAGTGGATTTTTACATGTGGCTCTGGAACCTATCTTAGTGTGTGAACCGACCCGCGCTCTGTTATTTACTCCCATTATAACTATTAAATTTCGTACGCTTTATATTTGTAACGTATCTATTTTCCTGTTACCTTACTGAAGTTGTCAAAGTGTGACAATGGCGCCCAGCTTCATAAGCAGTACACTAAATTAGGTTCCAGCGCTATAGCGGTATATCTAGGTGACGGTTGGTTCCAAGGTCTCTTGTGTAATTCTTTTTATGCCATTGTTAATCAGTAAGTGAGTAGAACCTTATAAAGTTGTATATGTGTTCTTTTTAGTCCTATTTTGTTTAATTTTTCAGACAGCTTAATCAATCTACCCACATATTGGTAAATAATATAGAATAATTATTTAATTGTATATTTCTGGGCTTAGTTTTAAGCACTCTGTTTGTTGATCAAGTTTTACAACACTTACCTACTGGCACCGCTACAACAATAATGTCTTATCCTATTAAATATCTCTCGCTACAAAAAGCAGAACTGGAATATGAGGTGTCCGTCCGGGGAGTATCACCTGGTGATTCGGTCCAGGAACTCCGGAAACAAATAGTAAAAATTTCCAATGACTTACAGTCTGATGACATTTTAGAATCACATTTAGAACCAGCTGAGGATTTAAAAAGTGTAAAGGAGTCATTAAATAAGGCTCACGCCAGTTGTCAATTGCTAAGAGCTAAATACGATAAAAGTCTATTTCTTAGGACAGAAAATTTACTTAATCACATATATCACCGAATGAATAGAATCACTGTCACACCTGATACTACAGATCTTTATAAAAGCAATCATTCATTGTTTAGCGTTTTAAACAAAGAACTACTTTCTATGAAACCAACATCATTGGTCACCTCCGTCTCTAATGCTTCATCAGAAAAACAGACAGAGCCAGCAGTACTTGCTGTCTCATGTGAACGCAACATTATGTCCGACATGGCTAAGCTCAAATTTTCGGGTAAAACCTGCGTCCGTGCTTTCATTCAAAAAGTAGAGGAATTCGTTATATCCAGGGGCATCACCTACGATAAAATACTAGCCCTTGGATTTGAGTTATTTACAGATGAGGCGCTACATTGGTATCGCTGTGTCAGAGATAATATTAATTCTTGGAATGATCTGGTGCAACTTCTTAAAGAGGACTTTAGTTCTAAAGACTACGATTATCGCTTACTTTCTGAAATACGCCAGCGAACTCAGGGTGAAAGTGAGAATATTACCATATACCTATCTATCATGCATGGAATGTTTTCAAGGTTAGATAAAGTCCTCAGCGATGATGATAAACTTGAAATATTGCTACACAATATCCGACCATGTTACGCAAGTACACTAGCATCATCAAGTAATATTAAAAGTATCGATGAATTAAAAACACTTTGCCGTAACTATGAAAACATCCAATCACGGATGACTCAGTTCCACGAACCACCAAGAGTATCTCCAAATACTATTGCACCAGAGTTTGCCTACAAGAGTAATACACCATCTTCCAGTATTAATTTTAAGAAATCGTACGACACCAACAAACCCTACTCTGGAAATAGCAGTAACAGGTACACTAATTCTAACGTTCCTGTCGCTGCGGTATCTTCCAACTCTGCCGTGGAATATAGGCGAGTGTTCTGCCCAAGGTGTCGATCTGATACCCACAGCCTGGGTCACTGCACTAAGCCTCGCTTTATAATTTGTTTTAAATGCGGTAAGAAGGATGTCCGATTTCCAGAATGTCCTGAATGTAATCCAGTGAGTGGCGAAAAGCCAAAAAACTAGTCCGTCAGGATTGGACAAACAGCGCTAGCACGCCAGGTTGTAAAAATTATTCTAATCCAACTGAATGGAAAGAATGGCTAAAATATATACAAAAGTTTTTTACCTTAAGCGCTGTCTTTTCAATCCACGACAAAAATTCCATACCTCTCACTAAATCTCGGCTTTACGTTTCCGTCACTGTCAATAATCAACCACTTATCGGTCTTCTCGATACGGGTTCATCTGCAACAATTTTAGGTAATGGATATCATGACCATTTGATGAATTCCGGTTGCGTAATGGACGTTGACGATGCAACTCAATTCGTAACAGCGGGAGGTGAAAAACTGCATTCTACCGGAGTGATTCAACTTCCCGTTAAATTCCAAGGCCAAACACATGTTCTAGATGCATACGTAGTTCCTCATATCAAACACTCCTTGATATTGGGTATGGACTTCTGGCGTTTATTTGGTCTTCTCCCCAAAAATCTAGATAGTTTTACCTTTTATGGGGATTGCGATGTGATCTCTAGTGCACAGATAGCAGACCAAGATTCTAGACTCCTCTATTCGTATGACCACCTCTCTGAAGATCAAAAATTTACTGCCGATCGTATAATATCACAGTTTCACGATATTTCATATGAGGTACGTGGCCTGAGCCGTACGCCTATGATTAGACATTCCATTGACACTGGGGATGCTGCCCCCATTCGTCAACGATACTACAGAATGTCACCAGAAAAACAGCGCATTCTAGTAGAACAGCTAGACGAGATGCTGAAAGAGGACATTGTTGAACCGTGTGAGAGCCCGTGGTCATCTCCAGTTCTCTTGACCCCTAAGAAAAATGGTGAGTTACGGTTTTGTCTTGACAGTCGAAAACTAAACGCTATAACTAAAAAAGATGCGTACAGTCTACCCTATATAGCTGACATTTTAGATAACCTCCGCGATGCTAAGTATTTGACAAGTCTAGATTTGTCAAAAAGCTTTTGGCAAATATTAATAAAAGAGGAAGACCGAAACAAAACTGCATTCTATATCCCATCTCGCGGAACTTTCCAATTTAAGTCAATGCCTTTTGGTTTAACCAATGCACCAGCTACCCAGCAAAGATTAGTCGACCTTCTATTTTATGGACCCGAATTTGAGCATATGGTGTTCGTTTTTGTAGACGACATTATTGTCGTTTCGCCAACGTTTGATAAGCACATTTCCCTACTTAACCAAGTCCTTGAAAAACTGAAAGCTGCGAATTTAACGATAAATTTTAGTAAAAGTAAATTTTTCCGGTACCAGCTTAACTATTTGGGATATGTGGTTGATGCTAAAGGTCTCCACGCCGACCCAACGAAAATTGAAGCTATCCTTAACTACAAATCGCCTAGTAACCGGAAAGAAGTTCGCAGATTTCTGGGAACTGCTTCTTGGTACCGCCGATTCATCCCAAACTTTAGTTCCCTTGCAGCTCCGTTAAACAAACTGACGTCTCAAGGCAAAAACGCTCCACCCTTCTGTTGGAATGCAGAGGCGGAAACCGCCTTTCAAAAACTTAAGAACTGTCTTGTGTGTCCACCGGTATTATCTTGCCCAGATTACAGCAAACCATTCGAAGTTCACACCGATGCGAGTGATTTTGGCATTGGTGCAGTGCTCACTCAAACTTTAGATAGTGAAGAGAAGGTGATCGCTTATATGAGTAAGTCTCTCAGTGATCAAGAACGTAACTACAGTGCGACTGAACGGGAAGCGTTAGCCGTACTCACGGCTGTTGAGCACTGGAGGTGTTACTTGGAGAACGGGCAACAATTCACCGTTTACACAGACCATGCCTCTCTAAAGTGGTTTTTAAACTTAAATAATCCCACAGGTCGGTTGGCTCGATGGGGTGTACGTCTATCAGCATATAACTTTGCTATTAAGCACCGTCGGGGTGCTGACAATGTGGTCCCGGATAGTTTATCGCGCTCAGTACCGGTTTCAGCAATCAACACAACATTTAGAATCGACCAACCTCCACAAACTAACGATCAATGGTATTTGAATATATTTAATGGCTGTCTTAACTCTCCGACCTCATTTCTCAACTATAGGGTTGCTAACAATAAACTATACCGCTATGTTAAAAGTCTCAACCCATTAACCAGAGAGTTTGAGTGGAAGGAAGTCGTCCCATCAGAGTACAGACACGATTTACTACAGAAAAATCACTGTGATCCAACTTCCGGACACTTTGGTATTTTCAAAACTCATAAGCGCCTTTGCCTTAGCTACTTTTGGCCTAAAATGTATCATGACGTTACTAAATTTATTTCTAACTGCGACATCTGTGACTCTCATAAATATCCTAATCATCCTACCTTAGGTACTATGGGTAAACCTAAAGAATGCTCTAGACCTTTTCAAATGATTAGTATGGACCTATTAGGACCTCTTCCGGTGACCCGGAAACAGAACACTTTTATTTTCGTCGTCACCTGCTGTTTTGCAAAGTATTCCTTGCTATTTTCTATTAGGCGTGCTACTGCAGAAATAATCGCTCGCATTTTGGAGGAACAGGTCTTTCTTATCCATGGAATCCCAGAAACCGTTTTAATGGATAATGGGAAACAATTCACTAGCAATATCCTAAAAAATCTACTCACGCAGTATAAAGTCCCGAATATTCGATTCACACCAAAATACACTCCACAAGTTAATACGGTGGAGCGGTATAATAAGACTATTATGGTCGCTGTCTCTTCCTATATCGAGAATGATCACCGAGTATGGGATACGCACTTACCAAAAATTCAATTTGCTCTGAATAGTTCGGTGAATGAAGTAACTGGTTTCACACCATCATTCCTTGTATTTGGTAGAGAACTGGTAAAATGTGGTTCCCACTATATTGACGCAGACTTGGTTGATGAAAACATATTCGCACCTCGCGATGAGTACGCTGAAAATCTTGGAAGCTTAAAGAAAATTTTCGATAAAGTGCAAGCTTCTCTACTAAAGGCTCATTCTAGAAATTGCACCAATTACAATCTGCGCCGTAAAGATGTTGAGTTCAACGTAGGTGATGTCGTTTGGAAGCGGACATACTACTTAAGTGATAAAGATAACCGTTTCGCAAAAAAACTTGCTCCTAAATACATTAAATGTCGCATTGTAACAAAAAAATCACCACTTGTTTATGATCTTGAAGATATGAATGGTAATCAGTTAGGAACTTGGCATATCAAGGATCTTAAACTAAAATACTACAAGGAATAGACGAAGTATCCGATATAGTGATTCAAGTATGTTACTGTAAATTTAGTCATACCATTAGCGGATTTTCCTAGCAAAAATCCTATTCTGAAAAGGGGGGTATGTAACATCTGCGAATTTAGTCGAGGGATCCCTAATCGCGGACAGCGGCCCGGAGTACAAGAACCGGCTCGCGAGCGGCCAGTCTGCAAATGCCGGCCGAGCGTGAATGCTGTGTCGTTATATATCCTTTGGCTAATTCGAAATTAATGAGTTATTGTATCTATATACATTATTAATACTTGATCTCGAAATATTAATCAAGTGTTGTGCAACCCCAACTTGGGTAAGTGTCGTAAGACAAATATTTTATGATTAGATTTAACTGCCGTGCCAATGTTTCTTCCTACCTACTAGATAAAATAAAATAGATGCCCCTTCCTTGCAAAATCATACACACTAAAAGCTGTTCATTTATAATGCTTTAAGTACATAATTTTTCTCCAAATTTCATCTTGCACTTATGTACCTACTTAATAAATTTTAATTTAATATCGATTGTACGCCTAATTAATGATATTTTAAATGTAAACATATTATGTATATTTTAGTTCTATATTTATATTTAT
Organism: Ennomos fuscantarius; assembly: GCA_905220475.3. Taxonomy (NCBI): domain Eukaryota; kingdom Metazoa; phylum Arthropoda; class Insecta; order Lepidoptera; family Geometridae; genus Ennomos; species Ennomos fuscantarius. The sequence continues at coordinate 10,546,503 of HG992048.1, read as the reverse complement.
GTTGATTCTACCTGGACTGCCTCATCTTGATCACTGCTTTTTCTACTATACCTGTGCTTCGCGGAATTGCATAGCGGTCGGATGTTGCAGTCAAAGTTGGAAATCGGACAACTCTTGATGTGTCTGTCTTGGGTATTACAGGGTTTTTCTACTACCCCACTACTTACCTGCAGCGGGCAACATAAGCTTGCTTCGGGAGAGGAGACAGGTCAGACGGGATTTGGCGGAAGAGAGGAAGAGGAATAAGGAGAAGAACGAAATAGTTGAGGCGACGTGCCCCTGCCTCATCCAGTGCTTCGCTGCGATTCGCTGGCCAGGATAGTGGATTTTTACATGTGGCTCTGGAACCTATCTTAGTGTGTGAACCGACCCGCGCTCTGTTATTTACTCCCATTATAACTATTAAATTTCGTACGCTTTATATTTGTAACGTATCTATTTTCCTGTTACCTTACTGAAGTTGTCAAAGTGTGACACTATATTAACACACAATAACATGCTAAACAAGATGCATAAATGAATGGATTGCCATGCACCTATTAGTGGCAGGTGCCTCACCTAAGATCCGGCTTCTAGTCTAGGTGCATGGCACCACCACACTATTGTCACTTCCCATCACATGAAATGAAATGTTAATACTATCCCATCAGACAAAAAAAAAACAATATTATTAAGTTAGTATTATCATGTTCAAATGGAAAACTGTGATATGGTAGTAGAATTAAAGTAATGAAAACTATAGTTACAATAAGACCTGTTGTGTTTTTATATTTTAAATATAATATTAAATAAACCAACCAATAAATTATACAAATATTGCAGTAGTTTATTGGCAATTAAGTAATAATATTTTCAAGCTGATTGTTTCATTTTCAACATCACATGAATTATAATAAACTGTAAGTGCTTAATGCCAAATATGTAACGTATATTGGGTACAAAATGTGAGTTTGAAAAAAAATAGAAGTTATCTTTCCCAACACTGGAGCAAGCAATCCAGCACAATGCAGAACAGAAAACTCCAATCTGAAGCTTCCATTACACCTGCAAGGAAGAAGCTACAAGAAATGTTACAGTGATTATAGAATGTAATCTGACCTGCCTTGTGTAACATGCAAAGTTATATGGCTAATAAATAATATTCTATTCTATTCATACTTTACTATAGAAGCTGGCTTTAAATAATTATTTTCTGGCTGATGCCCTGTCAGTATAAAATAATATGATTAAATCACAGGAAAATGTCATACTGAACTATTAAAATTGTGTTTGCATCGCTTGATGTTGATTTTTGATAGATTTGATATTACTTAATCTGTCAAGAACTGATTTAAATAGTATTTTAATAGAATTGCCCAGCTAATGTAAATCCTTGTCAGGACTTAATTTGCTTACTCGAACTATTATTACTTGCTGCACTATCATAAATCAGTTTTAAATAAATTTGCCATTTCTATTTATAATATTGTATTTTGTGTGAAATAGGTTTCACAATATAGCCAGTGAATAAATAAATAATGCCTAACGATCACATACATAAATACTAGACCCTATGTAGGATTCCCTGTATCTGGGGACCCAGGAACTACAAGAGCCATGGTCCCACACACCTAGACCCAGAACAAGTGTTTGTGTGTGTGTGTGTTGTGGTTTATAACAAGAACCAAAATCAAAGGTCTCACCAAAAATGCTACTGTGGAGAAGGTGTAGTGTCGTTTATCCTGCTATCAACGCAGATAGAGCTTCAGGAAAACAATACTAACTAAGAATACATATATATGTAACAAGCTTCTACCCGCAGCTTCGCCCGCGGCGTGGCCCATGGGAAAATAATTCAACCACCCATTTCACCCTCTTAAGGGTGGAATTTCGAAAAATCCTTTCTTAGCGGATGCCTACGTCATAACATCTACCTGCATGCCGAATTTCAGCCCGATCCATCCAGTGGTTTGGGCTGTGCGTTGATAGATCACTATGTCAGTCAGTCACCTTTGAGTTATATATATATATTTAGATAGATTAAATAGTGTACAGTTGGAAAGATGTTAAAAGTGTTTTACAACACTTTAGAAACTGGGTTATTATTTATTTAATTTGACCTCTGTGGTTCTTTGATAAATCAGCCAAGAACAGGTTGAAATAGTGCAAAGGTCATTGTTCCTCTCAATGTTTGTGAAACTCTATGGAAAGGTAATAAAATTTAATTGCTATTATTTCATAGTCATTGGATAATTGTTGTTTTTAATACATTGATATTTTATTGGTTGCAGATAGCCACAAATACAGAAATATTTCACTGCAACAACATAAATAAAAGCAGAAAAAGAAAATAAAAGTTTTGTTTAATTCTTTCCTTTAAAAAAATTTAAACCTTTATTCAAGTTTAAAGTAAAGGTATTTTTTTATTTGGGACAGGTTAACATTTGACCATATTTTAACTTTATTGTCATGTTTAAAGCCAAAATGGTCTTGTAAAAGTTTCAATAAAATAATTTTCCATTATACAGTAACAATAATAAATTAGTATAGAAATGTATACCAGCTCAGAATCATAAACTTACTTATATACTATCACATTAGATCTGTTACTCCTTATGATTGGAGTAGATTTGTCCCCGGAATTATCATCAATTTGCAATGTTTACTTATTGGCAGGCAGCCAGGTCGTAGGAGAATGAACAGCTTTGCATTTCATTTTAATACATTGAGCAAGTATTACATGAGTGTAATTGTAGCAAGTTTTATGTTTGTTTAATCAAGTTCAACCTTAACCTATCTAATTAACTTAATGTGCTAAATTAGTGTAAGTACCTACTTGATATTCCGGTTTACGGCAAACTGTGAAAAATCAGGTTTGCAATATACATCGCCAACACATTTGTTACATAGTAGAGACACCCAGCCGCTTACCCACAAGAGCAAAAATATAATCCAAATCTGTTCAGGTGTGTGCATGAACACGACTCAACACAACGTTAGCAGAGATTTAAAAAGTTTCTCCAAAATAAAAATGGTTGAAATTTAAATTTTAATTTTTTTTTATTTACTTTTACAGAGTTCCGTCATACTTTAACTTTAGTTTTACACAATGCAATACATGATCAATGCCAGTACTTAGAGTAATATATTTCAGCATTATTACATATAACGAACTGACTGGGCTAATCTACATTTAGTTTTCCCACTTGTGTATTTCAACCCGCACTTATCATATCATCCCGTTAAACTAACGCTTCCACGTTACAATGTTGCACGCAAACTCGATCGTTATTGCCACCTCTCAATTGCATCGGTTGCTTTGAGTAATGGGAGGGGTCATTTGTTGCCATCCGGTGATGGTAATCTGCTGAATGTAATTGTGTGGTCTAGTCATTAGGTCTTACAAGATTTACCTTACCGTCAGAACAAATTGGGCTGTATCTGCCATAGAACGGTCGCGACTTTCCATAGGGTCCACGCTTCCAGTAGACGCAGTCTTTTCGATCGAGCCCACCCCAGGGGTGCCCTTAAGCTAGTTGCCTTAAGCCCCTGCTCTTCATCCCGGTGATACTGTAAAGGTCGGTAGAGACAAACAGAATTACTCCCTTAAAAAAAAGTATTATATGGTCAAGTATCAACCAACGCTGGCCAACTAGGCAAGCAAACCATAACGCTGCTCTTTAGCGTAGGTGCGCCACCACCTTTGATTGAAGACCTAAAGTGTATTGCTACAATACGATTTGTACTTAAGCGATTTACTTTAAGGTCTATATTTGAATCGCGCTAATAGGTGATGAAGTGATGATAAAACCCCAAGTAATTTTACAATGCTTTTTGTGTAGTTGATGGAAGTAGTATTGAATATTCGTTCACTTTTTGAAACGTTCCAAATATTAAAACTAACGCACAATAATAGGTACATATATATAATGTATTTGACTCTTTTAAACCACAACCACTTGCTTGTGATAACGCGGTAACGTTGGATATTATAATGTTGACTTCTATAAAAAAAAAAAACAAATATTTGTTATGTGTCTGGGTGTTGTGGGACCACGATCCTCGTAGTTCCTGGGTCCCTAGGTACATGGGCATCTAGTTAGGGTCCAGGATCTACGTATGTGATCGTTGGGCGTTATTGTAGTAAAACTTCTTTACGCTTGACTTGGGGAGTAAGCTGGTGAATACGTAGCGAGGCGAACTAAAGTTGATTCACGATCTCCATTACCAACATAACAAAGTTAAAAATTTGTATTATTATGTTGGCATATGCCCGGTAAAGTGACAATTTACAATTGTCAAGATGGCGACATTAACATTAAACAAAGTGTGTTCAACGTGGCCCGGGCGTGTTCAAGAGGAGAGTGAAGGTATTTACTTGGCTAGCATGCTACACCTTCGATCGCATCGTCACTTCCCATCAGGTGAGAGCTCGATCAAATGCTAGACAAGTTTGAACTAAAAAAAAAAAACAAAATAAAGTTATACCGGCCGACAGATGGAGCTAAACTAAAGAAGTTTTACTTCAGTCGTGTGGTTTAAAGCACACTCGTTTTTATTATTATTATTAAACCGTGCGACGTGTCCATACCTACATTACTATAATGCGTATTTGTTATTGTGTTGCAGCATTGGCAGCCTCCGTTCGCCGTGGACGTAGACCGCCTCCGGTTCACGCCGAGAATCCAACGGCTCAACGAGCTGGAGGTAAGAAAGCCACCATCATTATGTTAACCTTTGTGAAAACTAGTCTGAAGTACAAAGTAAATAGGACTATGTAGGTCGTACGTACGTAACCGTGCCTGAACTTAACACTGATTCAAACCAGTCTGAAGTCATGACTACAAACAAGTGTAATAAAAATGCGAATTTAGGAGATATCAATGTTCCCCGCTGCACTAAAGTTACTGAAAGATATTTGGATACATCCTAGAGAGAGAAATGTGAACTTAAGAGCTGTCAGCTTTAGTGCAGACGGACATGAGTGTAGTACATTATATCTTTGCGTAATACGGACCTTGAGAGTCGTTCTAGACTAGAGACTTGCTCTAGCGAATATACCTTTTGAACTAGCGTGTTCTCGGAGCATCGTCGCTTGGTGTACCTACCATCTATGTGAGAGTTGTGAAATGTATATTTGACCAAGTGATTGAAGAGAGCGAATTAAGCGAATAATATCAAAATCTACAAATTTGCCCTCGGCGATTTTTTCGTTAAAATAATTTCCCTGAAAAAGTTTGCTCCAGTAGCAATTACCGGGCGATTTTGATATTATTGTTAGAAACGATCGGGCACTCAATTCTAAATAGGTTTTTCGAATATTAGCAAATTCGGTGAGGTCGTGTGTGCTCGCGAACCTTACCGTTCGCAGTAATATCGGTAGTATATGTTTTAAGCGCCTGCCCTCCCGCCCGGTGACGCTGTAAAGGTCGTAGAGACCATGGCAGGCATTACCCCGTTAAAAAAGATATATATATATTTTAGATTATTGTGTTCCTACCTCTGCCTTTGTGGTGTGCATTGTCTGTTCTGCATTGTGCCGGATTGCTTGCACCAGTAGTGAGAAAGAGAACTGCTTTTTTTTCAAACTCATATATTGTAATGGGCATGCTATATATTATTTGACAATAAGCACTTTGTAACTCTATATGCATAGTAAAATAACTTAATTTTAAGTAGGTACCTAATATAACTTTGACTTGTAATAGTGCTAAAAATAGCCTATTTGCAATAAATCTTTTGACTTTGAATTTGACTTTGTGGTGGCTGAGCAGGTCGGCTCATAGCCTGGAAGTGGCGGGTTCGATTCCACGGCAGGACAAGTATTTGTGCACAGAAAAATACAATTAATACAATTAATTCAGCATTCTGTGCGGGTTTAATTTGACTTATTATGGTCTATGCTACGACACTAGATATAGCATTCTTGAGCAGCGATCACGATGCATTGTAGGTCATTAATAATACCGGCGGAATGGTGAGGTTTTGCTACTTTGTATTCATTTTATTGGCTATACTTAGTTCTGAACGACTTGTCTGAAAGATTGTTCTTCTAGAGACACCACAAGCATAAAATGCATAATGTACATAATTTGTTGAGACTGCTCACATTGTGTGTCTTCAAAATGACTCACTCCGTAATTGCTCAAAAGGCTTTTTGTTCAACTGTACCTGCTTTAGAAATGTTAGAATAATTGACTTGACTGTACAGTGTACAGTATGAATGTGCTCATGTCGGAGCAATCTGGGAAGTGTTGTTTATTATATTTTAATTTATAAGTAATTTGTACCAGTATGTAACAAAAATTGTAACTGTGGCAAAAAGAAAAACAAAATCTGTTTTATGTTTTTATGTCAATAAAAATTATTATTAATTATAATCGACCTACTGAGAGTTTGAAGAGGTTTTCCGATGACCTAAGCAAAGAGTTGAAACGGGAGTTATAAAGAAAATCAAAATCTTGAAATAATGGGGAGTAGAGGGATTACTAATAATAATAATTATAAATTTTTCAGTCATTTGACCTTAGAACGAATCTACTAGACATGTGATCATATTTCCGAACACCGAAAATTATTAGTGTGCAGTAATATTGCATTTTGCTGACTGACAGACAAAGTGCAAGATTTTAAACTCATAGTCAATTCCGGAAACTTGAAAAATCTCCACAAAGGCCATTAACCAACAGTTGAAGTTGAAGTCAAATTGAAGACTTCGTACATTATTTGTGCATTTATGAAAGAGAGGTGAACTTAAAGATTTAAAAAAAATCAACTCAATGGGGTGTTATTGTACGAAAAAATTAGAGTGAAATTCAAATAAGGAATTTAATTAAAGAAAATGTCTAAATTTCCGAATACTACAATCGAAGGTTTCAAATACGAGTGGTTGTAGCAAATAAAGCATTCAGGCTGTCCTTCACAAGGGTCGTGTAAACGTGTCGACCAATCAGAAACGTCCACATTATGCCCAGGCAAAGACAAACGTGCCTGCTGCCCGTTACCGATTGGCTCTTGGATGGAGGCCCCTCTACTCCGAATGCAAGTCCAAGGACAGAGCGAGACAGCATGACTGTTATTTTCGAACGTCCAAACTCGTGTATCATCCATCGATTTAGACGAAAGTGTCTATTTAAAATGATAAGTAATTGGCTTTAAAAACCATTCTTCATATATTTTTGAAATATATATTTAATAGATAAATAATAATTAATAATAAATTAATATATATTTTATTTGAAATATATCGTAAAAGCTTCGACTGAAATTGTTCTATCAAAAATGCATATGCGATGAGGAATTTCTTTTGCTGTCCATTTCCATGCAATCAATCTCTAAACTAAACTCTACTTCCGTGAAACTTGATTTTAACTGTACCACATAATTTATAAATTTTGTGAGCACCTATATAACGATAATGGGTAGCCCTATCTAGGGCTGCTTGTTGCATTGATAATGCACTTATAAGCGTTCTTGGAATTTTCAAACCATGTTTGGGTTCAACTTTTACTGCTGACGGAAGCTACGAATCCCAATTCCAATCCTAAAGCATTGTTTGTAGTTATTCACACAATCTGTTACAATAGTCTCGTTTCCGATTTCGAATAAGAGATGGCGCTTCTGTAATAACACGTTGCGTGACCATGCTCCTTGCCTAACCAATTTTAATTGCTTCCTCAGCATTTGCACTTACGCTAAGTGCCACGTGCGAAAACGAGACAAAAGACATGAAATGTCACCGAGGCATAAAAAGACGTATAAGGAACGGTCCTTGGTCTTTTTTGTGAATAATGTTTTGTCTGAGACTTACTTTACATTATTATACAAGGATGCAAAGTAATCGATCGTCTATAAAAAGTAAAATACCTCAGTTAGCAACAACTTTTGTGTTACTACCCATGTTGCTCGCACTGAGTCGCGAGAGAGAGAGAGAGTGTCGTGTTCGGCCGTTTCCGCCGATGCTATTTAATCTGCTCGTATATTTCCGTAGGGTTGTATTGATTTAATACCTACAAAGGTAACCTATATTTGGAGGGCTATGACCTAGAGTTTATGTAATTCCTAGAATTGACAGCGGAGTAGACACTTCCGGGAAGATGAGCCTTGTATTGGTCTCTCAAATTTTTACCAAAAATGTTATGAATAATCAATAATTAAAAATACTTTTTGAGACAGTGTTTGATCACATTTCACCTGATTTTAAGTGTCAATTTGAAAGGATAGGACATGCTGTCGTTTTAATGTTTGGTATTCTTTAAATATAAGTTCGTTTTTGGTTTGAAGATTTTGAGAGATCGCTACATTTAGATATTAAGGCATCGGTATCACAACGACGTAACACATGATAATTTGGCTCTGTCTTATTGTCAGTAGCTGTCAGAAAGCCACACCAACAAACACCAATTTATGGTTGGCTTTAGAACGCCACCGGGAACATCGTCGATTTGGCGAGATTGTGGTGAAATTGCCGCTGCAGCCACTAAGATTCAATTCAATTATGAAATGTTCACATTTTCGAATACTAGATGGCGCTGCTTGTGTATTCGGAATTAAGGAGGGCTACGTTTTTAAAGAAATACTATGTTTATAGAAAAACTTTCTGGAAAAAGATTGTTATTGCGGTATAATAATATTAAAGCTTGTAAGGAGTGAAGAGAAGCCGAGGTCCAAGCTGAATTCTGTCTTCCATGCACTTGTACTGCTTGACAGACATTTTCATCATGTCAGTAGCATGTCGACTATCTTCCTACAGGTTATCTGTTTATCTAGGTCATGGCGACCGTAGGTATTGCATCGGACGCTGAAAGCTTGGAAATATTATGTATGTGGGCGGACTCAGGATTTTATTTTGGGGGTAGAATATAAATAGAGTTAGTGTTTTACCCAGTGTTTAGTTTACGCTACTTTGTCTTGTTCACTAATTTAGTCACTTATTTTGTTATGCGATTGATACTTTCTCTCTGAAATAATACGTAAGTCTTAGCAGTGAGATCTTAATAACGAGATATTGATCATTCGGTATTTATTTTATTTGCAGATTTAATTAATAATCAATTCGGTAACAACATTTTTACATATCTATGTTTATTAACATAGATCAAGATGATGACAATTATTAAGACGATGCCTGATTGTTATTATTTTATTGGAATACGTAAATTTTTTACATATTTTATAACATATTAAACGCATTAATAACGGGAAACTGGGAGTTAATATTATCAGGGTGGCCCAATCTCCCGTTCTGCGTACGCCCCTGGATTTATAATACATTTTGCAGCGTTGGACGACCTAGGTATTACTCGGCGATTGATATTGTTTTCAGCCAACACTCCAATGGAAATTGAGTTAGGTTTCTGAAGCGCTTGAAGGATATAAAATGATTATTGGAAAAGCATTAGATATTGGTCTATGTCTATCTTATTGATTGATTGTTTATTGACTGGAAATGTTCGACTTGGATGTTAACGGATTATATGCCTTAGAATATTACTTCAGAATCACAAATGTGACCAGCTGTGGCAAGGACGGTGAAGGGGGAAAAACATGAAATTCATGTGACGTAATTTATGGATGGCCCCCAAAGCCTTTTTCAACACTTTTCACACAATGCAAGCGTGTCACGTTTTAGTGTGAAACTTCTATGGTTAATCTGCGCAGATGAAGATAATCGTATCCAGTGTGAGCGCTCGGCGCCTATAAGCCCGGCACGAATATAGTTATAGTTTTGCTACTCGGAGTGCGAGCATAACTTACTTTTCTGTTGTCCCCAACAGTCACTCTGTATGTCTGAGTTTTTGCACATTAATTCTCTTTCTACAGTGTACATTTACCCCGACAGGCTATAACCCGAGTGAAGTTAAACTTCCTCGACCAAATCATCAAGTTCTGGGAGCTCCAGGGCTCCGTGCTCAAGATCCCCACTGTGGAACGGAAGCCCTTGGACCTTTACGCACTACACAAGATAGTTAAGGAAGCAGGTATGTTGACTTGTTCTAGCCAGTGAAGAAGTTGTAGTACCCGAACTACGAGGCTTGTAAAATATTTGTAAGAAATACTGAGATACCGTATTTTTGCCACTATTGGTGCTGTGCTGGATTTCATATACATATTCTACTATATTTTATAGCGAGTATGTATATCTTTTCTTAACTATAACTAGTCTCTGTAGTCTGTAGTCATCAGATAACTCGGTAAAAAAATCGCAATAAAAAAAATAATTTACAGTTTCTGGTGTGCTATTTTGAGCAGGTTGGCTTTATAAACCCAGACGCTGCGGGTACGATTCCCTTGACAAGTGTTGAGCACAGTAAAATAAAAATTCTAATACTTTTTCTGTATCTGGGTGTTGTGGGACCATGCAGGTTCTCGTAGTTCCCGGGTCCCTAAACACAGGAAATCCTAGTAATGCTCCAGAATCTATCTATTAATGTGACCTTTGAGCGTTATTTATATTTCTTCTAAATTTATTACCTACTTTTTGTAATTTTTTATTTTTGCATAAAAACGCTAAGATTATAGTAATCAAAAACTTGTTTTCCAGGTGGCTTCGAAGTGTGTTCAGCGGAGCGCAAATGGTCAAAGATCGCGCGGCGGATGGGCCACCCTCAGGGGAAGGGCATCGGCTCCATCCTCAAGAACCACTACGAGAGGATCCTGTACCCGTACGATGTTTTCAAGAGTAATGGTGCCGTATCAGATAATAAGGAGACTGTAAGTATGCCATAGCCAATAGCCATATGCCACCTCCTCTGTAAGAGCTGGCCAAGGGAATATTCAGGGAATGCAGCAGCATTCTCCTCGGTACATTGAAATTTCTGCGACCAGGTGAGGTCTAGGTGGTAGGACTTTTCTGTAAAGTTTGTCTAGGTCGGTACCACCGCTTTGCCAGTTATTCTGCCGCCAAGCAATAGTGCGCAAGCACTACTGTGTTCCGGTTTGAAGGTCACTGTAGCTAGTGAAATTACCGGGCAATTGAGACTTTATGACCAGCACCCCATCGCGTAACTGTTCTGGGAATCGGCTTCACCTGCCATCCTGCACGCGCCAATTAGCAAGTCCACGAGTGGGAGTAAGAAAAAAAACGATTACCATCTCCACCAGACTTACGCGGTAAGGCCCCTGATCTCACAGTCTAGTAATCTAGGATGACGCGCGCAATGCGGGGTCACGTGAAACTTTATAATTTAGAATTCAGAGTGAACCTGCCACTGATATGGGCAGCCGTGTCGCTTAACATCAGGCAAACGGTTAGATCGTCACGGCATTTCTTAAAAAAAAATGATCACCAAGTTGCCTAAAAAGCGTGGTGATTGTGGCAAATTATCATGATAAGCTTCCAAAGTGGCGTTTTATGGACTACGTTCAGCAGTCGACGTCTTCCAGCTGATGAACTATACCATCTGTGGGTCAGGCTATCGAATTCCATTGAATCCTAACCAAGAGGTGTCCATAAAACTGTTTGAATGACGATGTGGTCCACTCTGACAATGATACGGCAACAGACAATGAGCGTGGTTCAAAGTTGCTTGCACAGCTGTTCCGGTGTCGTTCATGGTGCCCGCTGCAATATCTATTAAACAGTATCTATTTTGAATATATCTATAACTAGCTTCTGCACGCGGCTTTGCCCGCGTGGCCTATAGGAAACGAACAAGAATTTTTTTCATACATAATTCAACCACCCAGTTCACCCTCTTAGGGATGGAATTTCGAAAAACCCTTAGTGGATACCTACATTTTACAAAGAACAAACCCTCCCAATTTCAAGTTTCTAGAACCAGCGGTTTAGGCTGTGCGTTGATATACAGGGTTACAGATAAATCGTGCTAGATCCGTTAAGGGCGTGGAGTACCCATCATTTTCACTATGAAACACCCTAGTCTAAACTTAACCCTTTTCGTGATATTCGACTTTTAATTTTTTTATTGAAAATTGCCGATTTTTAGGCTATAAAATTTAATTATGTTTATTTTGTTTGGGGGCGAGTTGGCCGGGGAGCGAGTTGGCTGGACTGCAGTCGCGACCCCTTCTCGCTTAGTGGGTTCGAGTCCCACATACTCTCTGCCACTACCCCTGTGGTGGCAGGGAAGTGCGAGGGCATTTAAACACTAAAAAAAACGGATGTTTCATAGTGAAATAAGTCAGAAATGATGGGTACTCCACGCTCTTAACGGATGTAGCACAATTTTTCCTGTAGCACTGTATAAGTCAGTTAGGACTTTGAATTTTATATCTATGGAAGATAATAAGATAAAAATGTTAATTTCTTCTGTCTTTCATCTTTTCCGACAGAAAATAGAAGTAAAAACCGAGCAGACACCCGAGAAGCCAACCAACCCGACGACGCGCAGCCGCTCCACGTCCAAATGTCCTGCAGGACCCGCGGCGACCCCTCCCCCCGCGCGCCGGTACAAGGGCAGCGACCCCGAGCCGGCTGCCGAGGGGTCACATACTGAAGGGGCACTTCCTGGTAACAATGATAAGGGGATGAAGACTCCGGTTAAAGAAGAACCAAATTTGGAGACTAGGCGAAGTAAGTTGTAGCGGTTATTTAATTGTTTCCAAACATATTGCTTATAATCACTACCTTTTCTGATGATGTGACGGCTTACCTAGGATACATTTATCGACGCAGAACATGGATAACTCTTTTTTTGATTAAATACTAGAAGGTGTGAGACAGGTATCGGTACTCCGATCCCTTAAAGAATAGCACAATTTTTTCATCATAAAAAAAGCATCGCATTTTTTGATGTTTTTATTGAATATTTTACTATTTCAAATAATTTACTATGCAAATCTTCTCCATCAAACCCTCCATATAAGGTGTGTTGGGGGTGCTCTTTTATGTGTAGAGATACCACCAACTTTGTAATTGTTATGAAGCTACGTAACTAAATGTAATGTTAAATAAAAGTTAACCGATGTTGTCGGAGCGACTGTTTATTGTCAAGTAACATAAAATACTAGCTTCTGCCCGCGGCTTCGCCCGCGTGGCCTATAGGAAACGAAGAAGACATTTTTTTCATAGATAATTCAACCACCCATTTCACCCTCTTAGGGGTCACCGTTATTCTTCGTTTTAAAAAGATAACAAATAAATAAATATTTTATTTACCCAGAAACAGAACAAACATCGATGTTCATCACACAATTGTTTGTCCTGGGTTAGGAATCGAACTACAGTTCAGAAGGTTGAGCAAATGTCAACTGAGCTATAGGGTTAGTTTTACTTCCTATTTTACACTATATTTTTCATCTGATTATTTTGTTTTGTCAGGTAGCACTGAGGTTTCAAAAATAGCGCGTGTTTGTTGATTTTGTGATCAGACTGTGCCTAAACAACGGATCGTACCGTGTCAGAGCCACTTCATACCTAGAGCCTCCCTCCCTCCCCCCGCAGGCCCCCGCGAGAACAAGTGGATGTCGGCGGGCGGCAGCTGCGGGTCCCGCGCCCGCGTCACGCGCTCCACCCGCCTCCGCGAGCACCGCATGTCCAACATGACGGTCTCCGTCACGCCGGCGCCGGACGCCGTCGGCAACCTGGCGCACGCTGCGCATCCTGACGATCCGGTAACAAATCACAATAATAATAGACTATATACAATTTGACAGCCTCTATGGTGAGCTGGTTGAGCACGTTGGCTTATAACATGGAGGTGGCAGGTTCGATTCTCGCGGCAGGACAAGTCAAAGTCAAATCGCAAATAGTCTATTTTTAGCACTTTTATAAGTCAAAATTATATTAGGTATTTAAAATTAAGTTATAATATAGAATTACAAGTGTTTGTGAACAGAAAAAAAAGTGCAAATTACTTGCGAGTCTGGGTGTTGTGGGACCTCGTAGTTCCTGGGTCCTTGACGCAGGAAATCTTAGTTAGGGTCCAGGATCTATGGAAGTAGTAGTAGGGCAAAAAAAAACTGTGATGACGGAAAGAGTAATGTATCAACGTTACGAAAGGTAAGTGAACTGATTGCTATTGTGTAATGTTTCTGGCATAACAACATTTATGTTAGAATGCGTGAGTCGGCCCTTAAATCGAGATTTCATTGATAACATTATCATTTTATGAATAAAATATCGACTTGAGCAACACACCATAATCTCTGTATAATCAACCATCTGAATGGGTTTGCTTTCAAACGAATGTGTGTTTCGCTTTTTAATCTGTGTTTTTGAGGGGAAAAGGCACATCAATGGAAGCAGAATGCAGTCGTTACATAACGCCATGAAAATTGACACTAGAATGAACTTTATCTTGACTGGCCCGATAGCTCAGTTGGTAGTAACCCTGCCTTCTGAACTGTGGGTGTGGGTTCGATTCCCACCCAGGACAAATATTTGTGTGATGAACATAGGTGTTTGTTCTGTGTCTGGGTGTCATATTGTATTCTATGTATGTATTTACAAACAAAAATTATCTAAGTAATTGTATCAGTTATCTGGTTCCCATAATACAAGCTTTGCTTAGGTTGGGACTAGATGGCGTTGTGTGAGATGTCCACATATATTATTATTATATTATTATTATTATTATCACAAGATCATAGGACCATTGATGTACCAATGATCTGGTATAACCCACCAGATGAAAGGTTCAAACATGATTATGTGTTGCACACTAAATCCATTTGTCAAGCGAATCCAGCATGTGCTATTAACGCTATTAACTCTCCGCACGCGTTATTAACTTTACCTTGTTGGTAAAGTTAATATAACGCGTGCGGAGAGTTGGTAGTAAGTCTGTCACGGTTACTACGGCTTTGACAGCGCTTACTGCTTCTGGATTGTGTCACTTAAAACATGCTAGTGGCACAATTAGATATCCTGTTGGTAAAGGTAATATACCGCACGAGCAAGTTGGTAGTTTTGTAATTTTGATTGTCTCGGTTTTATTTGCGTTCGCTATTTCTGGTTTATTCCATAAATTGAAACACAAAACCTACATGGTAATAGGCGATTCGACTACTATATAAAAATTAAAAGTAAATATTATTTTTATAAATTAGGTTGAAAATTAAACTAATAATTAAAAAATAAATATAAAATAAATAACGGAGTAGTACGCTTTTAAAGTTTCTGGAGGGAGCATCGCCTGCCCCTTTCTCGCAAAATAGTGATCGTGTGGAGCTTCTTCACCACCAGCTACTATGAAGGTATAGCTTGTGACGTCACATGCTAAAGAGATCGTATATAGAGCTGCCATAGAGGGACCACAGCTTAGTAATGAGACACTGGTGGAGGACTGGTTACTGACGTTTTTGCGTGTTTGAGCGGTGTCTTTCTATTTTATTTTAAAATGCCTGTAACTTTGTAATGTTAGATATTTAAATTTTGTTTTCAGGACTGTCTATTTTTGAGGAATATTATTTATTAATGCAATAAAAATATAGCTGTCAGATAGCCTATTCCAAAGAATACAAAACAGCAAACGGAATCAAAGTCCATAGTAACATTTTTTTAAATGATCTATGTTACAACACTTTCACGACTGATTTTTTGAAGTAAATAGCAAAATTAACACGCTGGTTAGACAAAATCGTGCTAGTTAAATTAATATCCCGTTGGTTAAGTGAACGTTCCGTTTGTTAATATCTGGTTGGTGAAGTTGTTTCCCGTGTCACGAATGCTTTATGGTTTATAGCCGGCCGAGTGCGGGGCGCCCGCGACGGCTGCAAGGCCCCGTGCGCCGCCGCTGCACCCGGACGACCCGGTATGTGCTTATAGCCGCATCTCTTGCGTGTGTCTTAGCGAAACATTACACATATGCCCGTCTGCACTAATCCTTCTACAGCACCTATGTTTGCATTTATCCCTCCCTCTATGAGGTACTATTTACGTACATCCTAGCTAGAGAGATCGAACTAGCAGACGAGCACTATAATGCGTTTCGAATAAAAAGAATTGAAAATCTGCTGTCTTTACTGCGTAAACAACTTCAGGCTTTTGAGTATCTTCAACCGTCAGCCTGGAAACTTCCACTGCTGAACTGTTTGGGTTTCGTGACCACGGCCAATGTAACATGGTCGAAACGTCAAGGTTAATCAAAATTGAAGGGGTGAGAACAAAAAGGGCTTAACGAATTTTTTTCACAAAATGACTTATGGGTATCGTTGGATTCATCGTGAAATTATCTACAACAATACATTCTCAAAATACCGAAATGAGGCTTAAATCTCGAGATTGTCAGTCTAAAAACGGTTTATCTGACAGGAATATAGTTCGCTTAGCATAAAAACATTATAATATTTTTTATATTATATTATATTTTTACAGTAATTGTACGAATTAGTACTATATTTTGTATTTTAAAATAGAATTAATACATTTCAAGCAATTGAAACTTACATAAACCTTTTCTATTACCTTATAAGCACTCTACATTAAAATGAAGCCGTTGAAGTTTAAAGTAAATTTTCTCGAAACTATCAATTTGATAGTTAAACCCTTTTTATTCTCAACCCTTCAATTATGGTTTGATAATTTTTGTACGCGAATAGACCCGTTTTATTTTTATGATTTCAAGTCGAGATTTTTATTAAAAGTGTTATAGTCAATAGGTTTTCCTGCTGATATAGATTTTTTATTTGCATAAAACTCAAGGATATATAAACTAAAATTTGCTTTCTATTATAACAAGGTTCAGGGTC
This sequence comes from Ennomos fuscantarius, assembly GCA_905220475.3. Classification (NCBI taxonomy): domain Eukaryota; kingdom Metazoa; phylum Arthropoda; class Insecta; order Lepidoptera; family Geometridae; genus Ennomos; species Ennomos fuscantarius. The sequence continues at coordinate 10,529,871 of HG992048.1, read as the reverse complement.
ACTTAAATGATGTTTTTTTTAGGAACTTATTAGGATTCACACTCAGAATCATTGTCTTCGCACTCATCATTTGCTCTGATGCACACAAAAATTGACAGAATTAATTAACACTTACTTTTTTTAAATTTTAAACTAGCTCTGTGTTTTACCCGCGGATATAAGTATCCTAAGTGTTAAACCAACGTATACGCTATCTCTATTCCAAATATTCAAATCCGTGCGGCGGTTGCGACGCACAGTGGTCCCATTTTGAAAAAAGGTGGACTTAGGACCGAAAGTCGGAATTTCGGGCTGTTTTTTTTTTATAGAATAGGTCTTAACTATCCTAACAACATCTATTCTATAAAGAAAATCCGTAGGATGCATAGTTTTCGAGAAAAAAAATAATCTTTTTTTTCTTGTATGGAGAAAAACATACTTTATTATTTTTCTCAAGTTGGGTGAAATAGTGACGGCTTTTGTTGATATTTTATGAAAGCCCTAGTGGTATTGTATCCAGAAAAAAATAAAACCAATGCGGTCACCTGCGGCCGCGGGAATAATCAGATGTCAAAAATTGATTAATTTTTTTTGCGTATTTTGCAAACATTGTTCGTTTCTGGCCAATTATTTATGTATTTTAGGTTAGCGCTCCATACTTTAATTCGAACTATTATATAACATTTCAAAAAAATTAATCAAAATCGAGTTTTTTTTTTATAATTGCTGTTTCATTCATGAAAATGCACGCATACATGGTTAATTCAAAATGCAAATCCTATATTACTCAGTATAATGTACAAAATAAACATGCACGTACCTAAAACGTAAAAAAAAAAAAAAGAAATATTTTAGTTTTTCGTTTATGCTTACTAAAAGTCACCGGTAATGGTTACCGACATTACTTACCTACCACTGGCGGGCATTATCTGCATAATCGATTTGTTGCTTTGTATTTTCAAAACTGGTTTTGCGACAGCATTTTCACAACCGCGGTTGTTGAATGCGAGGCAGGATATAAACAAACGAGTCACATCTGATACTAGCTATGACTGGTCGCTAGCTGGTCGCTTTGTTCCTGACAAATCCTGACAACAGGATAACTCGTATATGCATGCAAGTAACTACCCCCTAAACATAAAAGTGATATAGCTCATCAATAATAATTGGCGTATGTTATACACCAATAATGTTTGTTATTGGTGTGTGTTTTAATCTTATGTAGTTGTGTACGTATGATTTTCTACCAGAAACATAAGATAAATGTGTAGCCTTGAAAAGGGCTGTTTTATATGTAGTTTTTTAAAGGATAAAATAAATAAAAAATTATAGCATTGGATCTGGTATATTTTCATTTTCTACTCTTCTTCCACGTATACGCACTCCGAGTCTATTTCGAGCAACTGAATTGCCTCAGGAAGCATCTCTAGATGATTAGGCTTTGAAAATTTTGGTCTAAGCCATGATATGTGGGGGTCTGAACTTATTAAAAGCCCGTGTAGTATGTCCTCGTTTGTTTGGATCCTTCCTGTCTTTCTCGTGTTCTTCTCTCTTACGTTCCGGAAGTCTTTATTACGAGCCTCGGAAGCTTCCTCCGACAAGGACCCTAAAAATAATAAAAAATATGCTATAATTATACGTTGAAGTTGACATTGAAACTATTATTTTAGTGTTTATAGATTTACAGTTAGTTAACTGCTTTATATTTCATTTGTCTTGATCTATTATTACTTACCAATAGGCAGAACTGAAAAATGACTGCAAATATCTGCTCCGTGCATCAGAAGTTTGTGGACACTAACAGGCATGTAGTACCACGGATAGAGATGCACATACAGTTCTGCTGTTTCTTTGCAATAACGTCTGAAGTTCGCAATATTGACGTTCTTTCCTGAAGATATAACTTGCAGAATGACAGAAAATCGGAGTAACAAATCTTCATCAACTCCAGTGATTCTCGATGATCTTTTATAATCTCGGAAAAAACGTCTTGCAGTGTTTCCATCGTTAGTTGTTCCAAAGCCCTGCAAAGAAGAAATTAAGTTAGTAGGGCATACAAAAACAGACGAGTATATAATATAAAGGAAGCAAATTAAAGGAAAAATTACCTGTTTTACAATATCGATGAGTATTCCAGTCTGTTCCCGAAACTCTTGTTGTGTGGCATTTTTCTTTGCTTGCTTCAATTCCTTGTGATCGCCACGAGCACTCCAGCGCTGGAAGTCCATATTATAAGATATATGAAGTAGACACTCCATACATCTTATCTTCATATGTAACGATGAAATTCCATATTGGTACAAATCCTGTCGAAGCGGTCTCGTGGCCAAAAGCTCCAAGTTATTCATTTCACTTGGTTTCGCCAAGCAAATGGGGCACGTTGCTGATGAAGGTACATCTGCAATAATATTCGCCACTTTCCCATCGATCATAGTCATGTGCAGTTCGTGGGCTATCTCCACATCACCACAATTTGTTGGTACCAATTTTGTAATTTCGCGCTGCATTTCTAAGTGTTCCCCTTTTATGAACTCCGCAGTCTCTGAAGTAAACGTGAATTTCACTGGCCGACAGTAATGTGGTGAGCAAGGATTTGGGTTTTCCCAAATAATCATTTCTCCCCCATCAACTAGTCGGAGTGGGACGATGCTGATCAATACAACAGAGGAATCGTCAAACTCAGGAGCTGAGACTTGTTTGTAATTACTCTGTGACGATGCTCCGTCAAGGCCCCATTTCCATATCAACTTCAGTCCTTCTTTGGTTGAACTTGTGATTGGTCTTAAGTCTAGCAAAATTCTTTCCACTGTGTGGTTAAGAAGTCCTTGCAACCTGAAAAATAAAATAAATTAATAAAAGTAAGCTAATGAAGCTTAAAAATTTTAAAACAACATATAGTATAATTTTATAAATACCTTATGCGAGCTCCCATTTCCGTTACTTCCACGTGTTCTTCAGATGGGTAACATCTCTTTTTAGCGTCAAGTAACTTGTGATAAGACGGAAAGGCAGCTGAACAATTTTCATCCTTCAGAAACATTCTCAAGGATAAGTATTGCCATTTGGATAGGCTAAGGGCTGTGTACAAAGCCAAAGATGTATCCTCTGCTATACTGACTACTTTTTCTTCCTTGAAAAGGAGTTTTGTTACATCTGATACAACTTCGGGAGTCTCGCACAGATATTCCACAATCTTCGCTAAAGCATATTTTCCATTTTCTTTTAACTTGGAAATAAAATAATACTGTAGTTCTTCTTCAGAGTTATCGTTAACAAAGACACTGGAACGTCTTTTCTTTTGTTTGTTGCCCAAATCGGCAAAGGGCACTCTAACTTCTTTTACAGTAGAGGTACCTGCTTCCGCAGTGCAGACAGATGGAATAGCAACCGGCAGTAATTCCGGCTCTTCAACTAAGTCCTCTGGCATTCTCATTGTAGTAACAAGATCAACCGTATTGCAAGTAGGCCAATTAATATTGGTCTCTAACCACTTGCGGTTGTTTTCCCGATTCATAAATGTCTTCAAGTTTCTGCTTGCATCTTTCCACTTCTTAGTTACAAGATTGGTGAATAGCCGACAAAACTCCTTAATTGTTTGATGGTCATCTTCAGATATTTCACATGGTATTTTGGAAACTATAAATTCACACAATTTATTGTAATCCTTAAGATTTCCACTATCTTTAAGAATCAAGAACATATCAAAATATGTGCCTAAGCCAGCCATTGCAAATTCAAAATAGTAATTTTTAGTACTTCACAGTTAGCGATGAATCAATTTAAATTAACATTGCTCTGTATTTAATACGCCATAACAGATAGGTCATTAGTCACTATGTGCAAGAGCAAGGTAATAGTAAACGACCAATCACAGCCATTTATCAAAAATGACTCATTTGTTTGTATAGATAAAGTCCGCCAATGGGAGCTAAGTAACGTGTAATAAGTAATCAGGAATCTGCACAAACAAATGAGTCATTTTTTCTGGTAGAAAATCATACGTATACAGATGACAGAAAGATTAAAACACACCAATAACAAACATTATTGGTGTATAACATACGCCAATTATTATTGATGTAGCTATAACACTTTTATTTTTAGGGGGTAGTTACTTGCATGCATATACGAGTTATCCTGTTGTCAGGATTTGTCAGGAACAAAGCGACCAGCTAGCGACCAGTCACAGCTAGTATCAGATGTGACTCGTTTGTTTATATCCTGCCTCGCATTCAACAACCGCGGTTGTGAAAATGCTGTCGCAAAACCAGTTTTGAAAATACAAAGCAAGAAATCGATTATGCAGATAATGCCCGCCAGTGGTAGGTAAGTAATGTCGGTAACCATTACCGGTGACTTTTAGTAAGCATAAACGAAAAACTAAAATATTTTTTTTTTTTTTTTACGTTTTAGGTACGTGCATGTTTATTTTGTACATTATACTGAGTAATATAGGATTTGCATTTTGAACTAACCATGTATGCGTGCAATTTCATGAGTAAAACAGCAATTATAAAAAAAAATTACTCGATTTTGATTAACTTTTTTGAAATGTTATATAATAGTTCGAATTAAAGTATGGAGCGCTAACCTAAAATACATAAATAATTGGCCAGAAACGAACAATGTTTGCAAAATACGCAAAAAAAATTAATCAATTTTTGACATCTGATTATTCCCGCGGCCGCAGGTGACCGCATTGGTTTTATTTTTTTCTGGATACAATACCACTAGGGCTTTCATAAAATATCAACAAAAGCCGTCACTATTTCACCCAACTTGAGAAAAATAATAAAGTATGTTTTTCTCCATACAAGAAAAAAAAGATTATTTTTTTTCTCGAAAACTATGCATCCTACGGATTTTCTTTATAGAATAGATGTTGTTAGGATAGTTAAGACCTATTCTATAAAAAAAAAACAGCCCGAAATTCCGACTTTCGGTCCTAAGTCCACCTTTTTTCAAAATGGGACCACTGTGCGACGTGAAGATGGAACTAAAACACACAACTTTCTCACTTATATTGCCACGACTACGGTATGAAAGTATGATAATACATTAATTTTATATTATCATGGCTATTGTTTGGTATTTGTGCTAACGTTACTTGCAATACGAATTTATACATGAGTCTAGTAATATTTTTATTGGAAACGCATTTATACATAAACATTGTTTCGTTACACATTTAAGTTGATAAATCGGCCCATATTTTAAAAGAAAATCTGCAAACCAAGAAACAATTTTTGTGCATGTGTTTCGTGTAATGTTTCACGCGCAAGAGACCCGGCTTAAGGGCGTTTGATGTGATAACAGAATCGCTTAAAAGAGTCGTAAAACCAGGCGTTTTATCATTTTCGATATGAAACATGCTCGCGATAGTTTTCAAACTCGAACTAGGCATTGAACCTGCGCCCATTCGTCCATTTATTGGGGATTTATTCTACTTAAGCTATCGTGGCGAGATTTTCCAATTGCACAAACTATAAATTCATTTATGTAAGGGGTTGGCCCCACAATGTGCAGTTGTTTCGCTTCATGAAGCATAATTTTCACTCACATATTTTTGGTCATGTGTAAAACTTGTGGGATGTAGTGTATGATGTCTGGCAGGGTCATCATGATAGCGTTGGCAGGAGCGCTATCTTATGTTTGGAGAGTTTTGCTGGAGGAGTCAGCTCCGAAGGTGTTCCAGGTTATGGTGCTGGTGGAGTGAAAGATGGTTTTTGGTACAACTGGATATTTGAGGCGTCGTAGTTCGGACGCATGTTGCGGGTACTAATTGGATGTAGCGGTGCAAGTCTGAATTTATACACTACAAGTAGAAAATAGTCGTTGGTGCATCCGTTAGAATACCTATGTGTAATGATCTTAGAATACGTATCTAAGTAGGTACTATAATTTGCAATTACATTATGTGTGGTGTTATTTGTATAGTCTTCCACAAACACAAGGTGCAAGCTTTGGATCTTGAAAGCAAACATTTCATTAGCAAAGTTGTCTTTCCGCTGTTGTTTTTTTGTTTTACCCGACACGAGGAATAAAATAGGGGAAAAATTATTTTCTCTACTACCCGTGCCCCCGATATTTGCCCGATATCTCTATAGCAGAGATCTATCTTTGAGTGAGACTTGAACCAAAGTTAAATGCGGAAAAGGTAGGTACATATTATGTCGTATGAAAAACAATTTTTTTTTACTTTATACGACGACGATATCGATGCTTAATAAACGTTGACTGCCAAATGAGTCCCATTGATTGAATTCTACTTTTATATTGACTGGACGGCAGATAAAGCATTGCGGATATGAGGTCACTCGGACCTGAACCGTCACAAGACCAGCTGCCACATACATGCTCAAGGCTCGGTAATTGTAACAAACAAACAAAAAATGGCTCGAACGAATGCAAAAATCCAAAATGTTTTTGCAGTACGATGCTAAATGTCCCCCTGTTCTTCCCCTATAGCTGGCCAAGTACATGTGTCGAGTGTGCGGCCGCGGGGACGTGGAGGAACAGATGCTGCTGTGCGATGGATGCGACGACTCGTATCACACGTTTTGTTTGCTGCCGCCCCTGGCAGATGTGCCGAAAGGCGACTGGAGGTGTCCTGTTTGTTTAGCTGAAGAGGTGAGGTTTTATTCTTCATTTTTAATCATTTTTTTAAACTCTTTATTCAAGGGCTTTAATCAATTTTATTATGTCGCTTTCGTACATGAAAATGTTCCAACTATTTATACACAATAATATTCATATTTGAGTACTTATTATATACATAGATAACTAACCTGACTGATCTGAGGAAAATTTCATGTTGTACAATGTAATTAATTTTTAGTCATAGGTATCTTTTCTTTTTCATTTATTTATTTAGTGTTAGGAAGACCCAACACAAGGAAGCTAATTTTATTTATTTAAATAATGAACACCTGATTTTAGAGACAGGCAAAATTAATATTTTAACTCAGACAGGGATCGGAAACACTTATCCAAATAAGTGTTGCTCTGGCCAAATATCCAAAATTTGGTTAGTTTACATTTTATTTTTTCTTTTCTCTAAGATCAGGTGTTCATTATTTAAATAAATAAAATTAGCTTCTTTGTGTTGGGTTTTCCAAATAAGTGGTTGTGTTTGTAGGAATAACGGTTTGTGCGTAGGTTGCAACCTACATTACTATAGGCTTTCAGCATGTCCACACCGCGCCGTGTCCGGAGCAAGAATGATCCGTAGTACACCGAGCACTCCCTTTATATAGCCAGATGGGTAGGGAAGCGATGACAGTTGCCGGTGTTGCCACTGTAATAAATTTAAATGTTACCACAGTGTAAATTACGGTACTGCCCGCTGCGCATAGAGTTTATAACTGGACGTTGCCGCCGTCATGTTCAAAAGTGGTTGTGTTGTGTGCAAATATTGGATATTTGGCCAGACAAACACTTTTCATCAATATACAAAATTTGTAATGTTTGTTTTTGTAATTGGCTCTAGATGTTTTTATATTTTTGTTGTCCTTGAAAGTAAAGTTCTCAGCTTAAAAACTGATCATTACCTGTAACTTTATGGTGAGATTTACTTGTGAACAAAAAAATTTAGATTATGAAGAGCGGCTAACCAATTGAAACTTTATCAAAATACAATATGAAATAAGAATATTTCAAGTGTGATTCCGATAAAAATAACGATATACAATATTTATTTTAAAATCCTGAAATTGTAATTACAAATCATATAATTTGTTATTAATATGAAATTAAAAATTAATTATTATAAACAAAACTGGTAGATATTATATTTAATTAATTTTTTTATATTATTATTACACTTTGTAATTTTTATCATCATACATTCCAACATGATGACATTATGTTCCTGCAGGTATCAAAGCCAACGGAAGCGTTTGGGTTCGAGCAGGCCTCCAGGGAGTACACGTTACAACAGTTTGGTGAAATGGCTGATCAGTTCAAATCGGACTACTTCAACATGCCAGTACATGTGAGTGTTTAGTTACTACGGTTGTTTAGTTCCTTTCTTGGATTTACTTGTCTTAACTTATTATCTAAACCATATGATCAGCGTTTCCTCTGGGTCAAGTATCTATTCATGACTACGGGTTCCGCCTGAAAATCTGCTTTTTAAGGTCACGCGTTGACCTTAAAAAGCTGATTTTCAGCCAGTTTTTCCTTAGCTTTGCCAGTTATTCCGCCGCCAAGCAGTAGTGCGCAAGCACTACTGTGTTCCGGTTTGAAGGGCAATGCAGCTAGTGAAATTACTGGGCAAATGAAACTTTATGATCCGATCTCACAGTCGAGTAATCTTATTACCAGACTGTGCTGATGTCTCAGGATGATGTGCGCAGTGCAATGCCACGCGAAACTTGCGACACTGTTCTGTTATGGGCGGCCGTGTCACTTAACATCGGGTGAACGACTAGCACGTCACATCATTCATTAACATTTAAAAAAAACCTAAGGGAAAGTTTGTGAGTATGGATGAATGTTTGTTACTCTTTCACGCAAAAACTACTGCAGTGTCACGCGAAACTTTATAATTTGGAGTGCCGAGTGACACTGTTCTGTCATGGGCGGCCGTGTCACTTAACATCAGGTGAACGACTGGCTCGTCACATCATTCAATAACATAAAAAAAGAAGAAAGATAAGGTACATTTATTTGCTCAAACAATAAATGAGCATGACATCATTCTCATTTATTGCCAGTTGCCAGTAATGCGTTGCTAACCTTAAGAACATCCTATGTTTATTATTAATGTTAATCTGTGCCCAGATGGTGCCGACGGGGACGGTGGAGAGAGAGTTCTGGCGCGTGGTGTCGTCCATCGACGAGGACGTCACCGTCGAGTACGGCGCCGACCTGCACTCCATGGACCACGGATCCGGTGAGGACTTTACACTTTGCTGCTGGCTTTGTTGATAATCAAACACTGAATTTAATTTATAATAGGTCTTTACCTATGAAATTGCCGTATTGCAGTACAGACTTTTTCAAACAAAAAAAAGTTTTGATTGGCTATGAATTCTAAATTCAAATTAATTTTGTTTTAAAAATATGACATTCTATTTACAATATAAGTCTTTTGTTTATTGATTAGCGTTGTATTTTCATCACATTTCAACATTTTTCCTCATAATGGATACTTTGAAATTTCGTGTAATTATGGAATATGAGTTCCGTCGTGGCACCAACGCGGCACAAACGACACGTAACATCAACGACGTTTACGGAGAGAACTGTACAAACGAACGTACAACCCGTTATTGGTTTGCTCGTTTCCGTTCTGGGAATTTTGACTTGAAAAATGAACCTCGTGGTCGTCCGGAAATTTTGGCCAACAATGATGAATTAAAGGCGATTGTGGAAGCTGATGAATCTCAATCTACAGCTGAGCTGGCAGCAGCTTTTGATGTTAGCATCAAAACAATATTGGTCCATTTGCGACAGATTGGCAAGATAAAAAAGCTTGATAGATGGGTGCCCCACGAACTTAACGATCGCCAGCGCAACGTACGCGTCGAGACTTGCCTTGCGCTGCTTAACAGGCACAGAAATGAAGGAATTTTGAACCGAATTGTTACGTGCGACGAAAAATGGATTCGTTTTGACAATCGAAAGCGCTCAGCAAGTTGGTTAGATCCTGGTTCGGTACCAAAGCAATGTGCAAAACGAAAAATGACCCCTAGAAAGGTGATGGTCACAGTTTGGTGGTCTAGTGCTGGTGTGATTCATCATAGCTTTTTACAAAACGGCGAGAGCATTACTGCAGATGTGTACATTGAAGAACTGACCACAATGATGGCGAAACTCGCACGTCTGCAACCAGCTTTGGTCAATCGGTCGTCTCCACTGCTACTTCACGACAACGCGCGACCCCATACTGCACAACAGACCGTCTCTAAGCTGCATGAGTTGGGTTTGGAAGCTCTCCCTCATCCGCCATACTCACCAGATCTTGCGCCTACCTACTATTACTTTTTCCACAATTTGGACAACTTTTTAGCGGGAAAAAAATTCAATTCCCGAGAGGCAGTACAAAACGCCTTTGAAGAGTTTGTTGTCTCCCGTCCTGCTGATTTTTTCAAGAAGGGCATCCATAAACTGCCACAGCGTTGGCAAAGATGCATTGATTGCAGGGGTGATTACTTTGAATAAAAGAAATAAATAAGTTCGAAAAAAAAATACTTAAACTTTTTTCAAACAAAACGGCAATTTCATAGGTAAAGACCTAATATTTTATATTTGGCCAAAACTATGCAAGTGTGGAATGGACATCTTAATTTTATTTTACTTTATTTAATACAAGTAACAGAATACAATTTTCACAGCGGACGACATCTTCTTCTTTTTTAATACACCATAGATAAAAGAAAAATCCAGGCACTATGATTGCCCGTGGAGAAATAGTAATGTAACTATGAGTATAAAATACAGATAATCTAACAGGCTTATATAGCGTTTATTGCACGAGTTATACAATCACACCGTAACTTTGTATGTGTGTATGTTTGTTACTCCTTTACGCGCAAACGGCTTGAGTTTGGATGAAATTAACATATAGGCTACATTTTATCCCGGAAAAGTGGTATTTTCCCGTAGGATGAGTGAAACCGCGGGGCGCAACTAGTAAATAATAAATATCTGCAGACATTTCACACAGGCGTTGTGTGAAATGTAAAAATATTTATTTATTTATTTAAATATTAAAATTAAGATCTGCATTATATTTAATTTTTTTAAGTCGTTATCGTAAAGTCTGTTTGTTTGTGTGGCCTTCACGCCAAAAGACTGAACTGATTTGTATGAAATTTTGCATACAGATCGCTTATTCTGCCGAGATGAACGTTATAACGATAAGGAGTTATAGGAAATCGAGTGAGATTGCGGAGCGCCTCTAAAAATAAAGAATATTATTTATGATAAAGATTATTATAAATAACATTCTTCCATCCATCAAATATATCCAACTAGGTGGTAGGACTTTGTTGCAAAGTTCGTCTAGGTAGGTACCACCGCTTTGCCAGTTACTCTGCCGCCAAGCAGTAGTGTTTCGGTTTGAAGGGCACTGTAGCTAGTGAAATTACTGGGAAATTGAGACTTTGTGATCTGATCTCACAGTTTAGTAATCTTATTACTAGATTGTGCTGATGTCTCAGGTTGACGTGCGCAGTGCAGTGTCACGCGAAACTCTATACTTTAGAGTTCCGAGTGACACTGCAGCTGATATAGGCAGCCGTGTCGTTTAACATCAGGCGAACGGCTAGCTCGTCACGTCATTCCTTAACATAAAAAAAAAAAAAAATATTATAATAAATGTATGTGCCCCAGGGTTCCCCACGAAGTCGTCAGCCCACCTGTACCCCGGGGAGCAGCAGTACGCGGAGTCCAGCTGGAACCTCAACAACCTGCCCGTGCTCGAGGGCTCCGTGCTCGGACACATCAACGCAGACATCTCCGGGATGAAGGTTTGTGTCTAAATATACTTTGACATAAGTGTGACTTCGCCCGGGGGCGAGATGGCTGGACTGCAGTCGCGACCCCTCGCCCCGGTACGGCGGACGAGGGCTCACGGGGGGGTTTTAGTGGGTTTGAGTCCCACATACCCCCTGCCACCACCCCCCGTGGTGGTAGGGAAGTAAGAGGGCATTCCCCCCTAAAAAAAGGTGTGACTTCGCGGAATTTCATCTGAAATAGAAAAAGAAAAAAATTACTGACTGACTGATGAACAACATGCATTCCAAATCAGAGACTTAAAAGAGACTTTGAAGGGGGAAGTCGACGTATGGCGTAGAAAAGTACTAAGAAAAGTTTTTTTTAAATTCGACCTTAAGTTAGTCATTTAACTAACTTAACACTAACTAACACTAACTTAAGGTCGAATTCGCGTTGCTAAAGATTAATCTTTACATAAATAGATTTTTAATATAAATAGAGTATTGGGGGTAAATTGTGATTTATTTTAAACCACCAACGATCACACACATAGATTCTGGGTACTATCTAGGATACCCTGTGTTAGCCCAGGAACTACGACGTCTATAGTCCCGCAACACCCCAGACACAGAAACTTGTACTTGCGCTTTTTTTTCTGTGCACAAATACTTGTCCTGCCGTGGGAATCGAACCCGGTGCCTCCGGCTTATGAGCTGACCTGCTCAACCACCACGCCACAGAGACAATTAATTAATAACAATGTTCAGGGTATCTGTAATTCACAATTTATCCGCCTAATCTAATGGCTGTCTAATTTTGTGAATTTCTATCGTAGTTTTAAGATCTAACGCCTCTTCAAAACGCGAACAGGCTTTGCTTGCATACGAAATCAAATGAAAATGTATTGAATACTACCCTGCACAATTTCATACACATCCATTCAATCGTTGGGTAAGTTATCGCCGACCATACAAACATAGTTGTCTCTTTTTAACGCGGCCGTTCTCTACGTTGTTAGAAAGAGATGAACCGACGAGTAAGTGATTATTATTGTGCAGATCCCGTGGCTGTACGTGGGAATGTGTTTCGCGACTTTTTGCTGGCACAATGAAGATCACTGGAGCTATTCCATCAACTACATGCATTGGGGGGAGCCCAAGACTTGGTGACTATAATACACCTTTATTTAATAGTAATAATAACGCCCAACGATCACATACATAGATCCTGGACCCTAACTAGGATTCCCTGTGTCTAGGGACCCAGAAACTACTAGGACCATGGTCCCACAACTCTCAGATATACATCAAGTATTTGCGCTTTTTTTTCTGTGCATAAATTCTTGTCGTTCAGCGGGAATCGAACCCGCCGCCTTCGGGTTATGAGATGCTCAACCACCACACCACACAGGCTGTCAAAATTATAATTTATAGATTAATTGTTAAAGTAAAGGAAAATTTTGAAATTTGAATCATGAGTGGGATTTGTATCCATCCCTGGAGCCGGGTTATGCTTTAAGTTTTCGTGACAAGTTTCCGCCGGGTTCTCGTATGTTTGTCAAATTCGTGTCATTTGGCAATAAGCTTTCATTGGTTGTCTCTTGAACATCGACAGCGGATTATATTTGCCATGTTGACTTGACAAGAGCTTGGCAAACATACGAAGAACCGGGGGCTAGGGATATAAATGCGAACTTAGGAACTGTCAAACTTTCTTGCAGAGGGGAATTACTGTTTTATGATTTGTATTGTATCGCCTGCTTAGCGTAATCAACAAAGTAATATCAATAATCACCAGGTACGGAGTCCCCTCATCAAAGGCGGAACAGTTCGAGGCGGCGATGAAGGCGGAGGCCCCCGAGCTGTTCCAGCTGCAGCCGGACCTGCTGCACCAGCTCGTCACCATCATGAACCCCAACGTGCTGATGAAGGCCGGGGTGCCCGTCTACAGGTATGGGGTTCCTTTTAATAAGAGGGTAGCGAAATAGTGAAAGATTGTTAAAAGTTGTCGCGAAAATTTGCAAGACATGGTAATGGGGTAGGCCGTATCAATCGCTAAAACATAACTTTAATACTAGGAACAAAAATAAACTGAAAGTTCCAAGATTTACACTGCAGAAAGTTAATGGTTCATTCATGGGAAACTATATGCTTTTATAACTGATGGTATCGAACAATTGTTAATGCGTAAATTTAAATAATATGTCAAGTCAAATCTCATGAAAAAAGCCTATTAAACAATTAATGATTATGTGTCAAACAAAAAAGCTTGGCCTGAATATTCCAAGCTCAATGTTATGAAATCTTAGGTACCTTGCCTATTTGTAATGTTTATTAAGATTATCTCAGTATTTTCTTGCACCGGTGTGACGTGTGGGTGGTTACTTTTGTAATATATTCATTATCTCAACTAATAAATTATAAATATTGTAACACATAGGAGATAGATTTAAAATTAAAAATACATCACTGTAAAGTTTCTTGTAGCTTCTTCTTTACAGGTGTAATCGAAGCTTCGGATCGGAGTTTTCTATTCTGCATTGTGCCGGATTGATTGCACCAGTAGTGAGAAAGAGAACTTTTTTTTACAAACTCACATATTGTGCCTAATGGGCTTGCGTAATAATACAATAGGCACTGTTTAATTTTATATGCTTAGTACAGCAACTTAATTGTAAGTATTTTGACTTGTAAAAGTGCTAAAAATAGCCTATTTGCAGTAAATCCTTTGATTGAGGGGGTTTTTGTTTGCTCGCGTCCGTAGGCTTTAACCCTAGTTTCCCTACACGTGACCCCTGGGTGGTGCCAAAAGAGCAACCAAATAACTGGTGGAAGGCCTTAGCCGCCGGCTTAGTTACCACCCATTGGACAAAACCACGATGCCAAGCGACTCGTCGTGTTCCATCGTGACGTCCAATGAAGCCGTTCTGACGAGTAGATGTGGACAGTTGTGTTGGGTATGCAGACCGGTATTGGTGATGGAGAGGCTTTCGCGTCGGAGACCTTGCTTCGGAGGGTAGCGGGATCCGAAGCACGGTGCTCTCTGCTGGCCGACCGCAAGTTGTAGGGGGCCCAAGTAGTAGTCTAGCCAACTACGAAAGGCTGCCCCGCCGCTTGTGTAAAATCCTGAGGTTGCCCACAGGGCCAGTTGGCGACTGGAAGTGAGGAACTTGTGGGTAATTTCAGGGGGGTTCGGGCGTCCCCGCAGTCTCCGCGCAAGTTCTCCATTGGCGCGGAAGCTTCTCTATTACTGAGGGTTAGCATCCCAATATCTCGTCCACTTCTAACTTGTCTACCTAACTCACCCAACCATGAAAAAGTCTAATAAAGTGAACAAGTTTAAACGGCAGATGCACGTCCTCACTCTTAAAGTGCACCTCACAAATATTCGTGGGCTGCACTCAAATCTGCAAGCGGTCCATCATCATCTGGAGACCAATAAACCACACTTGTTCTTCTTGACTGAGACGCAAATAGGATGTCCATCAGACACGGCATATCTGGACTATCCAGGTTTCATCTTGGAAAACCACTTCCTTCCACGCGCTGGTATCTGCGTTTTCGTCCGTGATGACATTTGTTGTTTGCGTCTCCGGAACCTTGAACATCCCCACTTTTCGGTGATTTGGGTGCTAGTGGACACCGGCATTGAGAAAATTCTCTATGCTGGTGTGTACAGATCACATAGCGGTGACCGGGAGACAACTCTTCTAATGGAGTATCTCAGTGAAACGGCAGATGTGGCTCAGCAACGCTATCCTTCGGCCCAGCTTGTTGTTCTGGGGGACTTTAATGCTCACCACCAGGAGTGGTTAGTCCCACACCGGATCACGGACCACGCTGGGAGAGAGACGCGTAAGCTCGCTTTGGCGCTCAATTTAACGCAGATTGTTAAAGAGCCAACGCGAGTGCCTGATATTGATAGCCACACTGCTAACTGCCTCGACCTTCTGCTCACGACTGAACCAGACCGATACTCTGTGGCGGTATCCTCACCCATTGGTAGTTCCGATCACTGTCTGGTCAAGTCCGTTTCAGTATACTCCCCGCCTGACCCAAGCCCTAAGAGCAATCGGCGTGTCTGGAGATACAACTTAGCAGACTGGGACGAGATGCGACATTTCTTCGCTTCATATCCTTGGCGGCAAACGTGTTTTTCTTCTGGAGATCCGACGGTCTGCGCGAATGCGGTTACTGAGGTAGTATGTCGGGCTATGGAATATTTTATTCCATTTTCCGATAAACCCGTGACCAGCAAAGCCAGCCCATGGTTTGGAGCCGAATGTGCACGTGCTGAAGCGCAGAAGCATGCGGCATATCTGGCATGGGCTGACGCTCGAAAGCGCAAGGCCTCGGACACTCGAGCTAAGAAGAAAGCCTTTAACATTGCCGCCAAGGCCTGTAAGAAGGAATTAAGGAAGGCTCGTTTCAATCATATTGGTCGAATAGGGACTAAACTTGCTTCCTACCCAGCGGGTAGTAAGGCTTTTTGGTCCCTAGCCAAATCGGTTGAAGCGAACTTCTGTCGATCCTCACTGCCTCCATTATTGAAACCAGACGGATCGCTGGCTCACACTGCAAAAGAAAAAGCAAACTTGTTTGCCACTCTCTTTGCAGAAGCTTCGCGTTTAGATACTGCTAATGAGGTACCTCCCTGCCTTCCACAATGCGGTGTTTTCATGCCGGAAATACGCATACGTCAGAAGGAAGTACTAAAAACATTACGCAGTCTAGACGTGAACAAAGCCAGTGGTCCCGATGGTATACCTGCAATTGTACTTAAGAACTGTGCACCTGAGTTGTCTCCCATTCTAACACGCCTATTTCGCCTCTCTCTGGACACCGGAATAGTCCCTATGAGTTGGAAGCTAGCCAACGTACAACCTGTACCTAAGAAGGGCAGTCGTGCTGATCCTGCCAACTATCGACCCATCTCAATTACCTCCATTCTCTGTAAGAGTATGGAGCGTATAATTAACAACAAGCTCTTGGCATACCTTGAAGACAATGATCTCCTCAGTGACCGGCAATACGGATTTCGCCGAAACCGGTCCACTGGGGATCTTCTCGCGTATGCCACTCACATATTGAGCGAAGCCTTAGAGATGCATGGAGAGGCACTTGCTGTATCTCTAGACGTCTCTAAGGCATTTGATCGGGTCTGGCACGACGGTCTTCTGAATAAGCTTCCATCTTACGGACTACCTGCTGGTTTGTGCACTTGGATATCAGACTTTTTGAGGGAACGATCGCTTAGAGTAGTTCTTGATGGCTGCTCTTCCGATCAATTAGCTATTAATGCTGGTGTACCTCAGGGGTCAGTTCTTTCAGCAACACTATTCTTACTCCACATCAATGATTTGCTAAAGCCCGGTACCTTTGGGTATGCAGATGATAGTACTGTTGTTGAAAGATACGCATCCAGTGCCCGAGCCAGTGGTGACGACGTCCGGATTGAGAGAGAGGCTATGGTTGAGCGCATGAACCTGGCTTTGAAAGCCGTGTCCGATTGGGGCGATGCTAACTTGGTTAGGTTCAATGCTGCAAAAACACAGGCGTGTTTATTCACTGCTAAAAAGAGCCCACTCCATCTGGCTCCTTCATTCCGTGGTGTATCTGTAAGTTTAGGAAACCATCTTGAGCTTTTGGGTGTTGATCTCACGTCAAACCTAAACTTTGGATCCTACATCGAGTCCAAAGCCAAAGTAGCTTCAAAAAAACTCGGCATATTGTCCAAGGTAAGGCGGTACTTCACACCTGGACAGCTTCTAAATCTGTATCAAGCACAAGTCCGATCGTGTATGGAGTACTGCTGCCACCTGTGGGACTGGTCTGCCAAGTACCAGCTTGAGGCTCTGGACTCGATTGAACGGCGTGCCAAAAGGCTCATTGACGACGACACTTTGGTTGGTGAAAGGCTCCAGAGCCTTGCACATCGACGTAAGGTGGCAAGTCTGTCGGTTTTTTACAGATTACACCACGGTGAATGCGCTCAAGAACTGCATGATCTAATTCTCCCATCACCATTCCACTACCGGACTACTAGACGCTCGGCTAAGCGCCATCCTTTCGTGGTCGAAATACCACCCATTCGTACCAAGCGATTTGACTCAACGTTTTTAATTAGAACGGCTAAGGAATGGAATGCCAGCGTCTGTGTTTCCGGCGAAATATGACCCGGGCGTGTTCAAGAGAAGAGTGAATAGGTATTTACTTGGCTAGCATGCTACATCTTCGATCGCATCGTCACTTCCCATCAGGTGAGAGCGCGGTCAAATGCTAGACAAGTTTGAAGTAAAAAAAAAAAAAAAAAAAAAAAAAAAAATTATGATCCGACAACTGATGGGGAAGACGGGAACTTGAGTGGCGACCACAAACTGGGAGATGCAGCGTAGGGCTCCACTAGTGGACTGTCTATCTGGCAAAATGCGGGGAGGCAACGTATGCAAGAGGCAAGAAGCCTTTTTTTTTTTTTTTTTTGAAGGAGGTGACCGGCAGAACAGAATAGTCCCTACCTCTCTCATACCGAGGTGTCGTAAAAGGCGACTAAGGTAAATATGACGATAAACATTTTACACCCGTCAACCGATAGATGGCGGGATAACCATCTCAGACTACGTAACTAATTAAATTAAACTGACCGGTGATGGGCAGCAGTGTCACCGGTGCAAATAGTTACGTTCTGCGATCGCCAACCCGCATGCCCAGCGTGGCGATTATGGGCAAAACCCTCCTAATGGCAAGTCTCAATATACCACGGCCCCTAGTTCCCGGCCGCCCTGCTATTCCTGACCACGGCGGCGGTCATG
Source organism: Ennomos fuscantarius (assembly GCA_905220475.3). Lineage (NCBI taxonomy): Eukaryota > Metazoa > Arthropoda > Insecta > Lepidoptera > Geometridae > Ennomos > Ennomos fuscantarius. The sequence continues at coordinate 10,511,639 of HG992048.1, read as the reverse complement.
GTAACGGCAAGGCAGGGGGTGCTAAGAATCTCCGGGCTACGGTAGGCCGCCAAAACCAACTGACCTTGGCAACGTATAACGGACGCACGTTACGACTCAATGAACACCTTGTGCAGCTAGAGGAAGAGCTGAACAACATAAGATGGCACATTCTGGGGTTATGTGAAGTCCGAAGAGAGGGGGAGGACACCATAACTCTTGAATCGGGCCATCTTATGTATTTCAGAGAAGGAGACCAGCTATCCCAGGGTGGCGTCGGGTTTCTGGTTAATAAAGCTCTTAGTAACAACGTTGTTGAAATCTCCAGTGTGTCGACAAGGGTCGCGTACCTTGTAATCAGATTAACCGAGAGGTACAGCCTCAAGGTTATTCAGGTATACGCACCGACTTCGGCACACTCGGACGATGAGGTAGAGGATATGTACGAGGACATATCAAGAGCCTTGCACAGCACCTCTAAGGCTCACTTCAACGTTGTTATGGGGGACTTTAACGCTAAAGTAGGAGTACAGACTTGCAGCGAATCGATAATAGGACAACACGGCTTTGGTAGTAGAAACCATAGGGGCCAAATGCTCGTCAATTTCCTAGAGAAGGAGGGACTCTTTTTGATGAACTCCTTCTACAGGAAACAGCCGCAAAGGAAGTGGACGTGGCAGAGCCCTGATGGTATGACAAAAAATGAGATCGACTTCATCATAGCGGACAAACGGCGTATATTCAGAGATGTTTCAGTGATCACTAGGTTCAATACCGGAAGTGATCACAGGCTTGTAAGAGGCACTCTGAATATCGACATCAAGCTGGAACGAGCCCGCTTGATGAAGTCCACGCTCCGACCGAACATACTCCAAGCTGTGGTAGGGTCTGAAACATTCCAGCTAAAACTGGAAAATCGATTCGCTGCCTTGGAAACTACAGATGACGTGGATCAGAAACTCGACCAAGTGGTGGATGTCCTAAGGGAAGAAGGTGCGAAGTTTTGTGCAAAGAAGCGTACAGGCAGAAAGTCGAAACTTTCGATGGAGACTCTGCAACTTATGGAGGAGCGACGTGAAAACCCCTCGTCTACTTCGTCACAACACCAACAGGCACTCAACAAGTCTATTAAAAAGCTGGTACGACGTGACCTCCGATCCTCCAATACGCTCGAAATTGAAAGAGCTATAGAGCAGAATCGGGGGTCAAAAGTGTTCGTCCAGCAACTTGGGAGAAGCCATCTGACGAAGCTGACTACATCAACGGGTGAAGTCGTCTCCTCAAAGACAGAGATCCTTTCGGAAGTTGAAAACTTTTATGGCCAGCTCTACGCATCACATGCTTGCCGACCTGATCCCAATACAGAGGACTGCAGAGCCACCCTAACACGCCACTTTACCGAAGAGCTGCCTGAAGTCAGCCAGGACGAGATCGTGATGGCCCTTAAGCAGCTTAAGAACGGAAAAGCCTCAGGTGAGGATGGAGTTACGACTGAGCTCTTAAGAGCTGGGGGTACTCCAGTGCTTAGAGAGCTTCAGGTGCTTTTTAATTCTGTCCTCTTTACTGGGAGAACTCCGAAGGCATGGAACAGAAGCGTGGTCATTTTGTTCTTCAAAAAGGGTGACAAAACCCTTCTGAAGAATTATCGACCAATTTCGCTTCTGAGCCATGTCTATAAGCTGTTCTCAAGGGTGATCACGAATCGTCTAGCGCGAAGGCTCGACGAGTTTCAACCTCCGGAACAGGCCGGGTTTCGTAGCGGATACAGTACCATAGACCACATTCACACAGTGCGGCAGATTGTACAGAAGACCGAGGAGTACAATCGACCCCTGTGCTTAGCTTTTGTGGACTATGAGAAGGCCTTTGACTCTATCGAAACCTGGTCTGTTCTGGACTCCTTACAGCGATGCCAAGTTGACTGGCGATACATCGAAGTGATGAGATGCCTATATGATGCCGCAACGATGACCGTCCAATTGCAAAACCAGCCGTCTAAACATATCTACTTGCGTCGCGGAGTGAGGCAAGGGGATGTGATATCCCCGAAATTGTTCACAAACGCTTTGGAGGATATGTTTAAGACGCTGGACTGGAAGGGTTGTGGCATCAATATAAATGGCGAGTACATCTCTCACTTGCGATTTGCAGACGACATCGTCATAATGGCTGAATCGCTGGAGGATCTGCAACGGATGCTGGACGGCCTAGCTGATTCTTCTTTACGCATCGGTCTACGGATGAACTTGGATAAAACCAAGGTCATGTTCAACGAGCACGTTGTTCCGGGACCGATTGCTATAAATGGAGTAGCTCTTGAGATTGTTAAAAAGTACGTTTACCTAGGGCAGACGCTCCAACTAGGGAAAAACAATTTCGAGAGTGAAGCCAGCAGAAGAATACAGCTAGGCTGGGCAGCATTTGGGAAACTTCGTCATGTCTTTTCATCGTCCATACCGCAATGTCTCAAGACGAAAGTCTTCAACCAGTGCGTCCTACCAGTCATGACCTACGGAGCCGAAACGTGGACACTCACGGTAGGACTGGTCCACAAATTTAAGGTCGCTCAGCGAGCTATGGAGCGAGCTATGCTCGGTGTTTCTCTGCGGGATCGGATCCGAAACGAAGTCATTCGCCAGAGAACTAAAGTTATCGACATAGCTCAGCAAATTAGCAAGCTGAAGTGGCAGTGGGCTGGTCATATCTGCCGAAGAACCGATAACCGTTGGGGTAGACGTGTTCTAGAGTGGAGACCGCGAACCGGCAGACGTAGTGTAGGACGCCCTGCGGCAAGATGGAGCGATGATATACGCAAGGTAGCTGGCAGTAACTGGAAGAGTAGAGCCGAAGACCGGGCTCAGTGGCGTGCTTTGGGAGAGGCCTATGTCCAGCAGTGGACTATTGTAGGCTGATGATGATGATGATGATGATGATGAAGAAGCCTTTCAAAGTGAAGGGTCCTATGTTCACCAGTGGACGGCTTCAGCCTCATGTTTTTTTTATTTGATAGGCTTGCGTTTTGCCATTATCTTACTTGATGGTAAGTGACTATACGGTCTAGGATTTAACATGCTTGCCTAGAATATACCCGTGACGATGACACGAAGACTCCAAGATTGTAGTTTTGGGGTAATATAGACAATGTTTTTTGGTTGTTCACATGATAACTGTGGAAGCAAATCGCTTTGATGCACATGTAACAATATAATGATGGCGTAATAAACTTATACACGACATGATGGAAGTCGGGAATCACAAACCCGTCGGATGCCATTAATTTATATAAGTTACCTATTGTTGTTGTCGGACGACTATCTATCTGTTTATTTATTTATTTAATTTATTTTCATTTTCAACCAATGTATAAAATAAAATAAATAAAAATAAATATTGTGGACATTTCACAAAGCGCCATCTAGCCCCAAACTAAGCTAAGCTATGGGAACCAGATAACTGATACAATACTTATATACTTTTTGTTTGTAAATACATACAATACAAATATAATACATAGAATACAATATAACACTCAGACACAGAACAAACATCGATGCTCATCACACAAATGTTTGTCCTGGGTGGGAATCGAACTCACAACCTGCAGTTCAGAAGGCAGGCACTACCAACTGAACTATCGGGCCAGTCAAAAGGAAAGTCTAAAGTATTTATAATTATTATTATAAGTTAAAATGTAATCTGACCTGCCTTGTGTAACATGCAAAGTTATATAGCCAATAAATTATATTATATTCTATTCTATAATAACAATAGATCATCCTCGATACGTTCATGCGTTAGATGAACAATAAAAAAAAACGCACGACAGTCGTACGAATAACATTCCTTGAGTATAGTCGTAGCATGAATACGCGGTATGGTTGTAGACTGGACCAGCACGCGGGAGAGTTCGTGGTGACGTTCCCCCGCGCCTACCACGCCGGCTTCAACCAGGGGTACAACTTCGCGGAGGCGGTCAACTTCACGCCGCCGGACTGGGTGAGTGCACGCTTGTAGCCGGTGCAACACCATGCACCCATGTGCTGCTCTAATAGCATCAGTTAGTGAGACCGTGTTGAAAAATAATGTTACTTATTAGGGTATAACTTGGTGTAACTGGCCGCTATTAGTTATTGACCACTATTTACTACATTTGCATGAAATAAGACTTACATTTACGTAACGCCACCTGTGATCATGGTTTAACTTTACCTTATTTATAAACTTTCATATTAGTTCACAATTGAAGGGTTGAGAATAAAAAGGGTTTAACTGTCACATTGATAGTTACGAGAAAATTTACTTTAACTGCTTCATTTTAATGTAAAGTGCTTATAAGGTAATAGAAAAGGTTTATGTAAGTTTCAGTTGCTTGAAAATGTATTAATTCTATTTAAATACCAAATATAGTACTTGTAAGCAGAAGGGGTTTGTGCGTAGGTTGCAACCTATATAACTATAGGCCTTCAGCATGTCCACACCGCGCCGTGTCTGGAACGAGAACGATCCGTAGTACACCGAGCAGTCCCTTTTTATAGCCAGATGGGTAGGAAAGCGATGACAAATGCCAGTGCTGCCACTGTAATAAATTTAAATGCTGCCACAGAGTAAATTACGGTACAGCCCGCTGCGCATAGAGTTTATAACTGGACGTTGCCGCCGTCATACTAATTCATACAATTACTGTAAAAATATAATATAATAAAATAATTATAATAATATTTTTATGCTAAGTGAACTGTATTCCTGTGACAGATAAACCGTTATTAGATTCAAAATCTCGAGATTTAAGCATCATTTCGGTATTTTAAGAATGTATTATTTTAGATAATTTCCCGCTGAATCCAACAAGATTGTGAAAAAATAAGTTACACCCTTTTTGTTCTCACCCCTTCAATTATTACCGTATGGAAACTAACACGAACTGGCCAGTGCACCAAAGTGGGCAGTGATGGTTTACCGTGGCGTCCCCCCGCAGCTGAAGATGGGGCGCGAGTGCATCGCGCACTACTCGACGCTGCGGCGCTACTGCGTGTTCTCGCACGACGAGCTGGTGTGCAAGATGGCGCTGGAGGCCGACGGGCTGTCGCTCACGGTGGCGCTGGCCGCCTACCGCGACATGCGCAGCATGCTGCACGACGAGCGGAAGCTGAGGAAGGCGCTGCTCGACTGGGTGACTATTGTTTCATTGCGTTTGAAACTTTTACAGGATAGATGGCTGTTACTTCACCCAAAGGTGTCGTATGTTGCCAAACGTAATACACAAGCTCTGTGTAATCAGATTGTATAATTACGTAGTTCGTTATAATTACATAAAAATATGTAAACTCGTGACTGAGTCAGCGCCGAGCCGCCGCCGCCGCCGCGCGTACTCCTTGAGGATGGGCATCTTTATTGCCCGAACACCGGCCGAGTTATTCGACTGTATCTCGTGAGTTTTAGCCGTGTAATAGTTGTAGTTATTCGGGTGTTCTCCTCTACAGGACGCATTTCTTAGCTGATTCTTGTAAAATGTTGTGAGCTAATTAAAACAGCCGGTTAGTTGAACGAACAATTTATTGCTGGCGTTAAGACACATCTATAAGCTGACGATCTCCGTAGTATCGTATAGATAGTTGAGTAAAGGTATACATACAGGTGCAGAGGCGCTTGCATATAAAGTTATTTAGCTAATTTTTTATTTATTATAAAATCTGCGATTAGATATTTTTTAAATGGTGGAGCTGTGAATAATAGTTTGTCAGTTTGAAGCTGTGCGAAGACAGACTCATGAGGTTCACAGAACCGTTAGCTTGGGTATGACCGTCCTCGTGTGCAGGGCGTGACGGAGGCGGAGCGCGAGGCGTTCGAGCTGCTGCCGGACGACGAGCGGCAGTGCGCGCTGTGCAAGACCACGTGCTTCCTGTCGGCCGTCACCTGCGCCTGCACCGCCACGCTCGCCTGCCTGCGCCACGCCGCCGCGCTCTGCGCCTGCCCGCCGCGCCGCCGCCGGCTCAGGTACCGCCAAGGGCCTTTGGTGCACCCGAGGGAAACACTGCATTGTATGGATTTGACTGTACCAATGCGTACTTTATGTGCGTTATTAAGGACATTTTCTAATTAGGAACAAATAGATAGATAAACCACACTACAAGATCAATTTAGAACCACAAACTTAAAAATCAAGTGTCACTATGAAATGGGAGGAATGGAATGACTCTTGTGGCATTGCAACCAATATTCTATGATTACTCTCCGGTCAAATAAGAGATAGTTCGGAATAGACAATGTACGTCAAATGTATATGTTAATAGGTTAATGTTTCTAGCATGTTTTGCTGTTGGTGCGTGTATAACTCTAAAATGACTGAAAAATTTAGACGGTTTTTTGCACAGAGTTTGCTGCAGGAAGGTTAGGATAGGAGTTTAGGCAAAAAATAGGCAAATTGCGAGTGAAGCCGTGGGGCGTCTCTAGTTTATATTTACAGCTAACTGACCCGATATAAGGGACGTTCCGCGTTTTCTGAATTTGGTCATGTTCCAAGAAACTTATTCAATTTATCGTTCAATAAAAAATATTTCCGATATTTTTAAACAAAAAGTAGCTAAATCGGTCCAACTATTCTCATATGATTCCTCACTAAGTACTAGCATTATAGAATTTTGTGGACTAGAAATGAAATTTATTATTTGTGAACAATAACCTAATATTATTATTTGCCACAATCTGGCCCCAATCCAGCAAAATGCTAGCTGCAAGCGATCAGGGCTGGTCTTCCATTAGCACCGGTGAGTGATGGTGAATCCACCGCCCCTTGCAGGTACCGCTACACGCTGGACGAGCTGCCGTGCATGCTGGACCGCCTCAAGCGCAAGTCGGAGCAGTTCCGGGAGTGGGCCGAGGCGGTGCAGAACGCGCTGGATCCCGACACGCCCAAGACCTGCGACCTGGACGGGCTCAGGGCGCACCTGAAACGGGCGCATGACCTCAAGGTATGAGGAATATGCAAATTGTATATGATAAAATTATTAGCAATGTTTTTACACTATGCCAACCGAATCCCTTTGTTGATCTCTTGAACTCCACATCTTGACTTCCTCTGTTGATATTTTGACCTCCACTGTTAATATTTAACGCCGTTAATATTTTGAATCCTGCGTTAATCTTTGGACCCTTTTTTGTTGGGCGTTTGACTCCCTCCATTTAGATTTAGAACCTTTTTATTCGTCTCCTGACCTAACAGTTGATAACTTGGCCTCATCTCATAATTTCCTTTGCATCAGCAAAGAAAAGAAAACATTTACACATACAGACGAAAAATACAAACATTTATTCCGGACATCACACAACATCACATTACATTATAGTAGAATAAGGTATAATTTAGAAAACAGACAAAATAATAGTGTAACATTGTGTGATGTCATGACCAGGTCCCGACACAGGGTGATATTAAGGTCAGCGCGTGACCTTAGAAAACTGATTTCTGATTGATCTCACCCAGTACCCATTTCACTTTATCTTAATAATAAAAAAAATAAAAACATTCAGCCATCCCAAAATAAACGATACAAGGTTTCTCCATATTACAGAATGAACCAAAATATCTAGATCTCATTCATAAAACAATTATTTTTGTGAATGAAATCTCGATTTGATCACTTATAGACGACTGAACGGCGCTGTTTTAAAATTTAGAATACTAGAGTTTCGCCCCGCGGTTTCACCCGCAGATAATATGTACCCTATGTGTTATTCCACTATATAAGCTATCTATATTCCAAATTTCATTCATATCCGTTCAGCCGTTTGAGCGTAGAAGAGTAACGAACACACACACAAACTTTCGTCTTTATAATATTAGTGTGATGAGTCAAGTTTTTATATATTAAGGTCCGTATTACAGAACGATGCTCAGTCATCGATCGGTGCTCAAGCAGAGATTTCATTCATAAAGCTGCTTGAGCACCGATCGATGACTGAGCATCGTTCTGTAATACGGACGTTAATGTCCGTTTTGTAACCTCGTATAAAACCTCCAAAGATGCAAAAGACGGAGATAGTCCGCGCCCTCGAGACGGCCATAGAAGACGCGGAGAAGTGCCTGTCGGTGATCCAGCAGCTGGACCTCAACAAGATGCGCACGAGGACGCGCCACCACGACCCCAAGTACCGGCTCACCATCCACGAGCTCACCCTGTTCGCCGCCGAGATCGATGGGCTCGCTTGTGTGCTGCCAGAAGGTACGGTCTAGAAGATCATGCAAAATGGGCTATTTTACTACTATTATTATTTTATTACTATTTACTAGGCGGTAGGACTTTTTTGCAAAGTTCGTCTAGGTAGGTACCACCGCTTTGCCAATTATTCTGCCGCTAAGCAGTAGTGCGCAAGCACTGCTGTGTTCCGGTTTGAAGGGCACTGTATAAATAATATAGGGTCCAGGACGTATGTATGTGATCGTTGGGCGTTATTATTATTATTATTATTGTATCCACAGGGTCGGCGGTAAAGGAAGTGTTACGTCAAACGTCCGAGTTCGAGAACCGAGCGAGCGATCTCTTGGATAAGGACTTGGACAAAGTTGATGCTGCTTACGTCAGAGAGCTTGAAGAGGTAAGATGTCGCGTGTAGAGGTAGAATATGTTTTCATTGCAAAATATGTATTTATGGTGAATTATGGTTTCCAGAATGTGCTGCAGAAATGGACACATTCCTTCTCTCGAGACAGCGTTTGACCAATGCAAAAGGAACAAAATGTATGACGTGCTCTGCGTGATCGTTCATTAGTCTAACGCTTTCTCCAGAGTAGAGATATGTCGATTTCTACATTTCTTACTATATGTGGTGGCCAAAATCATGATAAGTAAATAGTGTACTTTAGACAACAACTAAGTAAAACTTCTTTAGTTTAGCGCCATCTATCGGCCGGTATAACTTTGTTTTAGATTTGTTTAATGTCAATGTCTCCATCTCGACAATTGTAAATTTTCATTTTACCGGACATACCAACATAATAATACAAATTTTGAACATATTTATGGTGAGATCTACGTGAACCAACTTCAATTTTCGTTCGCCTCGCATTCACCAGCTTACTTCCCAAAGAAGTTTTACTGCAAAATGTTCAGTCATTCACATATCCTTTTCGTCCCCAGACTGTAGAACTGGGGTCCCAGCTGTGCATAGTGCTGCCCCAACTAGCGCCCCTCCAAGCTCGCTGCGCCCAGGCCAAGTTCATAGAGGAAGTGCAGAACTATAAGGAAGACTGTTCCACCCTCACCCCGGAGGTCATCACCAGGCTGATGAAAGATGCTGAAAATGTGCTGCCTCATCACAGGATCGAACTGGAGAGGTCTAACCTGTACAAATTGAAGAGTGAGTATATCTGGGAGATTTTTTTAGGAGAGATATCTGTAGTTACTTTGTACCTAAATTTCTTTTGATGGTGAGTGATTTGACCTAAAATCAGCATGTAGAAGGTATAGGGTATTCTTTCTGGCCTCGATGACAGGACACCCAAGTCTTGTAAAGTAATGGTTCCTCAAAATGTAGAACCAAATTTTCAAGGTGTTGCCATTAGTTTAGGTAAATATACATTTTATAGCAAATTAAATCAGTTTTTGAGACTTGTATAAAATCTGTTGTTTTAGGCTACGTCCCTTGTACATATGTGGTATTGAAATTCCCCAGAATTGTTCATTATTAAAAAAAAGAAAAAAATTTTTAGAGATATTCAAATTTGTATCAGATTATATAAAGTTTTTGAAAGGGGGAGTCTTAAGATGTCTCGTTCATAACTAACGATATCCAGATTAAAAAAATTAAGTAATAAAAGAAAACGTAACTGTTATTTTTCAACAATTTTTAATAAAATCAACAAAAAACCGGAGTCATAACTTTTGAAAAATTAGCAATATTTTTTTATAATTAAATCTTGTTTTAACAATTTGAATAAAACCATGTATCAATAGTAATTCGACTAGACATTGTATATGCATAATTTTACCATTATTTTCTTTAATGGTGTAAACCACACACATTGATAATACACTCTGTGGCAATATAATTATTGTATGGTGTAGTCCGTACATTAAAACGATAAGACCTAATTAATGAGAAACTGTTTATTAATCCCAAAAACTAGGTCTAAATGGTAAATGTGAATGGTAGCGAGAACACGCGGAATGGTTGGTGTCCGATCGTGAACCGGTGACGCGCGGTATGAAATATGGTATGAATGGGTAAAATGCTGACCGCGCGTTTGGCGTACAATAGGCATGACGAAAGATTTTGAAATCCTCTTCCGTAATGTGGGTATACATTTACTATTTACGAAAAAACCTTTATTTCGGTAATAAACTTAATTTTAACCAAGATTAAAGCCATTTTCATAATATTTTTTTTTGCGGCGCGAAAACAGCTCGAGGTGTCATGGCGTCGGCTCTGACGTCACTCCTAGGTGTTTACCTACACAATGACATGTTTATGTCAGAATACGAAAGAATACAAAATAACAAAATCAATCCAAATGCGTATATTCACAACAGCAAAAATCTACGTGTGACGTCATGCGCTGTGATTGGCGTTTCAGTCAAAATGGCCGATCGCAGTATTTTAATGTTTTATTTTATTTGAAAATCTAAGTAATCTCAATATTTTTAATAAAACTAAACCAGTGTTTCAACGTTATTTAATATAAATTTTACCCTAAAAACATTAAATTGACCATTTTTTGATACTGTCGTCATGCCTATTATATTCATTAATTATCCCCCTCCGTGGCCCCAGTCCAAGTGGAGGAGTGGGAGGAGCGGGCGCGCGCGGTGCTGACGCGGGGGGCGGGCGCGGGGGAGGCGGGGGAGGAGGGGGAGGCGCGGTACAGCTGCGTGGGCGCGCTGGAGGCGCTGCTGGCGGAGGGGGACGACATCGACGCCGCGCTGCCCAGCTACCACGCGCTGCACTCCGCCGTCACGCACGCCAAGGACTGGCTCGCGAAGGTACGCCGCACTACACGTGCCACGGGCTGACGTAACAACATCCTGTCTGAATATCCCACGGGACATTAACAAATTATAATCTGACTAAAATTGAAGAACCATCAATATTATTGCAGTGTTCACTATAGAAAAAATATTTTATTTTTATTTTTACTGTTTTATCCAATGAATGGCTTTTATTCTGATTATTGAGGAACCGCGCCTAAGATAAATATGTACTTAAGATTATTAGCCTGTATGTACCGTTCCTACTCGCATTTAAAGGTGTTATTTTGTATTTTCACTTGCAAGTGAATATGATTCTTTAAGTGAAAATAATATCTTAAACCTAAAAAATCCCATAGAAATCCATTTTTTTCTTAATTGGTCTGAACAACTATTACAACCAGTAGGCTATTTGCCATAAAGTAGCTTAAAATTGAAAAAAATAATTGAAAAAATAAGTAAAATCGGTAAATAAATCTCAGAGTAGTACGCCTTTAAAGTTTCTGGAGAGGTCATCGCCTGTCTCTTTCTTGCAAAACTGTGATCGTGTGACGCTCCCTCATAGCAACTATGAAGTTTTGTTACTGATGTCCCATGCCAAAGAAATTGTTACCATAAAGTTACCACAGCTTAGTAATGAGTTACTATGCGAACTGGTAACTGACGTCACTGCCTATTTGAGCTGTCTCTTTCTATTTCTGTATTTAAAAATGCTTGTAATTGTGACATTTTTTGAGATATTTAATTTTTGTTTGCACAATCATCTGTTTTTTAAGGTATGTTATTTATTTATGCAATAAAAATATAGCACTCAAATAGTTTATTGGGCGGCTAGATTTTAATCGATAATTCTTATCTAAATACTATTTATTATGAAAGAAAGTGTATTTATTACAGCTTATCCTGGTAAATTGGGTATCTTACGTAACTCAGCAAAATTTCCCTTCGAACTCCAACATTTAATTTCCGGCATACACCGCTTCTTTCTGTTCCTTTGGCGAGGACAAACTATAAGCAAAATACCTTCTTCTGGAGAACCTCTTCATTTCTTAATGACTTTTTAAAGATTAATAATGCTTATGACATTTTCTTTGGCGGGGAGCGTTCCATAAGGCAAAAATTGGCATCTGAATTTTTTGTTTCTCAAACTTAATAGCATTACTGAATAGGTCTCCTGCTAACTTCATTAGCTACCTACTACGAGCTTATTTCTTTATATACTAATGTTTCTATAGGTGGAAACTTGTAACTGGCCTAGTTTGTTTTACTGTATGTTTACGTTTTTATATGTATATTGGCTGTAAGTTTTCCTAATATGATTAAATAAATAAATAAATAACAAAAGTAGTTATGATTAATAAATAGTTATCGATGAGTAGTACGCAAGTGTACAGCAGTCGGCACCCGCAGGTGGAGGAGATGCAGGCCAAGGACCTGTACCCGTACCTGCACAGCGTGGAGGCGCTGGCGCGGCGCGCGGCGCACATCCCGCTGGCGCTCTACGAGAAGGACCAGCTCGCGGCCGCGCTGGCCTCCGCGCGCGAGTGGAAGCGGGGCGCCGCCGACATGTTCCTCAAGAAGGTGAGCGGCCCGGGGTACCCCGAGGAGATCAGTGATGTTGGCAGACGCTTTGGATTTAGTTCTACCGTGTCCAAAATCTATTACATACAATACATTTGAGATCGTACGCGCTTCGGAACGAATTCATTATGGATATTACGTAAATTTTTGCCTTGTAGCGCTGAGCATACGTAAAATATCGTAACCGCGATTCAGAACTTCATACAAACTACCTCAAATTACAGAAACTACGCATTATCATTGACAACACCAAAAAGTGCCAACTAGAAATTTTTTGGAACACTTCTGTCCGTTCCTTTGTTACGCTATCACGCAAAAACTACCGGACCGATGTTGATGAAATTTATTATGCTAAATGTTTATTATCCCGGTCTACATTTAGGATACTTTTTATTCCAAATAACATCCCTTAAAGCGGTGAGAAGGGTTGGTAAAATTTGTATGTAGAGTTTTTTTTGTAAAGCTATTATTATGAAACTTGCAAAGATATCAAGAAAAACATTATGAAAAAACGAAAAATGAATGAAACCTTAATACGAAGAGAAGGATCAAGCTATACTATACGCATATATATATACGATATATATATATAACTTTTTCTTTTAATAATTCAGATTTTTCTTTTCTGCATTTAACGGCAACTCCATATCGCCGCAAAATGCATAGTTCTCTCAGTGTCGCTCTATAGAGTTTGTATTAGTTGACTCGCCCCGGCTTCGCACGCATGAATTAGTAAAACGTGGTCCAACGAGACAAAAAGTATCCTATGTCCGTCTCCTCCTGGTTTTAAGCAAGCTCCACCAATTTTCAGCCAAATCGGTTTAGCCGTTCTTGAGTTATAAATAGTGTAACTAACACGACTTTCTTTTTTACATATAGATTAGAACATAGGGCGATTTTTAAAAACATACGTTGGCGAAATGTGATGTCGATAACAGAAATTCATATGGAATTTAAATTCAAATAGCTTGGATTTAAAGTTTTTTTTTTTTTCACCTTTCGATAGGCTGGCATTTTACCACCGTCTCACCTGATGGTAAGTAACGACGTGGTTGACGATGGAACATGATTGCTAAAAGATACCAGTTCACTCTTCAAAACTCCCAGATTATATATTTCAGGAAACAAAGACGCAAGTTTATAACCAAGAATAAAAAAAATCCACGAAATGCAGTTCAACAAAACGCATGAATTGCGCCAAAACCCAGCACATCACCTCGTATTCGCGAAAGCGGGCGATGGTCTATATGACATGATATTGACATCTTGGAATTGTCCTGTATCACAATGGTAAAAAATATTTTATAGCATGATATTGCTAAATGTTATTTTTCTAATTTCGATATTGTGTTCATCTACACATCAAATTCAAAGTCCTGACTGACTGACTTATATATCAACGCACAGCCTAAACCGCTTGTCTTAGAGACTTGAAATTTGGAAGGTGTGTTCTTTGTAAAATGTAGGTATCCACTAAGAAAGGGTTTTTCAAAATTCCACCCCTAAGAGGGTGAAATGGGTGGTTGAATTGTCTATTAAAAAAAATCTTCGTTTTCTAAAGGCCACACGTTCGAAGCCGCGAGCAGAAGCTAGTTGTAATATAACTTGAATATTACGAAACGAGAGTAGAGAACAACCTCGATGTGCCCCCAGAACTGGGCGTACTCCCTCCTGGAGGCGCTGTCCCCGCGCACGGAGGGGGCGGAGCCCGCGGCGCGGCGGCGCGCGCGGCCCGCGGCGGGGGACCCGCCCCCCTCCTCGCTGGAGGCCGGCCTGTTCCTGCGGAACTTCAGCGAGGACTCCACGCCCACGGAGATAGTGGCCGCCTTCAAGCAGGCCGAGAACAGGGAGCTGCTGGCGGTCAGGGAACTCAGGTCGGTGGGCTTCTGAAAAGTCAAAAGATTTATTGCAAATAGGCTATTATTAGCACTTTTACCAGTCAAAATTATATTATGTACTTAAAATTAAGTTATTTTACAAGGCATATGAAATTACAAAGTGGTTATTGTCAAATAATATATAGCAAGCCCATTACAATATACGAGTTTGACAAGAAAGCAGTTCTCTTTTTCACTACTGGTGCAAGCAATAGAAGAAGTGAACAGGAGTAATGTTGGTATCTACAGACTTTTACAGAGCAGAGCGGGAGCCGAGGTTTTTTTTTTATTACTTATTGGTCAGCGTTTGACCACATCTCACCTGATAGTAAGTGCAGATGGAGCCGAAGGTGGACCCACTTACTCAGAAGTTCTGCCGAAATGACGTTATTATTAATAATAATATCGCCCAACGACCACATACATAGATCCTGGACCCTAACTAGGATTCACTGTGTCTAGGGACCCAGGAACTACGAGGACCATGGTCCTACAACACCCAGACTCAGAACAAGTATTTGCGTTTTTTCTTTTCTGTGCACAATTACTTGTCCTGAAGCGGGAAAGCGGGAATCGAACCTGCCGCCTCCAGGCTATGCGCTGACCTGGTCAATCATCATACCACAGAGGCTGTCTATTCAATTATTGTATTATATTTATCAACTAGTGTTTGCCTGCGGCTCTATCTGCGTTGTCCACAAGGTACAATACGCCATGTGAATGATAAAGGACACGAGATGACTTGTCATGGCAGCTCAAATGTCCCGGATAATGCGACATATTGATTTGTATCATAAATCTTTAAGAAGCAACTTGTTTATGTTATTAACCAATTTTAGAGCGAAGAACCTGCGCAAAGAAGTCCGCGGTCCGATGGCGGCGAACGTTACGTTTTGCGTGTGCCAGAAGCGGCAGTATGGCGTCATGACGCAGTGCGAGCTGTGCAAGGATTGGTTCCACGGTTAGTGCTCACTCAGCAGTGCTTGCGCACTACTGCTTGGCGGCAGAATAACTGACAAAGCGGTGGTACCTACCTAGACGAACTTTGCAGAAAAGTCCTACCATCTAGTAAAGTTCTACAAACTTTGGAATTTGGTGATCATGTACCATGATTCTGTTATTTAAGTGCAAAATACAATTTGTGCAGCTGTTGGCTGTTTTGACTCTTTGGTTCACTCATTTTTGTTGTAATATTTAATAATCTCGTTAACATAACGAGTGTTCTTTCCACCTGCCACACGACCGAATTAAAACCTGTTTTAGTTTAGCTGAATCTATCGGCTGGTATAACTTATTGCTTTGTTTAATGTTAATGTCGCCATCTTGACAATTTTAATTGTCACTTTACCGGGTATATGCCAACATAATAATACATATTTTTAACTTTGTTTTGTTGATAATGGCGATCTACGTGAACCAATAACGTTCAACTTCCGTTGGCCTCGTCAGCTTACTCGCCAAGTCAAGCGTGCGTAAAGAAGTTTTACTTCAAAAATACTTAATACTTTCTCGAGGTTTATTATAAAATCATGCTGGTTGTTAAATATTTTAGGGATAATAAAAATATCTTTGTGTGCATTATACTGTATTTTCATTAATTAATTTCTGTTTGTACAGCAACATGTATGCAAGCGGCGAACCAAGAACGCGAGGAATCTCCGGAGAGAGAAAACAACCCGTTCTCAACGACCGACCCCAAGTTCCTGTGCCCGGACTGCATGCGCACCAAGCGGCCGCGGCTCGACAGGATACTGGCCTTGCTGGTCAGTAGTAGTAGTAGTAGTCGTCATCAGCATCATCGATTTCATTTCATCGTTTAATCACTTTCAATAACCAAACTTTTGGATGTACTAACACATGCGATCGAGCGTCTGTGATTGGTGGAAAGATGCGATGCGTAAGATATCTGTCGGACGTTCGAGCGTCCGATATGATATTCGCGATCATTTATTCCCATTTTAAGGCTGTGTCTTCGTTTGACGAAATTGAGCGGATTTTGTTTGTTTCGAACTTGTCCAGCATTTGACCCCGCTCTCACCTGATGGGAAGTGACGATGCGATCGAAGGTGTAGCATGCTAGCCAAGTAAATACCGGTAAATGTAATAATATAATAAATAATGCGGTTTATTGATTTCAGTTCAGTTGGCATCGTGTATAATTTTTAATGCAGTTTCCATACTGCGCATACTTTACGCAATTTGCAGCGTTTCGCTCGTAAACTCATTTAGTAAATTCGTTTATAAATATGGCAAAAAATAGCTCCTGTTAGCAGCGACTTCAGAGACTTCTTCTCGGGGCGCTGACTGTTGGAAACATGTATTTAACATCTGTGCGATACTGATCTATAATTCTATGTTTATCTGTGGTTTCTCTTCTCAATACACAGATAAGTGTGGACGTATTATTCTTTCACTAGTTGCGCCCTGCGGTTTCACCTGCGGATAAAAAGTATTTTAATTATTTGCTCATCCTACGGGAACATTTCACTGTTCCGAGATAAAATGTAGCCTATATGTTAATCCAGCGTATAAGCTATTTTAGTACCGAATTTCATTTAAATCCATTCAGCGGTTTGAACGTGAAGGAGTAACAAACGTACACACATACAAACATTCGCCTTTATAATATTAGTGTGATTTCACCGGACCGGCCATTATTTATTTCGTTCGTTGATAGCATTCGAGTTTTGTTCCCTTACCTTCTCCGCTAAGAGTGGTCCGTGTGGCGTGCGCAGGTGTGGCTGCAGAAGCTGCCGGTGCGGCTGGCGGA
The DNA here is from genome assembly GCA_905220475.3 of Ennomos fuscantarius. Taxonomy (NCBI): domain Eukaryota; kingdom Metazoa; phylum Arthropoda; class Insecta; order Lepidoptera; family Geometridae; genus Ennomos; species Ennomos fuscantarius. Next base: position 10,494,471 of record HG992048.1, on the reverse strand, counting down.
GGGCGAGGCGCTGCAGTGCGTGACGGAGCGCGCCATGGCGTGGCAGGACGCCGCGCGCGCCGCGCTGCAGGACCCCGCGCTGCAGGCGCTGCAGGGGCCCGCGCAGCCGGTGAGGGGCACACCACGGCTGCAATATGTTACTTATGATACTTTCAAAAACTAACCTTAACTAGAATCATGCGGTGGACATATTCCCTTTTGGATGTAAACCTAACTTGCGTTTATAGCTAACAAAAATGACGCTATCTCTAGACGCTAGAGCGCTAGACACAAACGATAAAATGAAGTTCTAACCCACAACAAAATATACATACTTAAGTGCTATGCTTTACACCACATCACTCAAACTTCTTTAGTTTAGCGCCATCTATCAGCCGTTAATGTTTAATGTTAATGTCGCCATCTTGACAATAATTCAAAAAAGGGTTTAACTGTCATATTGATAGCTGCGAGAAAATTGAATTTATTAATTTAAACTTTATCGACTTTATTTTAATGTAGAGTGATTATTAAGTGATAGAAAAGGTTTATGTAAGTTTCAGTTGCTTGAAAATATATTAATTATATTTTAAAATACAAAATATAGTACTAATTCGTAAATATAATTAATAATGTTTTTATGCTAAGTAAACTGTATTCCTGTGTCAAATAAACCGTTTTTATATTGACAATCTCGAGAGTTAAGCCTCATTTCGGTATTTTAAGATTGTATTATTGTAAATAATTGAAATTATTGACAATAATAGGCCATATAATATAATAATAACACATAGATAATTTTATGAAAAAAAAAATCAGATACACCCTATCTGATTTTTTTTTGTTTCTTGATCTCATCCCTTCAATTGTAAATTGTCATTTTACCGGACACACTAACATAATAATACAAATTTTTAACTTTGTTATGTTGACAATGGAAATCTACTTAAACCAACTTCTACTTCTGCCTCGCATTCACCAGCTTATTCACTAAGTCAAGCATGCGTAAAAAAGTTTTTCTTCAAAAAGAGCCGAGTGGGGGCAACTTCAAAATCAAGCAGTGAAGGGAGACGATGAGGGCTAAATAAAAATTTGTTAAGGAAGTTTTAAAAAGTCTTTTTTTTTACAGCCGAACAGGGAAAAAGCGGACAAATTAAACCTAGAACTGAAAAAAGCAACAGGACGGGCGCACGACTCGCATTTATCACACTCGAGGTACGTTTCAACTATACTACACCCGCGGCTTCACTTGCGATTTTCAAATTCAGTTAATCTCTTCAAAACTCCATTAAAGCATCCAGTATCTACCGCTTTACTGAAGTTCGATTTGGCCAAAATTCGACACGACTGTTGACTAACTCAAAGTTGATGACTTAAATAGCCTTTTTTTTTTAAATGTTTTTGCTCCACACTTTTGTGTATTTAGCCAGTGTCAAGTAATTGATATATATAATTCATCAAGTTAATAATATTTCACGCAAATATGTGGTCAAGTCACAGTCGAAGTCATCAAGTCAAGTCATAGTCTAGTCAAAGTCATACTCCTAGTAACGTGGTAGCAACTTTACTTGAAGCTTCTATGGAGTTTTGGAAACAACACGAAAAGAAACGTTTCACCATCATTATACCATTTTCTCACACTCACGCCTGTAATCCAGCACTTAACGAATATAATGCCACCAATTTTATGCACTAACACTGAAAATAACATACTAATATATATGCTGTGATATCCACTTCAATACCCATACAGCAACATGGATTTTTAAAGGCACGATCAACCACTACCAATTTGGGGGTCTTTATTGATCATGTAATGAGCGATATGGATGGTGGTTCGCAGGTTGATGTGATCTACACGGATTTTGAAAAAGCTTTTGACCGTGTAGATCATATCATACTTTTGCGTAAGCTGTACAAGCTAGGAATTCATGGAAACCTGCTAAGATGGATGGAATCTTACCTACGCAATCGCTCTCAAGCTGTTGTTGTTGGTGGTTTTTGTTCAAACTTTATTGAGATTCCTTCTGGCGTGCCACAAGGCTCGATTCTCGGGCCCCTTCTGTATGCTTCTTATCTTTACGACATAGGTGAATGTTTTGAGTATGCACGGTTTCTTATGTATGCTGATGACACAAAAATTTACATGAAAATAATAAATCATATGGATAGTTTGCATTTACAGTCAGATCTTGATAAATTGGGACGCTATTATGCTGAAAATCGTATAAGTATAAATATAAGTAAATGTTCATTTGTCTCTTTTACACGTAAAAAGAGCCCTAAATTATTTGAATATAAAATAAACAATGTAAAAATAACTAAATTAAATTCTGTTAGGGATCTTGGTGTCCAAATTGACTCAAAATTAACTTTTGCTGAACACATTGAACTAATCACTAACAAAGCCTACAAAAATCTTGGTTTTATATTGCGGGTTAGTCGCCCCTTTTCCGATATCGGATGCCTTAAACTTTTATATTATTCTTATGTAAGAAGTGTTCTAGAATATTGTAGTACAGCATGGAACCCACAATATATTACCTATATTCAGAATCTGGAAAGCATACAGAATAAATTTGTTAAACACCTGAATTTTCGTTGCTATCGAAATTTTAAAGACTATCATGAATCGTGCGTCCATCACCAACTCATGACTCTTGAAAACAGAAGAACTTTGACTGATATGTGTTTTTTACACGGTGTTTGTAATAATTATATAGACTCTTTGGAGTTGTCATCAAGACTATTAAGTTTTTGTGTTCCTGATCGTAGAACAAGACATACAAGTTTATTCGCCATTAAGCACACAGATACTAATTATGCCCAAAACTCTCTGGTGAATCGTTTGCACAGGACTTACAATAAAAAATTTAATAATATTGATGTGTTTCATGAGAGTAAGCAAATATTTAAATATGAAGTTATAAGAGTACTGAATGAAAGTGGCAAAGCCACTAAGTAAACACAAACTTTTGTATCAGTAAGTATATTATATTTATATAAGTATATAAGTATGTATGTTGTGAGAATATTTATAGGTATAGGTTTTGCTATCATATTATATTATATATCTATATATTATCATAAATATGTATTATCATTTATCACATATGCACCCTCTTTCTCACACAAATAATATCATGACATGACTTGTGTAGCTGCACTCTTTCAATGACAGTTGAACAACACAATCACGTGTACCTAATTTAAAAAATGTAAAACCGTATTTGGCTGTAAGTTTTGCTAATTAAGATATGTTAATGTTTAATTTTAAGAGCTGTGGTTTTTGTTTAATAAATAAAATAAAATAAATAAAATAACACAAGTTTAGGAAAATAATACAATGCGGTGACGCAATCTTTTTCGCTTTCCCGCCATAACTCCCTGAATAGACTTAAAACTTCCTTATGACGGCAGTAATAATCAGGTTAAAGGCACTCGCGAGAAGAAATGGGGTCGTCCTATTCTTATTCCCACACTTCTGGGACCACTCGTCCCGTATTATGTATGTAACGTGTTAACGTTTTGTCCACTAGGCGATCACGTAATCGATTGCAACCAAAAGAAACATAAATTTGTATGGATTTGTCAGTTTCAATACGCAGTTAATGTGCATAGGTGCTATAGAAATTTTTCCCGTTTCATTGCAATAAAATTTCCATGACCACCCCCAGATCGTCGGCGACGGTGGAGCACGCGTACAGCGCCACCCCGCGGTCGCCGCTGACGCGGCTGCCGCCCGGCTTCCTCCTCAAGCTGGAAGACCTCATGCTGCAGGGGGACCTTCTCGAGGTATGGTCTCATTAGTAGTAGTAGTTATATCAAACAAACAGCATTTGGGGCCTGCTGTATTTGGTTGATATTTCAAAATTCCGTTCTATATTGACTAAGGAAACGCACCCTTACTACGTGACCCGTTTAGGGGGGGAGCGGAATCTTTAAAATACTACGGTCAGTCACAGGAGCGGGGGGGAAGAGGGGTGCATATCATAATTATGAATTACTACGTGAATGCATATCATAATTATGAATTACTACGTGAAAACTAAAGGGGGAGGGGGTCTTGGCATCTACTACGAGTGGTCACCGAGGGAAGGGAGGGGTCAAAAAAATCTAATAAAATAGGCACGTAGTATGGGTACGTTCTCTAACTAGCTGCGCTTCGCGGTATCACTCGCGGAAAAAAGTAACTTATATTCCAAATTTTATCCAAATCTGTTCAACCATTTGAGCGTGAAAGATTAACAAACATCCATACATATAAACTTTTGCGTTTGTAATATCAATAGTAACGGTATTTTTTTAGATTAGTCTGTGAATTGGGTGTAAAAAGTATTTTAGGTGATTCATCCATATCATTGTTAATAAAATAAAAGCTAGAGGATGAACTTGGTGGACGTGATATCAACTGTCGCGCTACCTTTTGTTAAAGCACATTTCGGTTTCATAGGACAGATTAGAAAATGAAGAATAGATTAAGTAGTTTAAAAACAATCTTCCAAACCGAAAGAGTCTAAAACGTAGTCCTAAAGGTTTTCGCCAAGTTTTATTTAGTCGGGAGAGCTTTTAATGCGGTATATTTGAAGGTGCGTGCTCGAATCTCACCAGATGTCTAATACTAGGAACCATACAATTTTTGGTAGATATAAGAAAGAAAGAAAGAAAGAAAATAAATTTATTCAAGACATCACACAACATATGCGTTTGGCGCTTTAAATTAACTCGCAAGTTGGATGTTTTTGGTGGAAACGTTTCGTTGCCACCAAAAACCCGGTCCTGGGCTGACGCGCGCGTGCGCAGGTGCGGCTGGAGGAGCAGGCGCAGGTGTGGCGCGCGGTGGCGGCGGCGCGCGCGGCGGAGGGCCGGCGCGGCGCGCGCGTGCTGGACGCGGGCCGCCGCAAGCGCGCGCACCGCGCCGCGCGGCACGCGCTGCCGCGCAAGCGCACGCGCCGACACGACGCCGCCGCCTACCTCAACAGGAAGCAGGTGAGCCATCGCGCGCACAACACACACACTCGGAACGAGTATTTGCGCTTTTTTTCTGTGCACAAATACTTGTCCTGATAGATAGATAGATAGATTAGATAGATAGATAGATAAACTCTTTATTGAAACACCACATCTTAAATAATATTTAAAATAGTGAACAAACTTAACCAAAGTGTAACAATGGGCGGTCTTATCGCTCAGAGCGATCTCTTCCAGACAACCTTGCACGGAAAGGAATAACGCAGTAAAATATGGACGGTGGTTTTCATATAAAAAAAAAAACAAACAAAAAGACTGTAGATATACGTACATAATATACCTATAAATATACAGCGCCTCGCGCGCGCGTCCTGCCGCGGGAATAGAACCCTCCGCCTCATGCTCAACCGCTACACCGCGAAGGCTGGGACTGATGTGTACTTCACACATGTAAATTCCAAAAATCTTTATTTATCATGTAGCAATCCTAAGCACATAATCTAAAGTAGATTATTGGATCCTAGATATGACTACAATTTATATTTGACACGTTTTTAAAGCATTTCACATCAGTTTTGTTTAATTAAAAAACTTAACAAGTAAAGGTATATGTAGACAGAACGGGTTGTGGGTAGGTTGCAACCTATATAACTATAGGCCTTCAGCATGTCCACACCGCGCCGTGTCTGGAACGAGAATGATCGTAGTACTTTTTTTTTTCTTTTTTGAACGAGCTAATGCTGTTGGTCTCTATCGACCTTTACAGCGTCACCTCGCTTAAGGCGCCCAGCCGTCAAAAGTGGGACGCAACTAGCTCAAGGGCACCCCTGGGGGCGAGCCTCGACTTGGGCCGTTGCCGGGATAAGAGGATCGAGAAGAAGACTACGTCCACTGGAAGAGTGGACCCTATTGAAAGTCGCGACCGTTCTAGTAGAATGATCGTAGTACACCAAGCGATCTCTTTATATAGCCAGATGGGTGGGGCAGCGACGACAGTTGCCGGTGTTGCCACTGTAATAAATTTAAATGCTACCACAGGGTAAATTACGGTACTGCCCGCTGCGCATAGAGTTTATAACTGGACGTAGCCGCCGTCATATATATTTTATTTCTCCATGACAATTTATCATTGATACGATAACAAACTTTTTAATCGTCTCACTGCAACGAGGTCCGAACAACGCGTGATTTAAATTAAAATAAAATGAGTACAACTTCTGTTGTTCCAAATTAGATGACAAATAACATATTTTAGGATTACAAAATGTCACTTTTAACAGAATGCAAGCTGAATTTAGGGAACACTCGCGTTTGTTTGGCATACAATCAAACTAAAAAAATTACTTCACATTTTTTCTCGTAGTGCATTATTAATTTTGTGATCAGTGACGTGCACAAAAGTATTGGTTCGCCATCCCTGTCCTAGGCAAACATGCACCATCGTAAATGACCTCATCACTTTCCATCAACTGAAACGACAGCGAAATGCTTTATAAACAATAAAGAAAAACGTAAAACCCGGAAGAAAGTGTTGCTTAGCTAAGTTGTATTTTAATAGACTAGTTGTACAAGCAAATGCACATTAAGTTCTTTATATGATTATCATTTTTAATACGCAGTTTCAACGTAATCGCGTAATTTTACGTAATAACCCAGCTATGTCAAAAATTACATCGAGACTTCTCATATTTTTAAAGCTTAACAATGTTCATAATGATGTACGACTAACAATGTGTGTATTCTCCAGGGCATGTCGTCGGGCTCGAGCTTGATGATGCGCAAGCACTACATGGCGCGCCAGGAGAGACGCAAGCGGGGCCGCCTCGCGCACCGAGCCCGCCCTGGTCAGTGCGCAACTCGCGGGACCCCACACGCATATTATACTATACTATACACAAACATTACCTCAGAATATTAATTATTAAAAGACTTACGAAGCGTGCGAGCGAAAAGTCCTAATAAAATGCACACCTCCCGAGAGGAAAAGATATGATGAAATATTTCAAATTAGATATTAATTTGCCAAGTTTTTTTATGTTAAAGAATGACGTGACGAGCTAGCCGTTCGCCTGATGTTAAACGACACGGCTGCCCATATAAAATGCCCACATATATGTAAGAGCGAAATAAGCGCCCAGTCTATTTTTTTTACGTTAGTCAATGATGTGACAAGCTAGTCGTTCGTTAATTTTGTTAATTTTGGTGTATTATTTGACGTGAAAATCTATTATATTTATAGGGGTTTATTTTTTAAATTGAAATTTTACAAATATGTGTGTGTGGAAAATTCACACAGCGCCATCTAGCCCCAAACTAAGCAAAGCTTGTACTATGGGAACCAGATAACTGATATAATACTTATATACTTTTTTGTTTCTAAATACATACATAGAATACCATATAACACCCAGACACAGAACAAACATCGATGTTCATCACACAAATGTTTGTCCTGGGTGGGAATCGAACAAAACTGGGAATATGTTATTTATAATACTTTAAAAAACTAACCTTAACTACTAAAATCATGGGAATGCTCCTTTATGCCATTTTAACCCCATTTGTCATATGTATAAAGTAGTTTTCCCCGTGTACCCAGGCCAGTCCCGCGGCGGCGCGGGCACGTCGACCAGCCGCATGGCGGCCGCCACGCGGCCCGACAGCAGCTCGTCCTCCATGTCCTCCAACGAGGACGACGAGGACTGCGCCGCCGATAACTGCCTCAGGCCTACAGGTGAGTCTCTACCCTCCATGCTGTTATTACTGGTATTGGATGTTAGTAGTTAGTTTTTTTTTTGGCTCCTCGCTTATGTGTATTTAGCCAGTGTCAAGTAATTGATAATTTTCAAGTTAATTAATATCATATAATGTGTCAAGTCAAGTAACAGTCCAAGACATCAAGTTAAGTCATAGTCTAGTCAAGTCATACTCCTAGTAAAGTGGTGGCAACTTTACCAGAAGCTTCTATGGAATTTTGGAAACAACACGAAAAAAACGTTTCAGCATCATTATACCACTTTTCACACTCATGCCTGTAATCCAGCACTTAACGAATAAAATGCCACCAATTTTATGCACTAACACTGAAAATAACACCAGTTTTGGATAATAATACAATGCGGCGACGCGATCTTTTTCGTATTCCCGCCAAAACTCCCCAGTAGTTAGTTGGTGGTAGATGCTTTCTGAACTGGTTTGAACTGAACTTTTCTGGTTGTGGGTTCGATTCTCACCCAAGACAAACATTTTTATGATTGATTTTCTTTTTATGTGGAGTATACATACATACAGGCATTCTAGATATGTATTTAGCACATAACACTATCACACTAATATTATAAAGGCGATAGTATGTATGTGTGTATGTTTGTTACTCCTTCACGCACAAACGGCTGAATGGATTTGGATGAAATTCGGTGCCAAGATAGCTTATATACTGGATTAACATATAGGCTGCATTTTATCCCAGAAAAGTGAAATTTTCCCTTGGGGTGAGCAAATAATTAGCTTAAGAGCTGTCAAAATTGACAGCCATTGTGGTGTGGTGGTTGAGCAGGTCGGCTCATAACCCGAAGGCGGCGGGTTCGATTCCCGCGGCAGGATAGGTATTTGTGCACAGAAAAAAAAAGCAAATCCTTATTCTGAGTCTGGGTGTTGTGGGACCATGGTCCTCGTAGTTCCTGGGTCCCTAGACACAGGGAATCCTAGTTAGGGTACAGGATCCATATATGTGATTATTATTATTATAATTCTTAGGTAAAGAAGTAGACTGGGTGCAATGCGACGGCGGCTGCGACCAATGGTTCCACATGCACTGCGTCGGGCTCGCCAAGAACTCGCTCCGGGAAGACGACGACTACGTCTGCGGAGCGTGCCACCGCGCCGACTAGCGCCCTCTCGCGGGGGCTCTATACACGATTATACTACTAACTACTACTGTTACATAGTAGTGAGGTGGTTGCAAAGTGACGTGGTTGCGAAGTGATGTGGTTGCCAAGTAATATGGTTGCGAAGTGATGTGGTTGCGAAGTAATATGGTTGCGAAGTGATGTGGTTGCGAAGTGATCTGAAACTGTGGGGCGGGATCGAATTTGGTTGGATTTTATAAATGGTTTTAAAAATATAATGTTTATCTTTTATGTTTTTACCGTTTAATAATTTATTTCTAGTAACTGAAGTTGATAGTAATAAGTCGGTTTTGATTCAATTCGATTGTTTTGTTGTTTACACGCAAAAACGGGCCTTATTACATGGGATTAAGGTGAAACATTCGGCTGTCAGCGGGCATATTACATTGTGACTTATTCACGAACATGTCGTTGAGGATGTATAATAAGCTATTCTTAATTTCCGGTTATAAATACTATCAGCTTAGCCACAAAAGATTTAAACAAGCCTTAAACAAGTGATTAACTACTATTTTTTTTATTTTTAAACACGCATTTGACATTTGTCTAAACCTTATTTATGTATTTGTGGTAACACGGTATTACTTTATTTTTCTCAATAAAAAGATTTCATGTGATAGAAAAAAGATGGACGATACAATTCGTACAACGACACAAGGCACTGTATAGTTGTCGTATCGAACTGTACAAGTAATTGCGTAATAATTATATAAATGAGAGAAAATGACGCCTATTCTGTTACTGTCTCACACCTCCCCGTAGATTTATTTATCGGCGGGAGGGAAAAAGGAATAGAACTGATGAAAATTACAGACCGTTTGAAAATTGTGCCGCCAAGTTTCTTGTGTTGTTGAATCCTTTGTCTCATTTTGGTAAGGTCAAATTTGACATTATTGGAAAGAGACAGCGACAAAATCCAGCCGGCATTGTGCCGTGTGGGTGGAACTGATTTCGAGAGCAATCTGTAATGTCGTAAGTTATTTGTCATCCCGTCCCGTCAGTTTTCGAAACGATTGCAGATCACACAAGAGCGGTTTTAACTGCTACTTGTTGATACTAGCTAATTATAGCTCCCGAAATGGGAGTTAAGTGCCCGTCTGTACTAAACTTTGACAGCTCCTAAGTTCGCACTTATCTCTAAGACACACCTGCAATGCATTTTAAAAATAAGTGCGAACAAAAAGAGTTTTACGAAACCTTGTATATTCGATTGATGCAAGCGTAACCTTGCAGGAGTACATTTTGTGCATGTGGAGCAGATAAAGCTAATCCTAGATGGCGCCTTTGTCACTGGAGTCGTCAGTTCAGGTTTTTGTCGTCAACTTTTTAATGGAAATGTACCTAGCGACAAACGCACCATCTGGCGTGCTAGTTACTCATTTGCTCGTGCATGAATAGTATTGCTTGTGCAGTTTAGTGTAGAGTCCATTGCACGAAATCCTAAGCACATTTTATAGCTTTAAAAATATGGCTGTCCTTTTCGTACAAGCTGAAATGATAAGGAGCGCGATAGTTTTAAAACTCAATATGTTTTCGATTTTTCGCGGTGGTTTGAAACTGTTTGTGAATAAATTTAGGAGAATGCAGCGTCGAACTAATAACATGTGAAATGTGAAATAAAAATCACGAATAACTAGTGTGAATATATGAATGGAATTTAAAAAAAAAGATAAGATTTTGTCCATATGTAAAGATTTTTATGGGGTATAGTTGATCGTGATCGAGAGATTGGAAAGCGCATGGTATCGCTTACTATTATTATCACAATGAAAGGACTTATTGTATGAAAGAAGGGAGTAAGAAGTGGTATGTTATATTGTATGATATTACGGTACTTATGAAAATCAGTATAAAATCGAGACTGATACGATCAATCGACTATTGCCACCTGAAAGATACAATAATGCAAAACGTAAACTATGTTTGAACCTAGTGCCAATGATTAGCGAAATTAGCTCAAATTATCAAGCATAGTTTATTTTTCGTACAGATAAATGATCATCAGTAGAAATGCTACGGATTCGTCTGTTGCAAATCGATACTGTCACATAGTTTACGATGAAATAGTTTTTAAAACGTTAAAGCCAAGACTTTAATAAATACTCGACAAATTATAAATGACTTAGTTAATGAGAGATGATCAGATATAATGAATTGACACAGTTATTTAACCATGGGCCACAGAACATCAATTATAAACAATTATATCGTAGAATTGTATCGTAATTCGCCATAACGTGGCTTATTAAATCAATTGTTAGTGTGTAATAATATTGTTGTATATATGAAGAATGTGACCTGATATTTAGTAATACAATTACTAAGATTTCCGTTCAAAAGATGTCCTAAAGATCAAGGAATTATCAACAATTATTATAAGGCAACAGAACAATGCAGCATCCACATTCAACATTGTTCCACATGCCGCCATGTTTGACAACGTCGCACGATGTTACGCAACGCTGCGCAAACATGCTAGTTTTACCGTCGCTTGATAGTAATATTAAGTTACTTTCAAACCCGATAAAACATACGGGAGTTTCGTTTCCGGTAAAACTACCTATTCTATTAAGTGTTGATTTAAGAAAACTGCGCAAATTGTTAGTTTACACATAAATGTTATTCGATGTTGTATTTTACACATTTCAATGCAAACCCGACCGTATTTCAGTGGAATAGAGTTCACGGGCATGTCTCTACTATTCAAACAGTTGGCTTGCAATGACGTCGATGTAACGCGTGTATCATTGTGGAGAGATATAATTTTATAGTGTGATAGTTTTCAGTGGACCGTTTGTCTAGTCGAGACGGACCCTTATTATCACTTGGAATTCAGTATATTGATGTTAGTAGATGACACCACGTTTTGTAGATTATTTTCGTTGCTTGGGCCATATTTGTCCAAAATTAACTTTTAAATACAAGAACTATCTCCTTTTCTCTTTGCAGTACAGATATGTTTCATTTGTCTCAAAGTTAAATGGGTTTTAAAGCATTTCGGTCTATTATTGAAGCTAATGGTTAGTGAATGAGTGAAATGGTATTCAATCTTTTGTTCATTACACAGACTGAACTGTAAATTAATTTTTAAAATGCGTACGCATCTCTGTACAGACAGCTACAGAATTATCTAACCACTAACGACAAAGTTTTTATTTATTAGCTTTTTATTAAATTTTGACTAAACAAATAGTACAAGCAGCGACTTATAAAATAAATGAACGTTAAAATTTTAATTCAATGTTGTTAAATTATATAAAAATACACTTTACCTTTCCATCTTCGAAGGATGTGCCTCAACTCATAATAGCTTTTGATATTAAAATGGAGTCGGAAAAACGGAGTTTTGATATGAAAGAGTGTGCTAAGTTTGATAAAAAGTTATATATCGATTACACAGGATGTAACAACTTCTAGAATGGTTCGTGGTTTTTGCTACATCTTGTATAGCCGATGATGTGAATGCGTGTATCTTATATAAGTCTTAAAAAATAAATCTTTAAATAATTCCGAATTTAACATAGTTTAATTTCACTGTAAAATAATGATAAGTAATTTGTTAATGTAAAGAAATATTTAGTTGATAGAGGCTATTCATTACTAGTATATAGTATGAACACTATTGATTGAAATCTTTAAGTTTCATCATCATCATATTTCATCGCATCATAATTATTATTACTTTCTCACTGCTCCTAACAGAAGTTACAGAACATTTTGTAGAAAAACATAAACATGTGTTCAATTAAAATTGCTCTTTTGATAAGGTACACGTGTTAACATTAAGAAAAATCTTGGAGGAGAATTGATTATTAGGAAAAGGAAAAAGTTTTGTAAATATTTTTTTACTAAAAAGAAACTAGCAAATTAAACGGTTTTTTATATGTAACTGAATAACTTGATGGTAACTGATGGTGTTCTATGTAATTTTATTGTGTGTATGTGTTTTATTGTGTTTTTATATGTTGCTTGGCTCAAATATTATAAAGCCCGAGTTTTACAAACTCTTGAATTGGTAACGCAGTTTTGTCAATATAAATAGGGATCGTGAATCGGTCTTTTATTGAAGCTAATGGCTACTGAGTGAACGACATAATATTCGGTCGTATTGTTCATGACACGGACCGAACCGACCGTTTATTTTAATTCGTATAAATATTGTAGGGATTGTAGAACAAAGGGACTGGCAATTTATTTTAGTATTGGCGTGCACTGAGTCAAGTTTATTATTTGGCATTAGTTTACATTTTTTACGTATTTAACGATCAATATGATTTTAAAAAACATGTGTTTGTAATTGGACGCACATTGAGAGCACTGTTTCTTAACAGATGGTTTTTTATCGGTTGGAGGTACGATTTTGATGAAATCCTTATATAGTCTAGGTATTGTGACACAATGAGACGGTGACGTAATACAGTTTGACTTAAATGTAATAGTCGCCATTTGTTCTGTTCAAACAAGTGATGTGTACATTTAAAATAGTTTCATCTTTTGTTTCATTAGGGAGTTATTAAAATTTTTATTACACTGTAACTTGGTGGAACAATAAAGAGTTCTCTATCTAACTTACATATTACGGCGGAATGGTAGTAATTGTTCAGTTAATTCAAATCTTTAATGGTGCGAGTTATAAATTACCAAATACTCTAAAAAAACATAAAAAAGATAATTGATTTACAAATTTAAATAACAAATGAGTGATTTGTAAAAATCTGTCATGTCTGCATTCCGTCACATTTGTACACTACAAAGAGAAACGAGCAATTCAAAGATCAAGTCTTAAAATAATACAATTTTTCACTTATAAGACTCGTGATTGAGAATTGCCATGTAGATATTAAAACATGAGCTGTACATATTATTGTAGGTACGTATATTGTATAGATGAAGGTTCAATGTAAATAAAATAAATGAATAAATCGTTTTATTTATTTATTTTATTGTCTAAAAATAGCGAATATAAGAGCTTGCGAACGTTTTTACGTTCGCCACTAAGATATGTTAAAATTTTCGTGCTAATATAAACCTTGTCCTGACAGATATTAAGCACGTAATCTTCTGACATCTATCTAGATCGTCAAGAGAGACATTTAATTATTTCCTAGGTTTATACAGATTTTATCGTAAAACCTTTAGCGAGAGCTATTTCGGTTAATTACATATGATAGTTTCCATTTTACAATATATATAATATTTGTACATTGTTATAGCTTTTTCAATGTCCCCTTAGCTGCAATTATAATGAAATAATAGTTCTAAAAGACCCCAATTACAATAGCGGTAAGGACTTTGCATCCGCTTTCACTTACCCACACTAGCGTATGTGGCCAGCGATCAGTTTCATAATTGTCATTTATAAATATTTATAACTGTATTCAAATCAAAAATTCCTATTAAACTATGATACATTGGACATGCATTTCGCTACGTGATTTTATTAGTTTGAGTATTTTAATAGGGTCTTCTACTCAATTTGAAAAATAGTTTAAAAGTCATATAAATCTTCATAAATATATGCAAAAATGGTTACTTTCCGGAATTCCACTCGTTAAGCTTCATTATTATCGTTTATTTTAAATATCCAAAAGTTCGAAATCCATGATGGCCATTTTGTGACGTCATTTGTAAGTAAATAGGAAGCTTTCAACTGATCAAGTAAAATAAAAAAATGTAGATCGCATAATAAACTCTAAAGTACATGCTTAATGTTAATTTAAATAAAATAAAAATATCAACAAGTAATGAACATCTAACGAAATGTGATTTGTTTGTTTGCGTTTATATTATTTATTTTTAATTTGAAACGCGAGTCCGGTAGCAGTAATGTCATTTGTTTTAACGCCATCTGCAGAATCGCATTGAATTTGACGGTAAGGTGTAACTTACGGATGACGTCACGCACTGTGCATATAGGCGTTTACGAGCCGCGTGATATGTAGATAAAATTTAATATTTTATTAATTAATTAAAAATATTAAAGAGTCATAAATAATAATGATAAAAAGTCGAAAAATTTATTTTTACCTAAACTTTATTTTTAACATAGCATTAGATCATAATATGATTACGGTGTGACCCTATTCTAAAAGTAACGCACTGAAATTAATTTCAATTAATCAATAATTTAAACACGCCACTTACATATTGTGTGTGAGTAAATCTACAAAGTCGTTACTGCAAGTATTGTGCGCCTGTCACAGATTAACAATTTTACAAGCTTCATTCTATGAGGAGGCCGTTTCTAAACGAAATAGTCATTCACAAATCTTTAATTTCACGCCTGTTATGATCTAAAACATTTTTTTTATGTTATAGCCATCTTATAAAGAGATTGTAAGTTTAGTGACTACGTCATTGGTTTAAAGTTTGTTTTGAGTTTTACTATTGATGTTTAGTCGGGCCTGTTATAGAATGATTGAAGAAACAACGCGCATGCCTCTAACAGCCGAGCACAATGACAAGCGGGTATGAACTATGCTTAATTAGTTAAATTGATGTTATTTTTTTTTATTTACATAGCGCGGCTACAACTGTCGTCATTATTTAGTTTCGATGTATTTGTTAAAATAAAAGATTTGAATTGTTATTAGTTGTTAAGTATTGTGGTGATGTTTATTTGTTTTAATGACTTCTATCATAATATTCGAGATTTGTATTAAAGAAATTTTCTTTAGTCCGAAATAGACTACATTAATGTATATTTTTATTCTTGTTTTAGAATTTTTATCAGTTGCTAATTATATCTTAAAACAAATATACAACATTATTTATTTAATGAAACGGCTGTTATAATAAGTTTGCTAATTAAAATGTGAAGTGATCTCTGGCCATTTTCGCAAAACGCCTGTCCGATCTGAAGTCAATGTTCCAACCCAATGTATGAATTGTAAATAATATATTTAAGTATTCGATTGTCCAACTATACAGGAGAGCCGGGCCAAATAAAATAAATACAGTTTTTTTTTTAGTTTTTCAAAGATATAATGTAAGCCAAAATCGCCGCGTATCGTTGGACATGCGAGATGGATATCGTGTACCAAATAATATAGAAAATATATGAAAAATATTCAATTTGTTTTATTTAAACTTACTTAAGTAATATTTACAATTAAACTTATGTTCCTATTTTATTATTTAAACATTTCATTCGAACGCAGTAACCGGTTTTTCAGCTTTCATAATAACTTATTTTTAAATATGATCAATACAACACTTCTATAAATCAACGCGTGTAGTATACGAAATTATTATCACCAAAATATAATCTCAAAATCGGTTTAACCAACATAACATTTTATTGTCGTAAATTTAATAATATCAATAATACTTTTGTCAGAGAATTTTTCCTAAACTTATTTACATTTTAATATAATATAACTATTATGCTACGTAGTAAGTAAAACTATCGGTTTTCAATATTTAACAGTAATGGACTTGCATGTCTGTTTAGAAATAACAATTGTGTTAATTCCTGTGTTGCACTCACTAAAGATAAATTTATGTATAGGTACTCCGTAGAGGAAAGAATAAGGGATATATTAATATCGTTAAGCTTTAGAGAATTCGACACAAAAGTTTACATTTTAACATTCATTATTTAAGTAGTTTTAAAAATGGTACAGCCATGTTCATTGTTCTGTGTGATAACTTCGATGGGCAGCCGCGAGCTCCATGTATGTATTTTGTGGTGAGTATTTATTATATTATAATGTTTAACGCATTTACGCACACATCTACGCGCATTTACAGTATGAACAATTTCTGACGTAAATAACGTAAAGCTTTCCTTTGTCGAACCGCTATCACTATCATGACTAGACAATTACCATCTTCAATTCATGGCACCCTTTACAGCCGATCACCAGCCGTCCAGGTGATCCACTTATCACAACTCAATCTTGATGGCATAAATAATATTTATGCCATCATGATTGAGTTGTGATATATTCTCGGCTTTGTCATATTATGACAAAGCCGTAGAATGAGGTATATCTTATCGATAGATATTGTTGACGTATCAAAGTTACCTTGAAGTGAACTCACACGAGCAGCTCGTGAAAGCATGATTCCAAAGTCTTATCAGTTCAGTCCTTTAATGTAGTAATGGTGTGCTGTCTTTCCTTGATATTTTTTGTTTATAATGCTCAACTGGACATGCCTTTAAAGATATTTTAGATTGCAGCTCCATAAACGTCAAAGGCCTGCCCCTGAACTCGTCTTCGATCTGCTGCAATGTCCTGCCTTTCGTTTCCGGTAGCATGAACCAAATCACCACCAGGCAGTATGTCAAGAGTCCAGCGTAAATTGAGTAAGTCCCGTATATGCCTATATTGTCAACCAATCCAATAAACGTTTTAAGTACAAGGAAGAATGATGCAGACATCGTCGCCAAACTGATGCTTCCACCAATGTTCCGGTACTCCAAAGGGAACACTTCCCCCCCGATCACGTTTGGCAAAGGCAACATTCCTGTAGCCACCGTGAAGAACTGAAGATTGATCAGCAAAGCCGGAAGCCAAATCGCATCGTACTGCAGGTAGCCGTAAGTTCTGGCGTACGTGTAGGCAGCTATGGCTAGTTGGCTACCAACGCAAAGGCTTCCAGTAACAAACATCATGGTTCTTCTCCTGATCTTGTTTATCACGAATACAGCAATTGAGTTAGTGATCAGTCTTTGAGTGTCCAAGAGTATCATCCAGAAATGTGGGTTCACATCTGGGCCCATAATCAGGCTAATGATAGTTGTTGAATAAGCTGCCATGGTGGTGCCTCCAGCGAATTGCACCATGACATACGCGTGAATCATAATTATTATAGGCTTGTAGAACTCTTTCTTCTGAATTGTCGAAATCATGGATTCGAAACGGTTCATATGCTGCGTATTTTTCATTGTGATTCTAGCGTTTTCAAATCGTATGCGTGCATTGATCATTTCTTCTAGCTCGTCGTCTTCATTATCACCTCTCAGCCATCTGAAGACCTGACGACAATCATCGTACTTTCCTTTAGAAACCAGCCAGCTAGGAGACTCGGGCGAGTAAATGGTCATAACCAGACTAGCAAATGAAAAGAACATGCAGACCAGAGCTGTCTGTTGCCAGCTCAAAAACGATCCGACTAGATGTACGAAGAAGATTCCAAAAGCCTGACTCAGAGACACCGTTGTGAGAAAGGCACCTCTGTTCTTTGGGCTTGAATATTCCCCGATGAGCACTGATCGCAGAGGTGACAGCATGCCGATGGAAACGCCGTGCAGAACTCTTGCAATAAACAGAGCCTGGGAAAGAAATTACATAACATTACAAAAGGAACCTAAATAGTTTCCAGTGGCTCCGAAACATAGTTTATGGAGCATCTCTATTCTTGATAAGGTATCTTATGTATGGAGAACGTTTATATTATAACTGTATATATATGTATATAGATCTAACAACGTAATGTTTCTTACCTCAAAACTAGTGGCTAAAGTAATGACAAACCATCCTATCAGTACAGGCATGGTGACGGCAAAGTGCGCGGCTCTGCGGCCGAAGCCGCTCATTATTGGAGGCGTAATGAAGCTGCCTATCAGCTGGGTCATGCCAAGGATTGATACTGTGGAGAAAAGACAGTAATTTCAAGGGAAGAAACTGATAACCGATGGGGAAGAAAGATTCTCGAGTGGCGGCTACAAACCGACCACGATGCAGGAGGCAAGCAGCCGCTCAAAGTGGCGCTCTGTAGGGGAGGCCTATGTTTAGAGGTAGACGTCTTCAGGGTGTTGATGATGATGGAAGTTGTCTGATGAACTGATGCCGACGACGTCCAGTTCGCAAATAATTGTTAGGAACGTATAGATTTATGGAGGCTAGTACATCCGAATTATCAATTATAGCATGCAGTATTAAGCAGTAGTTTACGCCCTTATTTCAATGTGTTTAGTCCAATCATTCCTGACACAAATAAAGACGGGTAGAGGTAAAGCTAAAACCCATACATTCGTTTATAGATGTATCTAGCAAACTCATTTATTATTTTTATTCTCAGGTTGGTGCGAGCTATGTTATGCCATATTTTTTTTTTTTTTTTTTTTTTTTTTTTACTTCAAACTTGTCTAGCATTTGACCACGCTCTCACCTGATGGGAAGTGACGATGCGATCGAAGGTGTAGCATGCTAGCCAAGTAAATACCTATTCACTCTTCTCTTGAACACGCCCGGGTCATATTTCGCCGGAAACACAGACGCTGGCAGGGCATTCCATTCCTTAGCCGTTCTAATTAAGAACGTTGAGTCAAATCGCTTGGTACGAATGGGTGGTATTTCGACCACAAAAGGATGGCGCTTAGCCGAGCGTCTAGTAGTCCGGTAGTGGAATGGTGATGGGAGAATTAGATCATGCAGTTCTTGAGCGCATTCACCGTGGTGTAATCTGTAAAAAACCGACAGACTTGCCACCTTACGTCGATGTGCAAGGCTCTGGAGCCTTTCACCAACCAAAGTGTCGTCGTCAATGAGCCTTTTGGCACGCCGTTCGATCGAGTCCAGAGCCTCAAGCTGGTACTTGGCAGACCCGTCCCACAGGTGGCAGCAGTACTCCATACACGATCGGACTTGTGCTTGATACAGATTTAGAAGCTGTCCAGGTGTGAAGTACCGCCTTACCTTGGACAATATGCCGAGTTTTTTTGAAGCTACTTTGGCTTTGGACTCGATGTAGGATCCAAAGTTTAGGTTTGACGTAAGATCAACACCCAAAAGCTCAAGATGGTTTCCTAAACTTACAGATACACCACGGAATGAAGGAGCCAGATGGAGTGGGCTCTTTTTATATGCCTATCGCCTAATATAGGCACCTTAAATTTAAAGTGCCCGTCGTCGTCGACTTACGGACGCTTCTACCTGCTAGACTGCACTAGGATCGTCAGACCAGTTACATACTGTAACTGGTCTGTAACTGGCCTAAACCAGGAACTACTGGTAGACTGTAACTTACAGTCTACCAGTAGTTCCTGGTTTAGGTACCGTTTTTGGTAGGTACTGATATGGAGTACCACTCTGAGGTCCGTATTACAGAACGATGCTCAGTCATCGATCGGTGCTCAAGCAGAGATTTCATTCACTAATTGATCACTTTATGAATGAAATCTCTGCTTGAGCATCGATTGATGACTGAGCATCGTTCTGTAATACGGACCTGAGATTTGCACCCTAGGGGAGTCCTTGAGGTAGTTGCCTCCCAGTTTTTGACGTCTGTGTTAGTCCCAGTCCCAACAGATTTAGATCGTTCAAAAGGCCCGCTTTTAAGTTAAGTATTGGTATGCTAACTTGGATTGGACCATGATCTCACTTGATCGGAAGATTGGACGTGGTTGAAGGCAGAATAGCAAACGCGCTGGTCCAAAAATGCCTTTGTACTTATTACATGGAGATGTAACCCGGGTTACTCGTATTCAAGTTAAGAAGTAATAGGTCTCCGTAGGTATCTAATAAAAGTTACAACAATATAAACATCACATTTAACAATGTATAATATTATGCTGTAGAATACGCAGAGATTAGATTAGGTTCAAGTAGGTACCTGCTTGAATTTAGTAACACGTTTGTTGCTAAGGGCACTTTATAAATATCATATTTTTTTAAAACAATGATCAGTTCTGCCACGGTATACCTAAAGGTTTTCATTAACATGGGTATACAGCGCTATTGGTAGGTTAAGTAGATAATTTAGTATGTAACATGTTGGTACATGACTATTATAGGTTTGAAGAAAGATAGGTATGGTAGGCAACGCATTGGCAGCGCCCCCGGTGTTGCAGGTACCTATCTATAGGCGACGGTAACTGCTTACCATCAGGCGGGCCGTCAGCTTGTGTGCCTATGTTATAAGAAAAAAAGATATATGTTCCATGAATCTGCGTCAAAGATAATAATAAAACACCCAACGATCACATACATAGATCCTGGGACTAACTAGGATTCCCTGAGTCTAGTGACCTAGGACCTACTAGATCCTACAACACTCAGACACAACAACTATTTGCCCTTTTTTGTCTGTGCACAAATACTTCTCCTGCCACGGGAATCGAACCCGCCACCTCTGGGCTATGACTATTCAACCACCACACCACAGAGGCTGTCAGATGCCAATGTATTCGTTTGTTTAAGTTGGTATAATGTATTGTGTGTACGTAGGTGCCTATGATTAATGTACGTACGTATGTTAAATGCGTAACATTTCCGATAATATTGGCTTTATAAGTAGTAATAACTAGTTTTTAAATATTTTTGTAAATTATACGTTTTTAATAGGATAAATGGTTTTATCAATCTACAGTTCCTTTAACTTGCTAATCTATAGTTATGTAGGTATTCTGATTCCCTTACCATCGGCCCAGTTTTTGTCCCGGTATTGGGGTCGATGGGAGACAAGCCATGGGTTGGGGTAGCCTAGATTATATATTTCTTAGGTTAGGCCACGATCACTCGCTGCCGAGCGTGGTGAGAGCCATGCTCGACAGCGAGAGATCGTGGCAGGCGATGGTCTCCTTCTGCGAGTATGTGATGGCGCAGAAGGAGGCCGCGGAGCGGGTCAGAGAGGAGGCCGCTGGAGCTGATCCGCTTCAGCGCAGACGAGTGGGAGGGCGAGGAGGCGTTAGGCGCACCTCCTCCCACCCCCGTAGTGGGGCCACTGGTGAGAGTCGGGAGACTCCGCCGACTTGCACGGTCCCACAAGTCTGGTGGGTGACCTTGGTGAGCAAGGTCGAGGATCGCATCCATTGGCACGAGGAGGCCAGAAAGGGTTTGCCACCGGGGGCGAGTTGGCTGGACTGCATTGCAGTCGCGACCCCTTCTCGCCCCGGTACGGCGGACGAGGGCTCACGGAGGGGTTTTAGTGGGTTCGAGACCCACATACCCCTTGCCACCACCACCGTGGTGGCAGGGAAGTGCGAGGGCATTTCCCCCCACAAAAAAAAATATTACTGAGGTCAAATTATTTCCCCCTATTTACAAAGGTCGTGTTCTATTCTCTACAGAGTCATGTCGCTAAAGCCAGTATAAGTAGAAGGTAGATAACTGACCTATCCACGAAGCTGCCGCATGGTCCAGCGGTATTCCCGACCCCGGCTTGGAGAGCTGGGGCAGCAGCACAGCTGGGTAACCCAGCGCGCAGCCATGGCCGACGATGTTGCTGCCTACTGCTGCGGTCACGAAACACTAGAAACAGCACACTTTTTTTATTCTAATCTGTAGCGTTTGAAGATGATCTCACCTCGGGATTGTTAACGTCAAATTCACACCAATTTCTATACAAATGGATTATACTTTTATAGTTTACTAGCTTTTGCCTGCGGGTTCGCCCGCGTGGCTTATAGGAAAATAATTCAATCACCTATTTCACCCTCTTAGGGGTGGAATTTCGGAAAACCCTTTCTTAGTGGATGCCTACACTTTACAAAGAACATAAATAACTACAGTTAGTAGCAACTAGAACTACGGATACTTTTCGTTTATTAAAATTTTTAAAGTTGACTTTGTTATTATTTTAATCTTATTTACTTCAAATAATGTCGAGACACAATATAACTGCATTTCATTGCAATTTATTTTTAAACTAGTGTAGTGTTCTCTGTGACACTAAAATTAATTATATTCCACCTAGTTATGTACCTACATATATTATTAACTAAGGAATGACGACACAAGAACTACAATTTACAGACACACAATAAAACCGAAAAAAAATGTACCTGGTCTTTCAAAAGCAAGAACAAT
Source organism: Ennomos fuscantarius (assembly GCA_905220475.3). Lineage (NCBI taxonomy): Eukaryota > Metazoa > Arthropoda > Insecta > Lepidoptera > Geometridae > Ennomos > Ennomos fuscantarius. The sequence continues at coordinate 10,471,856 of HG992048.1, read as the reverse complement.
TACCTAATAACAAACTTACAATCATACAATATCAAAAAAACAATAAACACTAAAAATTTCACTCACTTGTTTTAAAAACGGCGTCAAAATTTGTTTCTTCGGCATTTTTACAAGTAAACTTAATAAGTAAACAAAAAGAGATTTTTTATTCCTCCCTCTATACACAATGTAGGAACCCCCGTGCTCTCGCTTCCTTCCAATTGCGTCTTTCACATGTTATTATTTTCTCACAGTAATAAATACAACAAGACGCCCCAAGATATTGACGTTTATACAGTATCGGATTCCTTATCATTTTTTACTGCATCAACTGTTTTATATGTCCTATCAAAAGTGACACTTATCTTAAGGGCATTATCCAAGTATTAAATCAATCAAGTAATAGTGAAATAATAAAATATGCTTGAAATGGGACGTTCGATGTCTATATGTTATTTGTGTGAAACGGTAATTTGTTTATATTTTGGTAAGTACCTAAGAGAGCAGGTGTGTATTTAGATGTATGATCAATGCGGTAAATATTTTTCATCATAGGTACTTTTTTATGTTTTGGCTCCACAATTTTGTGTATTTGGCCAGTGTCAAGTAATTGATAATTTATCAAGTTAATGATATTTCACGTAAATATGTGTCAAGTCACAGTCAAAGTCATCAAGTCAAGTCATAGTCTAGTCAAAGTCATACTCCTAGTAAAGTGGTGGCAACTTTACTTGAAGCTTCTATGGAGTTTTGGAAACAACACGAAAAGAAACGTTTCACCATCATTATACCATTTTCCCACACTCACGCCTGTAATCCAACACTTAACGAATAGAATGCCACCAATTCTATGCACTTACACTGAAAATAATAAAATGCGGTGACGCAATCTTTAACGCGTTCCCGCCAAAAACCTCATAGGTACTTTATTGGTGATGAAACTGTCATATCCACAACTAGCTGACCCATCTCTGATTCGCCTTTAATTAGTTTAACGCCCTAACCCTGATCTTGGGAGCGGTAAGTGAAAGGGGAAAAGGATGAATGAGGACGGCAATAGAAGGGAGGGGGCGGCAGGCGGCGCCTTCGTGACCGGCTATGGTTTATCACGCGTCGATCACGTCTTGTAATTACCTATAGGGTAGATCGAGGCGAGTGCATTCAGGTTTTCTTTAGAGATAACGACAAATTTTCATTATATAGCACGTCATTATTTTTAATATCATTGGATGCAGCAGCATTGGATTTTTTAAATAAACTATTATTTAATCGGATCAAACAAAGAACGAGTGTTTTAGACCACACGATAGCTCCATCTCTCTTGCTCCTACAGTAATATAATAAACGTAACTCTTTCTTTTTATTCGTCTCAGTAGCTTACCCCCAAGGGCCCCAAGTCGAGCGTGCGTAAAGAACTCTACTTCATAATTATTTAATATTTTTAAATACTAACACAAAACTACACTAAAAGTATACCTTATTGTTAATGTTAAAAGTGACGTATCTCCTTTTTATGCAAAACATGCTTTTTTATTACCGTCACATACTACTTTTTTTTTTTTTATGTTAGGGGATGACGCGACGAGCTAACCGTTCGCCTGATGTTAAGTGACACGGCTACCCATATCAGTTGCAGTGTCACTCGGAACTCTAAAGTATAGAATTTCGCGTGACACTGCACTGCGCACGTCATCCTGAGACATCAACACAATCTAGTAACAAGATTGACCGTGAGACTAGACTGTGAGATCAGGTCATAAAGTCTCATTTGCCCAGTAATTTCACTAGCTACAGTGCCCTTCAAACCGGAACACAGTAGTTCTTGCGCACTACTGCTTGGCGGCAGAATAACTGGCAAAGCGGTGGTACCTACCTAGACGAACTTTGCAGAAAAGTCCTACCACCTAGTGAAATACTTATGTCTGATCTTATAAGATCCTTAGTACCTCGTCTACCAGAACATTACTCGTGGTATTCTTCATTTTGATATTGGATCCAACTTTCTACGAGTGGTAGCACGAACTTTACGAAATAGTAAATGCAGTAGTACTAGTTTTTCGATGATGAACCTCCTCTAACTTGTCCACCAACCGAATAACAAATGTTATACGTATCCTCATCCATTGCCAATCTATATCAACGTTCCACGACGCCTCTGGGCAATGTGCTGTTGTAGACAGCCTCTGTGGTGTGGTGGTTGAGCAGGTCGGCTCATAACCCGGAGGCGGTGGATTCCATTCCCGCGGCAAAACAAGATGATAATATGTGCATAAAAAAGCGCAAATCTTGTTCTGAGTCTGGGTGTTGTGGGACCATGGTCCTCGTAGTTCCTGGGTCCCTTGATACGGAATCTTAGTTAGGGTCCGGGATCTATGTAAGTGATCGTTTTGCGTAATTATTATTACTTAATGTGAACGGCACTTTGTATAAGATATTTAGCACTTTGTATATCAGCAACCTAAGAAATAGTGAGTTTGGTTAACACCTTATTAGTTCGTTTCTGGCATATTTTTTGAAGACTGTCTTTGGGTGGCCTTTTTTTACTCTTCGTACCATAGTACGCGTACCATATTTTTCTATATGTTGTTATTCTATAACGAAGGTGAAGAGTATAACGCAATAAAAATTCAATAACTATTAAATGTAAAGACTTAGCCCAGTTACAGTTTCATTATATGTATAGATAATCACAACATTCCAGAACGTTTTGTATCAATTAAATAAAAAATAATAACAAATTTTTATTCAGCGTATGATTATAACCACCATGATCTATTAACTATCAGTCTCTTTACCCATCACCAACCGGAAACGTCCCCCACTGGACACTAAGAGCCCATTACCGAGTTTGCCGTCCTTGGATATTCTCTTAACCGGCCCTTACAACACCCATAGGAAAAGATGGGGACATTCATGAGTGATGCTGATTCTAACTTATCATATTTGACTGGTCCGATAACTCAGTTGGTAACAACTCTGCCTTCTGAACTGTGGGCTGTGGGTTCGACTCCCACCCAGGAAAAATATTTGTTTGATTACATAGGCGTTTGTTCTGTGTGTGGGTGTTATATTGTATTTTAAGTATAAGTATTTACAAACAAAAAAAGTGTCTAAGTATTGTATCAGTAGTCTGGTTCCCATAGTACAAGCTTTGCTTATTTGGGGCTGGATGGCGCTGCGTGAAATGTCCACAAATATTTATTTGTTTATTTATTCTACGGTTATGGCCGTAGTTACTCTGGTCTTCTATATTTGGATACGCGCCTGCACTGTCTTATCATGCTCATAATATACTTAAGTAAAAATTATTTGATAAACAATTACCGTTTTTCATTGATGTTTAATTGCTGTTTTATAGGTGATAAGTACTAATCCAAAAACTTAGGTATAAACAGGTTTAAACATCATCGTCACATCATCAGCCGGAAAACGTTCACTGATGAAAATAAGTCACTCCTGAGGCAAGTACCGGTTGCCTCTCTTTGTTCTCGTTCCATCCTTTCCCTATTCACCCTTTTCCCGTATTTTTTTCTCTCTTCCCTTCGTCAGGGTTAGGGCATAACTAGGATTGGGGAATTCCCGACAGTTTCAAAGTCCCGAGCCACGAGACAGCCTACAATCAAAGTCCCGGTAATTCCTGGTACTTCAAGACTTTTAAGATGATAGTTTTTTTTATTTATTTATTGGGACGGATAAGGTTCTTTTTTAAGAATATTAATTGAGTTTGTATCTGGTGAGACGTATTAAAAAAAGGCACTGTAAAATCATCAAATGATTTTCATGGTACCATAGTCTCGTTATTAGGCATTAAATGTCCTTGCGTGCTAATACTCTCAGGAGTGAATTTACTCTTTGTGATTGCCCTTATTGTAAGCCCATCCTCTGTCTTGTGCCCAGTAGTTACGTAGTAGACCAAGTAATTATTCATTAAACTAACAGATGGCGCTAGGCTCCTTCAACTATTTGAAAATAATAATACATAAATAATGATTTTATAATAGAATGATGTAATAATGATTATATGACAATTTCGACAATCTTGTCTCGTCTCTAGTCTCGATCCGAAAGTCCCGGGACTCGAGACAGCTAAAATTACGAAAAGTCACGAAAACTCGAGACTCGAGAAGTCCCGGGACCCAAACCCTAGGCATAACACTAATTAACTGCCAGGGTGGGCGTGCAGGGTGCTTTTTTGTTCGTCGCTTGCTAACGTATTGCAAAAAGTCAAAAACGGGTTAACCGATTTCAATATTTTAATTTTTTTGTTCACTCTAATACGAGGGTCCATGAAAACCCATAAATACTTATTGACCCGGGCAAAGCCAAGGTCAGCTGGTCTAAACTAATATTATAAAGGGGAAAGAATTGGTTGTTTATTGCATTAAATAGGCCTTGAAACTACTGGACCGATTTGAAAAATTCTTTCACCATTAGAATCCTCTGGATGAACACAGGCTATAGAATATATATATATAAAATAACCGTGCAAATAAAAACTAAACTAAAAGTAGCATCGTAGCAAGGCAATGCAACTTGAAACTGATTCTTGATATATTGAAATAAAATTGTTAGCTTGTTAAATTGTTCTTAGGATACAAAATTGACTTTTATTGTATTATTAGTAGTAGGTACAACGGCTTATCTTCTTTCTGATTATAAAGTCGATCAGTATCGGCTCGGCCGTTATCGGTCACACGCTTGCTAAGTGCTCGCCGCATCGTGTCCGCACGTGGTGACGTGTGACGGGTGTATGTCGCATCATATTCTCTTATAATATGTATATATATGACGGCGGCTACGTCAGTTATAAACTCTATGCGCGGGCAGTACCGTAATTTACCCTATGGTGGCATTTAAATTTATTACAGTGGCAACATCGGCAACTATCATTGCTCCCCCAACCATCTGGCTATAAAAAGGGACCGCTCGGTGTACTACGGATCATTCTAGCTCCGGACGCGGCTCGGCGTGGACATGCTGAAGGCCTATAGTTATATAGGTTACAACCCGTTTCTCCTACATATAGGATATATACCGTCCCGGCTTCGCACGGGTGGACATTTATTTTTAAAACATTTTGGAATAAGAGTACAGTAAATGCAGGACATACTTAAATAATAATCATAGTGACATAACTACAATAGTTAGACACATGCTATTCTAACATTTTTTGTAGATATTGATATGTTCTTTATTATTGTGGAACATTTTTTTGTTCTATCAAAGTCAAAGTCAAAAGATTTTATTGCAAAGAGGCTAATTTTAGCACTTTCACAAGTCAAAATTATATTAGGTACTTAAAATTAAGTTATTTCACTAAGCATATCAAATTACTAAGTACTTATTTTCAAATAATTTATAGCAAGCCCATTACAATTTATGAGTTTGAAAAAAAAAGTAGTTCTCTTTCTCACTACTGGTGCAAGCAATCCGGCACAATGCAGAACAGAAAACTCCGAGCTTCGATTACAACTGTAAAGAAGAAGCTACAAGAAACTTTACAATGATGTATTTTTTTTTCTTTCTACTGTCTTTTACAATGTATATAATTAATTACAGTTGAGATAATGATTATGTTACAAAAGTAACCACCACGTCACACCGGTGCAAGAAAAATACCGCGATTATCTTAATAAACATCACGAATAGAAACTGAAATTATAGATAGGAACAGGCAATAGGCAAAGTACCTAATAATATTCAGGCCAAGCTTTTTTGTCCGACACATAATCATTTATTGTAAGTAATAAGCTTTTTTCATTAAGTTTGACTTTATGAATAATTTCATCAATAGTTTTCGCAGCGCATGCGATGAAAGATATTTTATAGGCATTTTTTTACACCTTTGGTAACATTATTGTAGTTTTAGTACGGATCCTTATTTTTTTCTTGTAATTAAAATAGCTTATATTAATCAGTGATAATGTAGAATTGAAAATAGTACAAGAATTTTTAAAATCGGTCCAGTACTTTTTGAGCCAATTCGTTACAAGCATACTTACCTACATACAAATATTTCCTCTATATATCTGCCAGCATGTTGCGTACACTACCTAAACTGGTGGTGGGCTGGAGCATTTGGACTGTCTATGGGTCATCGCGGCCAGTATATAGTCCAAATGTTTTTTTTGTAGTAGGTAGTGTTTAGTATAAGTTTTTATATCATTGTAGTATTTAGTTGAAATTAAAGGCAATTTGCTGTGTTAAAAAAAAATCAATCGCTGTTCGTTAGTCTCGCTAAAACTCAAAAACTGATTGACTGATTTCAATCATTCTTTTTTTTGTTTTGTTCGCTCTAATACAGGGATGGCAGAGAGCAGCTAAAAAGGCGCAAATATAATCTTGATAGCGGTTTTATATTTGCGCCTATTGCAGTTGAGACACTGGGGCCTTGGGGACCGAGTGCTCACCAAATTTTTAAAGACCTTTCGAAACGTCTGGTTGAAGCCACACGTGACCAAAATGCTGGCCTCTACTTCGGCCAAAGATTGAGCATTGCCATTCAACGTGGCAATGCTGCCAGCATAATGGGCACGTTGCCTACCGGTAGTGGTTTGTTTGATTAAGTTCCCTTTTTATTGTTTTATGTTTATTAAAGAATATTTAAATTTGTATGTTTTTAAATAAAATAAATATTGTTTATTCGTATTCGACATAGTTTTTTCATGTACGGTATTTGCCCGAATGAAGAAGTAAAAAAGCTTTTAGTTGTAGTTAACTACAACTAAAAGCTTCTTTACTTCTTTACGCACGCTTGACTTGGGGAGTAGGCTCAAGTCGGCTGGTGAATGCGAGGTAAACGGAAATTGAAGTTGGTTTACGTAGATCCCCATTGGCAACAAAAAGAAGTAAAAAATTTGTATGTAGTTGTTTTTTATGTAGTTTTACTTCAGTCCTGTGGTCTAAAGTACGCTCGCTAGTAGATACAATTTCAATTATAGATTCTTTTTGCGTAAATATGCCTATTATAATGCGTGCGACTTAGAACTTCACGGTACTCTGTGACGAGTTGACTATTACCCTTACAAACATACACATTTCATTGACACAGTTGGTGATATGGAGGACCTATTGATAATATGCTAAAATTGTTTTCACTTCAGCAGCTTCGAACAGACACCTTTTGAGGCGAAATAACAGTGCGCAATATCAAATACTTTTTATTTTTATTATTTATAAAATAAAAATGTATTGACATATAAGGGTTTTATACATTTTAATGAGTCAATAAACTCCCGAACTAGTAAAATTAGTGAGAGTTTCATTAGCCAAGGCTTCTCCCATCCTTTGACTTATATAATTATGTCAATGTTAATTTTAATTGATTTTCTTTTTAAATTTAATTATTTTAATTTATACAAATACTAGCTTCTGTCCCCGGCTTCGCCCGCGTGGCCTATAGGAAACGAATGGCATATTTTTCTGCCGCTAACATACATTATAAACGCTATCACTTTTTGCCTCTGATGGGGAATGATTTTGGTAAAACTGTGATACACGCATCTCATAATTTTAATTGAAGAACAAGTGTATAAATTTTCGATCAATTGATCCAGAGAAGAAAAATTTTCATAGATAATTCAACTACCCATTTCACCCTCTTAGAGATGGAGTTTCGAAAAACCCTTTCTTAGTGTATACCTAAACTTTACAAAGAATACACCCTTCAAATTTCAAGTCTCTAGAATAAGCGGTTTAGGTTGTGCGTTGATATATACCTAAGTCAGTCGGTCAGTCAGGACTTTGAATTTTATATGTACTGATATTATAATCATTCAAAACTTTTAAAATTCGCGGCACTAACAATTGAAGGGGTGAGAACAAAAAGGTTTTAACTGTCAAATTGATAGTTTCGAGAAAATTTACTTTTAACTTCACCGGCTTTATTTTAACGTAGAGTGCTTATTAAGTAATAGAAAAGGTATATGTAAGTTTCAGTTGCTTGAAAATGTATTAATTCTATTCTAAAATACTAAATATAGTACTAATTCATACAATTACTGTAAAAATATATTATAATAAAATAAATTTAAAAATGTTTTTATGCTAAGCGAACTGTATTTCTGTGTCAGATAAACCGTTTTTAGACTCAAAATCTCGAGATTTAAGCCTCATTTCGGTATTTTGAGAATGTATTATTGTAGATAATTTCACTCTGAATCCAACGATACCCATAAGTCATTTTGCGAAAAAAATCAGTTAAACCCATTTTGTTCTCACCTCTTAAATTTTTATCGAAGCTCATATTTCCAGTGTTCCGGTGTCCCGCCCTGCCTTTTAGAAACCTCCGACTCAGAATTAAGTAAAAACTTGTATTTCAGAGTACAGAGAACTCTTAAGGCAGGGGGCAACTAGACCAAGCATTATTGTTGTGTCCCTCAAAATATTTTGACGAGTGAGTCGAGATTATAATAAGGATAGATCACATTTTTAACCGACTTAAAAAAGGAGGAGGTTCTCAATTCGAGTGTATTTTTTTAAAGGTTAGTTACCTTAGAACTTTCGAGTGGGTGAACCGATTATGACGGGCCTGATAGCTCAGTTAGTAACCCTGCCTGAACTGTAGGTTGTGAGTTCGATTCCTACCCAGAACAAATATTTGTGTGATGAAAATCGATGTTTGTTCTGTATCTGGGTGTTATATTGTATTCTATGTAGTACGTATTTACAAACCAAATGTATCTAAGTATTGTATCAGTTATCTGGTTCCCATAGCACAAGCTTTGCTTAGTTTGGGATTAGACGGCGCTGTGTGAAATGTCCACAAATATTTATTTTATTTTTACGCTTGTTTAAATTTTGTTGTATGTCTCTGTCTGTCAGCTTGTCTGTTTGTAAGTTTTGTCTCGCTCTCGTGATTGACATTTCCCTTTAGCAAGCAGTTGGTTTTTTTAATTGAACGATTTTAGATTTGTTATCACAAAAATCAAAACTAAATCATCATTTATGATACTAAATTAGCTCCCTTTTTAAAGCCCCTAGCAGGAATTATCAAAGTTCTTGCTGAGAGACGTTTCGTAATCACTCTTTACGTAGATACCATCTTCTACATTGGAGGACTAGCTAGGAATGTTCTTTTTAGGAACAGCTTTCTTTTTATATTTTTTAAAATAATTATGGAATGACGTGACGAGCTAACCGTTCACCTGATTTTAAGCGACATGGCCATATCAGTTACACTACTCTACACTACACGGAACTCTAAAGTATAGAGTTTTGCGTGACACTACGTTGCGCACGTCATCCTGAGACATCAGCACAATCTAGAAATAAGATTACTCGACTGTGAGATCAGGTCATAAAGTCTCATTTGCCCAGTAATTTCACTAGCTAAAATGCCTTTCAAACCGGAACACAGCAGTGCTTGCGCATTACTGCTTAGCGGCAGAATAACTGTCAAGGCGGTGGTACCTACCTACCTAGACGAACTTTGCAGAAAAGTTCTACCACCTAGTATATAGTATTTATATCTACTTTTTATGAAAAAAACATCCTTTAAATTAAATTTTTCTCAAAAAAAAAGCCTTACCCGTTCGTGTACATATTTGCCTAGAATTTTTAAAATAGAGTAAAATTAACCAAATTTGCAGTAACACTGAGTCAACAAGGTTTATTGGTACAGATGCCGGCTGAGTGTTTTGTATAATTAATAGTCCTGTAATTACACAAGTAGGTAGCTGCTGTGTTAAATTTATTGTGTATGCATAGAAAATATGACTGGTCTTACTTTATCATTGAAATTCAGTTTACTTCTTTTCTATGAGAGTGTAGACGTGTTAAAAAGGTATTGTTATCTCTTGTAAGTTTATTAAGTATTTATGCATATATAGAACAAATCAGCAAAACAAAAAATAAATCTAGATTTCAAAAACTGCGTTCCCCACAATCCTATATCTAACTGGTGTGGTGGCAGGTCGGCTCATAACCCAGAGGCAGCGGGTTTGACTCTCGCGGCAGGACAAGATTTTGTGCACAGAAAAAAAAGCGCATGTACTTGTTCTGAGTCTGGGTGTTGTGGGACCATGGTCCTCGTAGTTCCTGGGTCTCTAGACACAGGGAATCCTAGTTAGAGACTAGGATCTATTTGTTGGGCGTTATTGTTATTATTATTATTAAATTTGGTTGCATGGCACTTTCCTGATTTACCTACTACTTTTTTAGTTTAAACTACTCAATAAACATTTTATGTCATTTTTTTAACCTTAGATTTGTAGTATTTTTTTTATGTTACGAAATGACGTGACGAGCTAGTCGCTCGCCTGGTGTTAAGCGACACGACTGCCCATATCAGTTGCAGTGACACTTGAGACTCTAAAGTATTGTTTTGCGTGACACGGCACTGCGCACGTCATTCTGAGACATTAGACACAGTCTAGCAATAAGATAACTAGACTGTGAAATTAGATCATAAAGTCTCATTTGCCCAGTAATTTCACTAGCTAAAGTGCCCTTCAAACCGGAACACAGTAGTGCTTGCGCAGTACTACTTGGCGGCAGAATAACTAAAGTAGGTACTGTTCAATAATCGTTAACAATGTAGTACATAGCTCGGTTATCTATTTATTGATTTACAAGAAGACTTGCTTATTGCGATGATGTTTTACCTGAATGCCGATGTCGTGGTCGACGTCGTCTGTAAAGCTGGTATCTCTTAGAGGTAAGGTTAAGTTAAATATATGTTTTTTTTTTTTCAGTACAGCCACGAGATGTCCAAGTACGCAATCTTGCCTATTACTATGGTTGTGATGGCGTTGGTTCTATTACAACCTGTGACCACAGCGCCAACAAATGGAGTCGAAATGATGATGGAAGCTGAAGAATCCGGATTTTTTGCATTTTTTAAATTGATAATAAGGCAAATTGCGTCACTTTTTGGATATACACCCACATCTGAATGTGAAAAAAGAGCTGGACCAGTGGCAGACGCAGCGGATCTAATGGGAGCGGGTGTGTCAGCAGCAGCAGGGCTGATGGGAGGGGGTGTGCCAGCTGCAGCAGGGCTGATGGGAGGGGGTATGCCAGCTGCACCGTCCGTGCCGTCACCTAGAACACCAGCGGCGGGACCTGCTGCAGGAAAATCTCCAGGACTACCAAATGTGCCATTCGGATCAGAAATTATTTCAGATGCCGAAAACTTCTTCGGAAAATAGACTAAATCAAACTAAACACAGAACAGGAAAAAATAACGGTTGCGCCCTGATTGAGGCGAAACTAATAGCGATATTCGTGCCGAACATATAGGCGCCGAGCGCATACATTAATCACGAGACTGGATATATTTTCTGCGTCTGCGCAGGTATACCACAAGATAGATAGATTTACGTCCCGTCATGTAAGAAGAATGCTAGCCATTGACCTGCGCAATGAGTGGTTTTTTAATTCCTGCTTATTCTAAAGTACTAAACTGTAGCTAGTAAAGTACTTAATTATGTATAATAATTACTGTAGAATGATATTATGGTTCGTATTACAGAACGATGCTCAGTCATTGATTGGTGCTCAAGCAGAGATTTCATTCACTAATTGATCACTTTATGAATGAAATCTCTGCTTGAGCACCGATCGATGACTGAGCATCGTTCTGCAATACAGACTTCAGTACTTGAGTAGCTACTTAGCACTTCAAAACAAGCTAGAATTAAATAAAACCGTCAGTGCGCAGGTCAACAACCAGCCAGCGTTCTTTTTACGTGACGGGACATTTAGAGTCAAAGTCAAAATATTTATTGCAAATAGGTTATTTTAGCACTTTTACAAGTCAAAAAGTCATATACCATAAGACAGATACCAAGCTTGAATTGTATGAAGTGTCAAAAACGCGTATCTAACGGGGCACGATCGATTTTTTTCCTTCTCTGTGAAACAATACTATCAGATGTAAATGAATTGGATTACAAGACTTCAAGCTTTAGAAAATCGTACTTTCATTCCACCATTTGTTATATGGATAAAATTTATTCAAATAATAATAATAATTGACAGCCTCTGTGGTGTGGTGTTTGAGCAGGTCGGCTCTTAGGCCGAAGGCAGCGGATTCGATTCCCGCAGCAGGACAAGTAATTGTGCACAGAAAAAAAGAGCAAATAAGTACTTGTTCTGAGTCTGGGTGTTGTGGGACCATGGTCGTCGTAGTTCCTGCGTCCCTCGATACAGGGAATCCTAGTTAGGGTAGGATTTTTTTTGAACGAGCTATTGCTGTTGGTCTCTACCGACCTTTACAGCTTCACCGGGCGGGAGGGCAGGCGCTTAAGGCGCCCAGCCGTCAAAAGTGGGACGCAACTAGCTCAAGGGAACCCCTGGGGTGTGAGCCTCGACTTGGGCCGCTGCCGGGATAAGAGGATCGAGAAAACTACGTCCACTGGAAGAGTGGACCCTATTGAAAGTCGCGACCGTTCTAGCTAACCTACGAGGGGTACGTCGACCTCGCCGGCGGGGTCGGTGTCTGATTGTGTTACGCTGTTAGGATGGGATCTATGCATGTGATCGTTAGGTGTTATTATTATAATTATTATTAATTAGCTTATATTACAGGGCTTAAATTAAAATTAATGTTGATAAATGGAAGTTAGATGGTAGGGGAATGGGGGTAGTAGGGAGCGTAGGGAAGAACTCAGTAGTCAGCACAGCACCTTAACAGTTTAACGGGTTAGGGTCATGTAATCTGAATTGTAAATAGTCCGTGTAAGCAAAATAACTTGGTTGCAAAATGACTGTAGGCAAAGTCGTATTTGCACAAAGTACAGTAAGGCCTACATGTTTTTTCCGATTATTCATAGTTTGGGAGCTACGGACAATTTTTATCATTTTCAATGAATTCTTAGACTTAGTCTTAAACTTAGCCACTGTGACTAAATTAGTGGTAAAACAGTTATAGTGATTATGTGTGTTATATGGGTAGCAATACAAGGTCCAAAAGTTTTTAGAGCTATAAAACTCCAAAATATCTGATTTACTGGAAATTAATAGATTTCAACCTAATGGCAACATAACAATGACATCACAAACTATTATTTATTTGCTACTGAATTACAATAATACTGCTTCTTCTTCTTTGCGAGTCTCTTCTGATCACTTCTAATTCTGGCTGTAAGGCTTCAATGGCGTCTTCATCATCAGCCGCCAAAGGTTTTCCTCTGAACTCATCTTCGATCTGCTGGAGGGTCTTCCCTTTTGTCTCCGGCAGCAAAAACCACATAACTGTGAAACATTGCACCATTACTGCTGTATGCACCAGATACGTTCCGTGCAATCCAATAGATTCCACAAGACCTGGAAAAGTCTTCGCAACCAGGAAAAACGTTGTTGATAGAAATGATAAGCTTATCGTTGCACCAATACCTCTATATTTTAATGGGAATACTTCTCCGCCGATCACGTTGGGCACAGGAATAATACCCGTGGCTATCGTTAAAATCTGAATATTGAACAGAACTGCTGGCACCCACACCGCAGTGTACGATAGCGTACCGTGCGATCGGAAGTATGCATACACAGCAACGGCCAACTGGCTGACCATAGACAACGAGACCGTCGAGAACATCATGGTTCTCCTCTTGAATCGGTTTATAAAAAATACAGCAAATATGTTGGATATCAATCTTTGCGTGTCAAAGAATATCATCCAGAAATGAGCGTTGGCATCATTTCCCATTACCAAAGGTATAACTAATGTCGAATACGCCGCCATGACCGTTGCCCCCGCAAAGTTGGACATTATGTAAGCGTGTATCATCAAGGTTATGGGTTTCCAGAATTCATTCTTCACAACTGTTGACGTTGCAGCTTTAAATTTATTCTTTTTCAGCTTTTTAGAGATTCGCTTTTCTATTATTCGAGCTTGGATCATTTCCTCCAACTCTTCTTCTTCGTCTTCGCCTCTTAACCAATGGAAGACCTCTCTACATTCTTCATATCTCCCTTTATCTGCCAGCCAGCTTGGTGATTCGGGTGAGTATATGGTCATGACCAAACTGGCAAAAGGGCAAAATATGAGAATCATTGCAGTGATCTGCCATGTGAGGAAAGACCCCAGCAGATGGACGGCGAAGATACCGAAGGTCTGTGTGAGTGAGACAGTGGCGAGGAGAGCACCACGGTACTTGGGGCTGGAGTACTCTCCGATGAGGGATGAACGGAGGGGTGACATCATGCCAATCGCCAAGCCGAGGAATATTCTGCCGACCAGCAGCTCCTGAAAAAAATAAACCCGTGATTTCACTGTAAAGAGTATTGTTGAAAACATTTAAGTAGGAAACATTGAAGGCCAGGAAACCCAGGCCACGACACCACGATCTGAGTTTGACGTTTTTCACAATGATTTTGACAACTGCTCTAACTGTCTTATTAATGCATTCATTGAACTCTAACACAAACAAACAATCAAATCTTTCCTCTTTATAATATTAGTTTAGATCAATACCTCAAATGTGGAAGCCATGGTTATGATGGTCCACCCGACCAGGCCGGGCATGGTGACGGCGAAGTGTGCAGCCTTCCTTCCGTAGCGGCCCATGATCACCGGCGTGATGAAGCTGCCGATTAGCTGGGGAATGCCGATCACTGACGCTGGAAGGAGGACGCAGGGTCAAACTAGACCATGGGACATAGGAAATAAACTGGACAATAATAGACAAATAGAAATAGAGAATCTATTTCTGTCTCACTAATTAAATGTATACATGTATAATAATAACAATAACGCCCAACGATCACATACATAGAACCTGGACTCTAACTAGGATTCCCTGTATCTAGGGACCCAGGAACTACGATGACCATGGTCCCACAACAACCAGACTTGAAACAAGTATTTGCGCTTTTTTTCTGTGCACAAATACTTGTCCTGCCGCGGGAATCGAACTCGCCGCCCCGCGTTATGAGCCGATCTGCTCAACCACCATACCACGGAATTGTCAAAAATATGAAAGCGACCTTGTAAACTAGTGTTAAATGGATGGTTTTATCAGCGCGAGATAGTACCATTCAGATGTGAGTGTAGATTGCCATCTACACTCAATGGAATTTCCATTGCGTACGTTTTATTAAAAAAAGAGATCGAATGACGTCACTGATATTTGTTGTCTCTTTCTTTAGACACACCACGCTTTTCTCTTAGATTATAGACCTAATTATTTCGATTTTAATCTTGTGTGCTGATGTTTAATTTACCAGTACCTACTATACTCGTGATACTGCCGAAGGAATCTCAGAAGAATGAAAAGTATAGCTTTTAATTGTTAATCAATTGTTATGTACGAAAAAAAAGCGGTGTGTCATTTATGTTACGACATCAATCCTGCATTGAGTTTGAAATTTCAATGAAGTAAAGGCAAGTGTATCTCGGTAGAGCTCTAGATCTAGTTTTCTAGTGCTCACCTGGCAATTCCTTTGACTATTTCAATAGCCCTGGTTGGATGTACCTTAACTGTTACAGGAAAACGTTCTTAAGGGACAATCTGTAAAATATTGACTTTCTCATACTTTAAATAGTCCCATAGAGTAATTTGATCCTTACCTTGCATACAAAATGATCGATTAGGGTAAGATTTTTTTTACTGTAATGTAGATACATTCAAAAACTTGATGATTCTAAAATTTGACTGGCTTGATAGCTCAGTTGGTAGCTCTGCTTTCTGAACTGAACTGTAAGTCGTGGGTTCGATTCCCACACAGGACAAACATTTGTGTGATGAACATAGGTGTTTGTTCTGTGTCTGGGTGTTATATTGTAATCTATATATGTATTTACAAATAAAATGTATATAATTATTGTATTAGTTGTCTGGCTTGTATAGTACAAGCTTTGCTTAGTTTGGGACTAGATGGCGTTGTGTGAAATGTCCACACATTTATTTATTTTTATTCATATAAGGTTATACTAGGGGTAACCTACCGATCCATGACCCTGCACTGGTGGTCAGCACGATGGCAGATCGTGGCTGCGCCAGCTGAGGCAACAATATTGCAGTGTAGCCGATGGTGGCCCCATGCCCTATGATGTTGCTACCCACCGACGCCGTCACGAAACACTGAAAATGAGATAATAAGACTTAATGTACAGTAATTATGTTATACTTACGAATAAGCCTCACATGTTATATCTTAGTAATAGTCAAGTAGGATTCCCAAGTTTTCTAGTTTTGTACATTATAATTGTACAGTGGCGTAACGTGGACTAATATAGACGTGAGCAATGTCGCATCAGCGAGGCCCCTTTTCTTTCGTTCCCTAGATTGTTCTGATGTCTCAGGATGACGTTCGCAGTGCAGTGTCACGCAAAACTCCATTCTTTAGAGTTCCAAGTGACACTACAACTGGTATGGGCAGCCGCATCGCTTAACATCAGGCAAACTGTTAGCTCGTCACGTCATTCCTTAATATAAAAAAATCTACCCAATAAGTCTATCTTACTAAATTTGCTTTTTCACGACATACCTACTTATGATAGTGAAAATATATAAATACGCGGTGGAAGAAGAATATTGAAAAGCATATAGATTTTGCCCGAACTAAAGTATTAATTTTTTTTTTACAAAAGTAATGTTCTTCGACTTTTTGTTTTACATAAGTCCTCTAGTAAGGATTTGTAAATGATTTTGGCAGGTAAATCTGCTGCCATTGAGAGTATTGCTAAAACAGACAGTCGGTCCTGCTTCATATGTTTCTTAAATAGTTTTTTTATAATTTGAATAACTTCTTATGGAGAAAAACTACTAAAAATAAACGGAAATTTTAAGTATAGTGGCATCCCGCGAGGCCCCTTTAAGTGCGAGGCCGCGGGCGAGGGCCCACTTCGCCCACACCTAACTACGCCACTGTTAATGTATTACATAGACATTGAAGTTTTTGTTTATTTTTTTTCAGAGACTACGTAAATAAACAAAACGTCTACAGACAAAACGAAGTTACTAAGTAATGGGTATATGAATGTTCATGGCACAAAGGGTAGAGGAAGACCGAAAAAAGTATGGTTTGACTGTGTGAAGAATGATAATGTCCTAAGGGAGTGAATGTTGAGACGCCGTTTGACAGAAATGAGTGGAAGAGAAAAACATGCTGAACCGACCGCATTTAAATGAGGGTAGGCGGATGATGATGATAATGATAACATATAAGGAGATGATGATAACATATAATTTTTGGGTACTCTTCCCGCAGAAGGTGATCTAAATTCTGTGTTTTATTAATAACCCTATTTTACTTACAATTTTGCTTTTTCTCCAATATTTAGTTTAGTTTTTAATTTTAATGAAAATATAGTAATACATATAAAACATACATTAACCAATGTAATGTTCATTAATAAAAATATACTTAATATTATATTATGTGTATAATATTTTTAAAACTTAGCAATAATATTTAAAGTATTATTGCAGATTTTAAATACAAATATTAAATAGAAACATGTACCTTTTTCGGGAAATTCCCGAGAGTTAATGTTGGAACGACATGTGAAGTGAGATTTTTACAACTTTTCGTCAATAAATCTGCCGCGTGGACGGGTTCATGTGAAAGGAAGCACTTATGATTCGCCAGATTAAGGCAAGGAAGAAATATTCACAAACTTGTTTCATTAACGGGGAAATCCAACTCCTTTGTTCTTTCATCTTCAGCACTTTTTACTCGTTTTTACACTTCCATCAACACACTACACACACACATTGCACCACACTTAAACATGTATAGTGTGACAGCATTCTTTTAAATATGTCTTATCTTATACAATCTTCGAAGTATCTAAGAGATGTCTATAGTGTTCTCGTCCAAACGCAATATTTATTTAATATATAATACTTGCTAAAAAGTAAATCTACATATGCTTGGGCGATCTGTGTCGTAACCTTATCTAATTATATACCAAATTTTTCTTGTCGGAGGTTTTATTAAATATAGACTAGCCAAATAACACGGTGAATTTAAAATGTTCGGTCATTTGTACACGATTCGGAGTACAACCTTGTTTTTTAAATTGGTCGAATTAGTTGCAACTTTGCACTGAAAAATTCAATGCAATCGAAACAAAACAGTACGTGAATGCAATTTGGTTATTGATACACATTTCTATCTAAATGTGTTAGCTGGTCAGGGATGGCAACAGCTGCACACTTTCAAATGGTACCTGCCTTATATAAGTAGCTACACAAATTCATTGTTGCACCTGTATGGAATTAGTGGTCAGAATATATTTAGATACCATACTTATCGAACATTTATGTCTATTTTATTAAAGTAACTAATACCTAAATTACATTCTAGCTGACTGGCCTGACAGCTTAGGTGGCAGGACAGGTATTGATGCACAGAAAAAAGCACAAATACTTGTTCTGAGTCTGGGTGTTGTGGGACCATGGTCCTCGTAGTTCCCGGGTCCCTAGACACAGGGAATCCTAGTTATGTCCAGGACCTATATAATATGTGATCGTTGGGCATTATTATTATTAATAATAAATATGTAATAGAGACTTTATGACCTAATTTCAGTCTTAGACTGAGCCGATTGATGTCTCAGGATGACGTGTGCAGTTCAGTATCACGGTGAACTCTTACAGCCTTATTAATAAACACGAACTAGCTTTAGACTAGTTACACCATCTTTTGTCTCTTTTGATCCAGCTAAATATTCCAGTAGCAAAAAAAGACAAAAGCTTAAGTAACTAATCCGAGACTAATACCCGTTTATTAATAGGCTGTTAGAGTTCCGAGCGAACGACTAGCTCTTTATATCAATACGTAACATAAAAAAGAAGTTTCACAATATTATGTTTAGTTCAAAACGCATCTATAAACACACGTACATCTTTGCTTCTTCATGATTAGATAGCTTATCGTCAAGATTATCAAGATTTACATAATAATAAAACTAATGCCTTTGAATAAAGGTATTAAAGTTATCCAATATTTACAGACCGATGTACCTACTTACTTATAAATAATAAAAAAGTCGGTGTAAAGTGCAAAGAGCACCAACATGATTACAAGCCTTGTGCCACAAAAAGTACATAATTATTTCTACACGTACCGACTATACATATAAAATGTCGTAAGACATAGACATAGTAAAATTCGTCCTGAATGAGTGACTGACGGATCAACGCACAGCCTAAACCGCAGATCGTAGAAACCTGAAACTTGAAGGGTGTGTTCTTTGTATGACGTAGGCATCCTATAAGGAAGGATTTTCCGAAATTCTACCCCAAATAGGGTGAAGAACAGGGGCAAAGCTTGTATCTTGGTCCAATCTACTTCAAATTTTGCATAAACATTTTTAACAGAATTGATGGAAGATAGATAGATAAGACTCTTTATTGAAACACCACATTGTAGGAACAATTTACAGGCACAAACTTAAGAATTAAGTGTCACAATGGGCGGTCTTATCGCTTAAAGCGATCTCTTCCGGACAACCCAAAAATGTAGGATAAAAAAACAATAAAAATAAATAGAATAGGAAGATGTGTTTCTAACCCCTTTTTTTCTAACGGGTAACCCCATTAAAAAAAAGGTGTAGAAAGTTATTTTGGTGGTGATTTGCTTCGAAGTTGATATCAATATCTTAGTGCATATAGGAAATATCCAGGGATTGGGCAGCTGTTGCTGCAGCAGCTCCAGCTAAGGAGCTCGCTCTTACGACACCCA
Source organism: Ennomos fuscantarius (assembly GCA_905220475.3). Lineage (NCBI taxonomy): Eukaryota > Metazoa > Arthropoda > Insecta > Lepidoptera > Geometridae > Ennomos > Ennomos fuscantarius. The sequence continues at coordinate 10,452,239 of HG992048.1, read as the reverse complement.
CGGGAAGAGATATGATGGTCCTATTCGCACACCGCCTATCAACTTTGATTAACCACGTTGAGAACCTCTTCCTTTTTTGGAGACGGTTAAAAAAGAACTAGTTTTATTGAATTAATTAATTTCACTAACTAACCTTCAAACCGGAACACAGTAGTGCTTGCGCACTACTGCTTGAAGGAAGAATAACTGTGTTAGACGAACGTTGCAGAAAAGTCCTACTACCTAGTAAATGGTGTCGCTGAAAATTAGACACGAAGGTGGAAATCAGGTTTCTAGACTATAAACTAAAGTCGTGTTACGGTAATGACCTAGATACCATTAGCTATAGAGAGTTCTGCGTTTAATCCGGAGTTACATTAGACTTTTCTTACCGGCAAATTGCCTTTATTTTCAACTAAATACTACAATGATATAATAACTAATACTAAAACTACAAAAAATAAAATGGACTGGCCGCGATGACTTATAGATTGTCCAAATGCTGCAGTCTGTTATATATATACATTTATATCCATTAACGAGAAATAAAGTTACATAATAAGTTTTAGTTTTATTTTGGAACCCGTGGGCAAAATTTGGAGCTGCTCGGAGCTGTTTTAAGCACTAGCCAGCTCTTGGAGCCTAGAGTTTACATTAAGGCAAGCCACAATCTTGCAAAACTGATAATTTATTCCTTATTGCAAGCTAGGTCAAGATTAATGCGGGTGAAATGGTATATATATTTATTTGGCTTCACTTTCTAGTGCCTACTGAGTACTGAATCTAATTATAAGTATAGGTACCTAATACCTATCTAATTGTTCTTCTGACCTAAGGCAAGGTTAAGGGTTAAGGGTTTAGTATAAGCTTTATGTTCTTAGTTACCAAACTGATCATGAGGTTTTTTTTAAATCATTAATCTTTTGTCTCTCTTCTGAACAAAGGAAAGAGTTACGGACGACAGAATCGCTACAATAAAAAAATGTTTATTTATAATAATGATAGCTTTAGGAACTATAAAGAGTTCTGTGCGCTCTCTAGCGCTTTTTGTTTTGTTTTTATTCCTTGTGAGTTAAATTAACTAAGTAGCTTCAGCTGATATTTTTGCGTTTATCGTAGGCGTTATTTTAAAACAAGTATTTTTTTATTATGGATGTAAAACTTCTTTACGCACGCTTGTCTTGGGGAATAAGCTGGCGAGGCGAACGGAAGTTGAATGTTGTTGGTTCACGTAGGTCTTCGTTGTCAACATAACAAAGTTAAAAATTACTTAAAATGTGTAGGTATCATAATGTTGGTATGTCCGGTAAAATGACAATTGTCAAGATGGCGCCATTTACATTAAACAAAGTTATACCGGCCGATAGCTGGAGCTAAACTAAAAAAGTTTTACTTTAGTCGTGTGATCTAAAGCACACTCGTTTTTTTACTCAATAGGAAGCTTTTCCTTCTTTCCGTTATCATCATCAACCGGATGTCATCTACCGCTGAATATAGACATGGAGAGAAGGCTGAAGGCTGAATTTATCTGTGGAGGCTGTAGGTACATAACAGCGTATCTCCAGCTTAACGCACGGAGCTGCGCAAGAGCAAAGCGTGTCGCGAAAGTGGCGGTTGCATAATAGTCGCAAAATGTGGTACGGCTAGTGATGGGACATTGTCTATCGAAATATTATGTAACTTGTGTTTAAAGTAAGTAGGATTTATAATTATTAATTAGATTTGTAAATTTAAGCTCAACTGAATTAGATTCCAAATATATACCCACATATAATTTGTACAGATAAATTCATTAATATTCTTCGATGGCTATTATTATAATTTTACACGTCTTATTCCTTTCGCTGGCAAAATCCAAGTGAGTGCAGGCTGCCGGCCTAGCCCCGTCCGCCATGTTTATCCCCACCACGATTACTGGTGGTGGATATGGTTCGTCAGTTGGTCGATAGTACTATGCCAGCGCCCTCTACAATTTCTACTATAATTTATTAATCAATATTTATCTTAATATAGGAATCATGTCTATTTAAATATATAAAAATACAAATTAACTATATAAATATATCTAAAACAAAATGGCGACAACATAAATCATGCCACATTATATCAAAAGCTACTTTCTTATTTTATTTTCATACTCTTTTTATTCTTACACTCCCTCTGCAGAGATTCACAAAATGCTCTATGTAAAATATTAGGTCTTTACCTATGAAATTGCCGTTTTGTTTGAAAAAAGTTAAAGTATTTTTTTTTCGAACTTATTTATTTCTTTTATTCAAAGTAATCACCCCTGCAATCAATGCATCTTTGCCAACGCTGTGGCAGTTTATGGATGCCCTTCTTGAAAAAATCAGCAGGACGGGAGACAACAAACTCTTCAAAGGCGTTTTGTACTGCCTCTCGGGAATTGAATTTTTTTCCCGCTAAAAAGTTGTCCAAATTTTGGAAAAAGTAATAGTCGGTAGGCGCAAGATCTGGTGAGTATGGCGGATGAGGGAGAGCTTCCAAACCCAACTCATGCAGCTTAGAGACGGTCTGTTGTGCAGTATGGGGTCGCGCGTTGTCGTGAAGTAGCAGTGGAGGCGACCGATTGACCAAAGCTGGTTGCAGACGTGCGAGTTTCGCCATCATTGTGGTCAGTTCTTCAATGTACACATCTGCAGTAATGCTGTCGCCGTTTTGTAAAAAGCTATGATGAATCACACCAGCACTAGACCACCAAACTGTGACCATCACCTTTCTAGGGGTCATTTTTCGTTTTGCACATTGCTTTGGTACCGAACCAGGATCTAACCAACTTGCTGAGCGCTTTCGATTGTCAAAAAGAATCCATTTTTCGTCGCACGTAACAATTCGGTTCAAAATTCCTTCATTTCTGTGCCTGTTAAGCAGCGCAAGGCAAGTCTCGACGCGTACGTTGCGCTGGCGATCGTTAAGTTCGTGGGGCACCCATCTGTCAAGCTTTTCTATCTTGCCAATCTGTCGCAAATGGACCAATATTGTTTTGATGCTAACATCAAAAGCTGCTGCCAGCTCAGCTGTAGATTGAGATTCATCAGCTTCCACAATCGCCTTTAATTCATCATTGTTGACCAAAGTTTCCGGACGACCACGAGGTTCATTTTTCAAGTCAAAATTCCCAGAACGGAACCGAGCAAACCAATAACGGGTTGTACGTTCGTTTGTACAGTTCTCTCCGTAAACGTCGTTGATGTTACGTGTCGTTTGTGCCGCGTTGGTGCCACGACAGAACTCATATTCCATAATTACACGAAATTTCAAAGTATCCATTATGAGGAAAAATGTTGAAATGTAATGAAAATACAACGCTAATCAATAAACAAAAGACATATATTGTAAATAGAATGTCATATTTTTAAAACAAAATTAATTTGAATTTAGAATTCATAGCCAATCAAAACTTTTTTTTGTTTGAAAAAGTCTGTACTGCAATACGGCAATTTCATAGGTAAAGACCTATTATTAATACTTGTTTTGTGGGCAACATTACACAACTACCTTCACTTTACATTTTTATTTTTATAATCATTGCTTTTGCAAACATATTTTACAAAAATAGCCAAATATTATCACAAAAAAGTACTAAGAAGGTACCTTCAAAGCAATTGCATTCATTGGATGCGTCTAGAATTACATCATTTTGTTTTTTCCGGGAATTGAATGATAAAATAATCAGTATTATTGCAATTAAATAAATAAATAAATATTTGTGGACATTTCACACAGCACTCTTTAGCTCCAAACTAAGCAAAGCTTATACCTATATATATATATATATATATATATTATAATAATATATATATATATATATATATATATTAAGAGAACCAGATATTAACTGATAGATAGAACACTTTTTTTTTTCGTTTGTAAATATATATATATAGAATACAATATAACACCCATACACAGAACAAACATCGATGATCATCACACAAATTTTTGTGCCGGGTGGGAACTGAACCCACAATCTATCGTTCAGAAGGCAGACCTACTGCCAACCGAGCTATCAGGCCGGTCAATTAACCTTTGCGTTCGCTTATCTTTGAGAGCAGTAAAAATAGAGCAGAAGGCCAATTATATCGCTTAGCTATATGCACTCCTTTGTTACGATGGATACCTACTACGTTATTAGCCCAATACTGCTTTTTGCTGCGTTACTGCTGCCTTTATTGAAATGGAAATGTAGGCTCTATTTAACCATGCCGTACGTGCGTTTGTCCCAGAACTTGTGATTCTGGAACATGCTAGTTTCCTCACGATGTTATTTTCACCATTGCTAAGAGCGAGTGTAAATTCCACACATTAAGTCGTTGGTGCAGGGCCGTGCGAGATTCGAAGCAAGCTGCGTAGATTTGAAAGCCGCACAGACTAACTGAGCCACACTCTCATTAAACTCAGTTTTTTTTTCTTTAAATCTACCCAGTTAATACGTAATTTGTAACAAGCTCTGTGCCTATGTATCGATAATTACAAGATCGATAAGTAACGCACATCCTTACGTTGTCTTATGTTATTTTATTTCTGTTGTTGTCAAGTTAAAGGACTGATGTGACTGGCGAAGTGAGTTTTTAAGCGGTAAAAAATGTAAGTAACTACTTAGAAATATTTACCGGTTTTTATTAGCGTAATGTGTGTAAAAAGAAAAGTGTAAGTGAGTTTCATTTATCCAAAGCTAAATCTTAGTGTAAAGTTAGAGAGAATAATGAATTTTTTGCGGGTACCTTATCGGTTCAAGTGCGTTTTGTAATGGATGTGAGCCGGTGGTTCGCCAAAAGGTAAGCGTCTACTTTTATATGTTGCAGTGCCACTTTGTAAGTTATAACTGAATGAAGAATCATAATATGTGAATAGGTCGTATTAGAGATTATAGATAATTGGAGATCGAAGAATTTATTACCTACCCGTAGTTTTACCCATGACCCTGTTCTCGCAAGACTGTCAATTTCAATAAAAATCGAAATTCCGAGATGAATTTCAATTTTTATTTATAATGAATTTAATTTCAGGACATTGCCTGTGCCCAAATTGGTCTCGGATGAATAAAACTTTGAATTATGATGCAATTTTGCACAAGAGTTGCTAACCTGCTTATATGGGTTAGGTTTGAGTATTTAGCCAGTGTCAAGAAATTGTTAATATCTCAAGTTAATGATATTTCACGCAGATATGTTTTAAGACACAGTCTAAGTCATCAACTCAAGTCATAGTATAGTTTAAGTCCTACTAAAGTGGTGGCAACTTTACTAGAAGCTTCTATGGAGTTTTGGAAACAACACGAAAAGAAACGTTTCCCAATCATTATACCACTTTCCCACACTCATGCCTGTAATCCAGCACTTAACGAATAATACGCCCCCGATTTTATGTACACTGAAAATAACACAAGTTCTGGAAAATAATACAGTGCGGTGAAGCGATCTTTCTCGTTTTCCCGCCAAAAAGCTATAATATTTAACAGTCACAGAGGAATAAGCGCGAACTTAGGAACTGTTCACTTTAGTACAGACCGAGATTTGTATCCCAGAAAATTTAGAGTAGGTGCGAGAAAACGGGTCAGTTTTTGGTGTAACAGCACCTTTATGGAGAAGTACTACTAGGTAGTGTTACTAGGTGGTAGGACTTTTTTGCAAAGTTCGTCTAGGTAGGTACCACCGCTTTGCCAGTTATTCTGCCGCCAAGCAGTAGTGTGAAAGCACTACTGTGTTCCGGTTTGAAGGGCACTGTAGCTAGTGAAATTACTGGGCAAATGAGACTTTATGGTCTGATCTCACAGTCGAGTAATCTTATTACGACTGTGCTGATGTCTCAGGATGATGTGCAGTGCAGTGTCACGCGAAACTTTATATTTTGGAATTCCGAGTGACAGTGTTCTGTTATGGGCAGCCGTGTCGCTTAACATCAGGTGAACGACTAGCTCGTGACATCATTCACTAACATAAAAAAGTAGTGCTCTAAATGAAGCTCCTTGAGAAGAATTAATTTTATTTCATATTTCAATAAATTAAATATTTTAATATGGTTCGATTCCCGCGGCAAGACAAGTATTTGTGCACAAAAAAAAGCGCAACTACTTGTTCTGATTCTGGGTGTTGTGGGACCATGGTCTTCGTAGTTCCTGGGTTCCCTAGACACAGGGAATCCTAGTTAGGGTCCAGGATCTATGTATGTGATCGTTGGGCGTTATTATTATTATTATACTAGTTGCGCCCCGTGGTTTCCGCGGAGAAAAAGTATTTTAATTATTTGCTCATCCCACGGAAAAATCTCACTTTTCCGGGATGAAATGTAGCCTATATGTTAATCCAGTGTATAAGCTATCTTGGTACCGAATTTGATCCAAATCCATTCAGCCGTTTGAGCGTGAAGGAGTAACAAACATACACACAAACACACATACAAACTTTCGCCTTTATAATATTAGTGTGATTATTATTATTACAATAAACGTTCAGAAACCTCTAGCGAATGTGACGATAACCAATGAGAATTGGTTATGTAACAGCCATCGAGACAAAGAGAAAGAGATGAGTCAAATGGTATATATTTAAAGAGCTGTTATAGTAGCTATTACCATATATAGTTATTTAGTGGACCGGTCATCAGGAGAAATCGAGACAAACTATTGATTTAAAAAAATTAACCTACTTACTGACATAAAACACAAATAGACAACGTCACCGCGAAAAAGAGTCTAGGATCCGTATTACAGAACGATGCTCAGTCATCGATCGGTGCTCAAGCAGATATTTCATTCATAAAGTGATCAATTAGTGAATGAAATCTCTGCTCGAGCACCGATCAATGACTGAGCATCGTTCTGTAATACGACCATAAAATGCCTACAATATACATAATAAAATTCACGGATTACATATTAGTACTAACAAAAAGCGGTACCTACTTAGTATTGTACTAGGTACGTACTAAAGTGCAGGATTACGCAAGCGCAGGACCTGTAGCAAATTCTTTCAAAGAGCCCTTGATCTAGTATGGATTCTTAAGTATAAAGTTGTAAAAACAATTAAATACTCAACACGTTTGTTTGCCATCTATACTGTGGGCAAATGCTTTGCCTATAACCAATAAAAAAGCATTGCCACTTTGAATCGTAACAATTATTTATTGTGCCAAGTAAACGGCAGATCACGTTGACTGATAAAAAAGTACTTAATTTAGTACTACTTGAATAAATATTTAATGTGCAAAACATTATTTAATGATGATAAAGCGATTTCCCTGTCAAATATTATCTATAAATATAAAATTCACAGTATTGACTGACTTATATATCAACGCACAGGCTAAACCTAGGAGTAATAGTATTCTGTGGGCTAAACCGCTGGTCCTACAGACTTATGGAGGGTGTGTTCCTTGTAAAGTGCAGGTATCCACAAAGAAAGAGTTTTACCCCTAAGAAGGTGCAATGAATGGTTGAATTATCGATGAAAAATTTTCTTCTTCGTTTCCTATAGGCCAAGCGGGCGAAGCCGCGGGTAGAAACTAGTGTTATATATGCCAGTTAAAGATATAATGACGCGTATAGTAACGTACAGTAAACGTGTAGGAAACAAACACCGTGCCAAGAATTGCTAACATTCTTCAAATGAAACTCGGTTGTGGTACAGTCAGCTACATCAGCTGAAGGTGTGCCACAGCTAACCGACACTTGCTTTTAAAATAAATCTAAATGAATATCAACTTCATTTCGTTTAGGTTTTTCGGTTGTGACTGTACCTAACCTAGCTAGTTACGTCTTTTGAGACGAGTGGCTGCCATCGCGCAGTGTCAAGGACAAACGTTTGGTTGCTTGCACAACACGACGTGATTATAATTAACTAATTATTGAAGTAAAACTTCTTTACGCACGCTTGACTTGCGGAGTAAGCTGGCGTAAGTTGAAGTCGGTTCACTTTGGGTCACCATTGTCAACATAATAAGTTGAAAATTTGTATTATTATGTTGGTATATCCGTTAAAATGACAATTTACAATTGTCAAGATGGCGAAAAAAATCATTGGCGGGAAAGCGAAAAAGATTGCGTCACCGCATTGTATGATTTTCCTAATCTTATGTTATTTTCAGTGTAAGTGCATAAAATTGGTGGCATTTTATTCGTTAAGTGCTGGATTACAGGCGTGAGTGTGGGAAAATGGTATAATGATGGTGAAACGTTTCTTTTCGTGTTGTTTCCAAACGCCACTTTGGACACTTTCAGCCTTATTGATAAACACGAACTAGCTTTAGACTAGTTACACCATCTTTTGTCTCTTTCGATCCAGCTAATTATTCCAGTAGCAAAAAAAGGACATAAGCTGAAGTAACTAATCCGAGACTAATACGCGTTTATTAATAAGGCTGTTAGGGTTTGCCATAATTACGACCACCATAACTTTTTTCTCTCACAAAAATGATCCAATTTAACTTTTTTTTTATTTACTTTTTATACTTCGGCCAAAGATTGAGCATTGCCATTCAACGTGGCAATGCTGCCAGCATATTGGGCACGTTGCCTACTGGTAGTGGTTTGTTTGATTAAGTTCCCTTTTAATTGTTTTCAGCTTTATTGTAATGTAATATTATTTAAATTTTATTATGTACCCGATCAATGCTTTTTTATGTTTTTATTGTATTTTGTTTTGTATGACGTTTATCATTTCATTTCTATGCGTGCGCGTTACGTTAGAGATTTCCGTTTGTTGTTAGAATTTGTGACGGACGTCTATTTAGAGTGTGCGTGCGGAGGTCGTTCGTTATTTCCTATTATTTTGTCATGTAACTGATTAGTTTGTTGTACACGCCCTTTATTACATGATTGTGAGAACTGTTGTGGCTTATTGTTTAACTACTTAGGTATAAGAATACTATGTAAAGTCCAAAGTCAAACTCAAAAGATTTATTACAAATAGGCTATTTTTAGCACTTTCACAAGTCAACAGTTTATTTGTGAAAATTTTGTGTATAATGGGGGGGAGTGTGCCATAATCACCACACTACTAGGTGGTAGGAGTTTACTGCAAAGTTCGTCTAGGTAGGTACCACCGCTTTGCCAGTTATTCTGCCGCCAAGCAGTAGTGCGCAAGCACTGTTGTGTTCCGGTTCGAAGGGCACTGTAGCTAGTGAAATTACTGGGCAAATGAGACTTTATGATCTGATCTCACAGTTTAGTAATCTTATTACTAGATTGTGCTGATGTCTCAGGTTGACGTGCGCAGTGCAGTGTCACGCGAAACTCTATACTTTAGAGTTCCGAGTGACACTGCAGCTGATATGGGCAGCCGTGTCGTTTAACATCAGGCGAACGGCTAGCTCGTCACGTCATTCCTTAATATAAAAAAAATATATATATTAGGTACTTAAAATTAAGTTATTGTACTAAGCATATAGAATAACAAAGTGCTTATTGTCAAATATTATATAGAAAGCCCATTACAATATATGAGTTTGAGAAAATAGTTATCTTTCTCACTACTGGTGCTAGTAATCCGGCACAATGCAGAACAGAAAACTCTTAGGTAGGTATACTTAGGTGTTAGATATTGATATATTATATCGTTTTAATACCAGGGGGGTGATAATAATAATAACGCCCAATGATCGCATACATAGATCTTGGACCCTAACTAAGATTCTCTGTGTCTAAGGACCCAGGAACTACGAGGACCATGGTCCCACAACACTCAGACTCAGTATCTCACAAGTGTATGCACTTTTTTTTCGTGCACACATACTTGTCCTGGCGCGGGAAACTAAAAATTAAAAAATTAAATTAAAAATTAATCTTTATCTTCCCAAAACGTAAACAAACTAAAAACAGAATGAGTTCTGACACAGGAACAGATAAGCTCTGCTTTTAATCATTGCTGTAACAGACAAATATATTTCATTGGAATCGATCACGTGATGTTCCAATTATTTTATCGAATTGTTATGTAAACAGTGCGTCACCAGGAAATGATACTGCGTTTAAAATAAAACATATTGTACCTACGGGTAAAGTGGGAAATTGGATCATTATTTTTTATTTCGTATTAGAACTAACATTGCATTATCTACGTAAATAGGTCGGGTAAAACTAGGAGACTTTGTACTACGTACGTACTAGTTGCGCCCCGCGGTTTCACCCGCAGATAAAAAGTATTTTAATTATTTGCTCGTCCCACGGGTTCACTTTTCCGGAATAAAATTTAGCCTATATGTTAATCCAGTGTGTAAGCTATCTTGGTACCGAATTTCATCCAAATCCATTCAGCCGTTTGAGCGTGAAGGAGTAACAGACATACACACAAACCCACATACAAACTTTCGCCTTTATGATATTAATGTGACAGTGTGATAAATTAGAAAACGAATTTTTGATTTTACAGTACGTACCTTTTTTGAACCGCATTAGCCCGTTAAAAATAGCTATCTTAACGTCAACGTTCGAACACAATATTGTCAAAATTATCAAACTGAAATGTGGTTTGACATTGTTCCTTATAATAAACATTTTGGGGGGTTTATTATTTATATTTAGTTTTTTTTTCAATCGCCTAATAAGAGAGAGAACGAGTTTTTGGCGGGAATATGAAAAAGATCGCGTCACCGCATTGTATTATTTTCCAAAACTTGTGTTATTTTCAGTATTAGTGCATAAAATTGGTGGCATTTTATTCGTTAAGTGCTGAATTACAGGCATGAGTGTGGGAAAGTGGTATAATGATGGTGAAACGTTTAATTTCGTGTTGTTTCCAAAACTCCATAGAAGCTTCTGGTAAAGTTGCCACCACTTTACTAGGAGTATGACTTGACTGGACTAGACTATGACTTAACTTGATGACTTGGACTTTGACTTGACACAATATATGATGTTAATTAACTTGAGATATCAATTACTTGACACTGGCTAAATAAACAAGGGTGTGGAGCCAAAACCAAACAAAAAAAAGAAAGAGAACAGAAACAATAAGTGTGCGTCAGACGGAACTAGGAAGCGATGCCTACAGCAAGCAAAACAACTTACATATCTAATACATTTAACCCATTGTAAAATTGGTGCGGACTAGGAAATCATTTTCTAGCTCAATTGGAATCAATACCGGTCAGCGCCGCATTAAAAAGTTAAATAGGTCTTTAAATATTCAAACTTAACTCAAAATCGGTGTGCCCGAAGTGTTTTATCTAATTAATATTTAACTGAACCGATAGCTCAGTTCGAAGTAGCCCTTGTTTTCTTGTTGACGTGGGGAAATGCCCTCACCCTTCCCTGCCACCACCCCGAGGTATGTGGGACTCGAACCCACTAAAACTCTTCCGTGAACCGTCTTCCGCCGTACCGGGGTGAGAAGGGGGTCGTGTTTGCAGTCCAGCCATCTCGCAGCCCTGCCTTCTGAGCTTTAGGCTGTGGGTTGGATTCCCATCCAGGACAAGCATTTGAGTGAGGAATCGATGATTGTTCTGTGTCTGGGTGATATTGTATTCTATGTAGTATATATTTAGAAACAATAAATTATCTAAGTTTTCTATCAGTTATTTGGTCTTCATAGTACAAGCTTGGCTTAGTTTGAGGCTAGATGGCGTTGTGTGAAATGTTCACAAATATTTACTATGCATAAGACAGCTCGTGACTATTCAAATTCCAAGTTAGCTGGACGGCGGCGTTGCTTAACATCATGCAGCGGTCTAGCTTGTCACGTCATTCGCTTACATAAAAAATATAGTTTGTTTACTTGTACGTCGCTGCCGGTAGAACATTGATATTATTTAACTAGCTTCTTTATAATGACGGGATATGATATCAGGCAACAATCATTTAAAAAAAAAAACAATAAACACCAAACAAATTATATATATATAATCCTTCTTTGAAGTTAGTTAAAACGGCAAAAGATTACTAATTAAAATAATCTTCCACGAACTCTACCTTTACATATATAAATCTAAATATATATAACTCAAAGGTGACTGACTGACATAGTGATCTATCAACGCACAGCCCAAACCACTGGACGGGTCGGTCTGAAATTTGGCATGCAAGTAGACGTTATGATGTAGGCATCCGCTAAAAAAAGATTTTTCGAAATTCCACCCTCAAGTGGGTGAAATGGGTGGTTGAATTATTTCCCATAGGCCACGCCGCGGGCGAAGCTGCGGGCAGAAGCTCGTATAATATAATAATATAAAAGTTCATTTTTTTGTCTCGTGTTCAATTTATTTTTACTTAAATTAAATATAAAAATAGGTATAAATACACACATCTAATTATATCACGTTTTCTGCGAATCAATCAAAGGCACTGACTTCCTTATTGTTGAACAATATTTTCCATTCCGTTAACAAACCTTAGTTCAAAAAGAACTTTATAAATCGTGCTTAATCAAATGGGTGACAAAAAACTGGAATAACAAACTCTACGTATATATCGAAGTCACTTATATATTAATTGGTTTTCATATGCATTAAAGTTGAGTAACAAATCTATACAAATGTAAATAATATGGAGTCTGTACCTAAAAGCCGTTAGATGTCATAATTTTTATCATAATAGAGTTCACCACTGGTGCAGATAAAGGTTGAGTGCTTTAAAAAAAAGTTTTTTTTTAAAAATATATTTTTGCAATACTGCCACTCATAACAGAACAGTATAACTTGGAACTCCAAAATATAAAGTTACGCGCACCCCGTACTGCGCACATCATCCTGAGACATCAGCACAATCTGGTAATAAGATTACTCGACTGTGAGATCAGATCATAAAGTCCCATTTGCCCAGTAATTTCGCTAGCTACAATGCCTTTCAAACCGGAACACAGTAGTGCTTGCTCATTACTGCTTGGCGGCAGATTAACTGGCAAAGCAGTGGTATCTACCTGGACAAACTTTTCAGAAAATTCCTACCTAGTAAAAAGGCAATAGATAGATAGATGAATGATAGATGAAGATATTGTACACACAATCAATTATATAACAATGGGCAGTGTAACAATGGGCGACCTTATCGCTAAAAGCGATCTCTTCCAGGCAACCTTTGGATGCAGAGAATTTAACGAAGTGGTAAAGGACGGGGTGCACTATTTCGTTCATATAAAGGACATAATTATAATTATAATACTTAACTTCTTAAAATATAGAAGAGATATATATAAATATAGATATATATATAACGCAATAAGTATAAATATATATACATACACAATGTACCTAAATACATATAATTATATGGTCTTTACCTATGAAATTGCCGTTTTGTTTGAAAAAAGTTAAAGTATTTTTTTTTCTAACTTATTTATTTCTTTTATTCAAAGTAATCACCCCTGCAATCAATGCATCTTTGCCAATGCTGTGGCAGTTTATGGATGCCCTTCTTGAAAAAATCAGCAGGACAGGAGACAACGAACTCTTCAAAGGCGTTTTGTACTGCCTCTCGGGAATTGAATTTTTTTCCCGCTAAAAAGTTGTCCAAATTTTGTAAAAAGTTATAGTCGGTAGGCGCAAGATCTGGTGAGTATGGCGGATGAGGGAGAGCTTCCAAACCCAACTCATGCAGCTTAGAGACGGTCTGTTGTGCAGTATGGGGTCGCCCGTTGTCGTGAAGTAGCAGTGGAGACAACCGATTGACCAAAGCTGGTTGCAGACGTGCGATTTTCGCCATCATTGTGGTCAGTTCTTCAATGTACACATCTGCAGTAATGCTCTCGCCGTTTTGTAAAAAGCTATGATGAATCACACCAGCACTAGACCACCAAACTGTGACCATCACCTTTCTAGGGGTCATTTTTCGTTTTGCACATTGCTTTGGTACCGAACCAGGATCTAACCAACTTGCTGAGCGCTTTCGATTGTCAAAAAGAATCCATTTTTCGTCGCACGTAACAATTCGGTTCAAAATTCCTTCATTTCTGTGCCTGTTAAGCAGCGCAAGCCAAGTCTCGACGCGTACGTTGCGCTGGCGATCGTTAAGTTCGTGTGGCACCCATCTATCAAGCTTTTTTATCTTGGCAATCTGTCGCAAATGGACCAATATTGTTTTGATGCTAACATCAAAAACTGCTGCCAGCTCAGCTGTAGATTGAGATTCATCAGCTTCCACAATCGCCTTTAATTCATCATTGTTGACCAAAGTTTCCGGACGACCACGAGGTTCATTTTTCAAGTCAAAATTCCCAGAACGGAACCGAGCAAACCAACAACGGGTTGTACGTTCGTTTGTACAGTTCTCTCCGTAAACGTCGTTGATGTTACGTGTCGTTTGTGCCGCGTTGGTGCCACGACAGAACTCATATTCCATAGTTACACGAAATTTCAAAGTATCCATTATGAGGAAAAATGTTGAAATGTAATGAAAATACAACGCTAATCAATAAACAAAAGACTTATATTGTAAATAGAATGTCATATTTTTAAAACAAAATTAATTTGAATTTAGAATTCATAGCCAATCAAAACTTTTTTTTATTTGAAAAAGTCTGTACTGCAATACGGCAATTTCATAGGTAAAGACCTATTATATCTTCTAGGCAATCATGCTTCTTACTTACTTCTTCATGCATCTTAGATCATGTCATTGAATAACACCAGGCTAGACAGTGGTCAATACCTTTATCTATAACAAATTTAAAAAAGAAATTGGATATCGTTTTTTTAATTATTCAAAGATCTGACACGTTGGTCGTCTGTTAGGAACAATCATATTCATCATGCAAGAATTACTGCCTAATAGATTGAATGATGATCTTGGGCGGGTGTATTAAGCTTCACCAAAATCGGTCCAATCAACTATTCCTAGTTGGTTGGTTGGAATCCCATGCCCACCTAATCTGCATCCATCTGCACTAAAGTTTATTAAATACAACTTAGCTAAGCTACACTTTCCTCAGGTTCTCGTAACCTTTGTTGAATTCGTGTCAGAGTGATAAGTGCAAACTTAATGTTATGTCAAATGGGACGAGAGTCCAAAAGCCCTAATTTCAGAGCTCTGTAATATGACATAAGGTCACATGACTGGGTAAATAAGATGCGGGATGACAGATTGACATGTGCCACAATAGCAATAATTATATATTATTTATTGTATACAGAATAAGTAGATATACTTATTTCTATACGTATCAGATAATGAGGCTGAGAAAAGCTTTATACGAATTCACACAATGGACTACGATAGCTAATTTGCCGTAGATTCTTGAAAGCGCACCGTGGTAGAGATGAGCTGTATTGTCGATAAAGGATATCGATAACGATGATGGCAGTTTTCGATAAGCTTTATAACATCGCCATTTAATCGCATATAATCTTTTTTGTTCTCTATTGATTTTTCCGTAGATTTAGATACAAAGTGTAAACTTAATTGAACTACTGGTCAGTGATAATTAGAAACAAAGAAAAGACAGAGGATGTAGAGGAGGTAGAGGTAGAGCGGCTAGAGGTAATCTAAAAAGAAACAAAGTCACAGTTTTTAAGACTCTTATTATGACGCTATTGTTTGCTCGATGGTGCTGTGTGAAATGCCCACAAATATTTATTTACTTTTTAAGCCTGATATGAAGCTCTTGCAACAATGCTTATGTTTTTCCCAACTTAGCCATTAGAGCTTAGCAATTCAATTTGATGACTAGACATTTGACTTCAATAGTTTTATTGAAATTTGTTTATTTATTTCTATCACATTTATTTACAGTAATTTTATATTTGAAACATTAT
The DNA here is from genome assembly GCA_905220475.3 of Ennomos fuscantarius. Taxonomy (NCBI): domain Eukaryota; kingdom Metazoa; phylum Arthropoda; class Insecta; order Lepidoptera; family Geometridae; genus Ennomos; species Ennomos fuscantarius. Next base: position 10,436,558 of record HG992048.1, on the reverse strand, counting down.
AATTACATGTTTCAAGAACCTTCAACATACTTTTTCGTACATTTTAAATGGATAAAACGTTAAATGAATGCTAGATACAAAAATGCTAATCGAGTAGTAATTAGTAAGTATATGTACTACAAAATTATGCCTAGCTCAATTGCAATCAACAAGTAATACCACTTTGAGGCAATAGAACGTATTATGTCTACGTGAATTTAGAAAAAAAAAATTGAATAGTTATTTGCGTCAATTTATTTTGGGTTATGAATATTGTCACACAATATTTTATTCCGTAGTCGTATTCTATAGCTTTATATATTGTACTAGTCCCATAGTTCCACCCGAGCAGTGATGAAAAACGGACGGTGATGATGATGAATTACAATTCTACACACCTTACTGAATATACACACAAAATTACATTAGATACGGCCAAGCCGTTACGGAGGAGTTTTTTTACAAGTTTTGTTGTCACAAACACTGTGACACGAGAATTTTAATTTTTTTATTTTAATATATTTGATATTGCTTTTCAATGCTATAGGGAAAGGAATTGTTTTATAACAAATAATCTAAATGTCAAGTAAGATAGATACTAAAGATAATAATAGGTCTTTACCTATGAAATTGCCGTATTGCAGTACAGACTTTTTCAAACAAAAAAAAGTTTTGATTGGCTATGAATTCTAAATTCAAATTAATTTTGTTTTAAAAATATGACATTCTATTTACAATATAAGTCTTTTGTTTATTGATTAGCGTTGTATTTTCATTACATTTCAACATTTTTCCTCATAATGGATACTTTGAAATTTCGTGTAACTATGGAATATGAGTTCTGTCGTGGCACCAACGCGGCACAAACGACACGTAACATCAACGACGTTTACGGAGAGAACTGTACAAACGAACGTACAACCCGTTGTTGGTTTGCTCGGTTCCGTTCTGGGAATTTTGACTTGAAAAATGAACCTCGTGGTCGTCCGGAAACTTTGGTCAACAATGATGAATTAAAGGCGATTGTGGAAGCTGATGAATCTCAATCTACAGCTGAGCTGGCAGCAGTTTTTGATGTTAGCATCAAAACAATATTGGTCCATTTGCGACAGATTGCCAAGATAAAAAAGCTTGATAGATGGGTGCCACACGAACTTAACGATCGCCAGCGCAACGTACGCGTCGAGACTTGGCTTGCGCTGCTTAACAGGCACAGAAATGAAGGAATTTTGAACCGAATTGTTACGTGCGACGAAAAATGGATTCTTTTTGACAATCGAAAGCGCTCAGCAAGTTGGTTAGATCCTGGTTCGGTACCAAAGCAATGTGCAAAACGAAAAATGACCCCTAGAAAGGTGATGGTCACAGTTTGGTGGTCTAGTGCTGGTGTGATTCATCATAGCTTTTTACAAAACGGCGAGAGCATTACTGCAGATGTGTACATTGAAGAACTGACCACAATGATGGCGAAAATCGCACGTCTGCAACCAGCTTTGGTCAATCGGTTGTCTCCACTGCTACTTCACGACAACGGGCGACCCCATACTGCACAACAGACCGTCTCTAAGCTGCATGAGTTGGGTTTGGAAGCTCTCCCTCATCCGCCATACTCACCAGATCTTGCGCCTACCGACTATAACTTTTTACAAAATTTGGACAACTTTTTAGCGGGAAAAAAATTCAATTCCCGAGAGGCAGTACAAAACGCCTTTGAAGAGTTCGTTGTCTCCTGTCCTGCTGATTTTTTCAAGAAGGGCATCCATAAACTGCCACAGCATTGGCAAAGATGCATTGATTGCAGGGGTGATTACTTTGAATAAAAGAAATAAATAAGTTAGAAAAAAAAATACTTTAACTTTTTTCAAACAAAACGGCAATTTCATAGGTAAAGACCTAATTCTTGTTCTTTAAATAGAAATCAATGAAACAGCACACAATAATAGAGTTTATTGTTTTCAAGAATAGTAAACAATTAAAGTTCTTAATAGCACTCATAAAGTTAGCGAGATACACTTGTAATTCACCATAGTTTTATGAATCAATAAAATTTCTATTGTACCTGTCAAGCATAACTAATTAAAAAACGTAAAACGTATTGCCTGCGGTACCCATTGAATGCAATAGGAATATATATACGCTAACGCGTTCAGATTCAGACATGCCTCATATTAATCAAATTTCATGAAAGTAAAGCAAACAAAGCAAATCAATATCAATTGCAAATAGATATGAAGAGATTAAGTACCAAAAACCTACTGGTGACTTTAGTGCCACACTGGTTAATTAAACAGTGATAAGAACAATTATATACCTTCCTAATTTATTATTAATATTTATTTTTTAGTCATACAAGAGTGGCGTAAAACTTTTGTCGCACCAGCGGCGTGTCAAAGTCAAAATCACACAATTTATTACCGATTGGCTATTTTTAGCACCCTTTAAGTATTTCAAGTAATATTAATTAATGTTCTATGCATGTATTATTAAAAAGTGCTTAGTATCAAATAGCCTTAAATTAGTTTTAAAGTTATCATTTGTAGATAAGCATCGTTTGGTGCAAGAAATCCGGCAAAATATAGAAAAGCAAATCTGATCAGGAGCTTTAAATATATCTGCACCTGTAAATAGGAAGCAGCGAGGCCCTTTAAATTTATTTACGGTGAATTTTAAGAACTTTACTTTTAATGTATATTTTATTAATTTACTTATAATATAATGCATCTGCATTTCTTGTTACTCATCACATACATAAGTTAGCCTCAATTGATTTGAAAAGATAATAATAGGTCTTTACCTATGAAATTGCCGTATTGCAGTACAGACTTTTTCAAACAAAAAAAAGTTTTGATTGGCTATGAATTCTAAATTCAAATTAATTTTGTTTTAAAAATATGACATTCTATTTACAATATAAGTCTTTTGTTTATTGATTAGCGTTGTATTTTCATTACATTTCAACATTTTTCCTCATAATGGATACTTTGAAATTTCGTGTAATTATGGAATATGAGTTCCGTCGTGGCACCAACGCGGCACAAACGACACGTAACATCAACGACGTTTACGGAGAGAACTGTACAAACGAACGTACAACCCGTTATTGGTTTGCTCGGTTCCGTTCTGGGAATTTAGACTTGAAAAATGAACCTCGTGGTCGTCCGGAAACTTTGGTCAATAATGATGAATTAAAGGCGATTGTGGAAGCTGATGAATCTCAATCTACAGCTGAGCTGGCAGCAGCTTTTGATGTTTGCATCAAAACAATATTGGTCCATTTGCGACAGATTGGCAAGATAAAAAAGCTTGATAGATGGGTGCCCCACGAACTTAACGATCGCCAGCGCAACGTACGCGTCGAGACTTGCCTTGCGCTGCTTAACAGGCACAGAAATGAAGGAATTTTGAACCGAATTGTTACGTGCGACGAAAAATGGATTCTTTTTGACAATCGAAAGCGCTCAGCAAGTTGTTTAGATCCTGGTTCGGTACCAAAGCAATGTGCAAAACGAAAAATGACCCCTAGAAAGGTGATGGTCACAGTTTGGTGGTCTAGTGCTGGTGTGATTCATCATAGCTTTTTACAAAACGGCGAGAGCATTACTGCAGATGTGTACATTGAAGAACTGACCACAATGATGGCGAAATTCGCACGTCTGCAACCAGCTTTGGTCAATCGGTCGTCTCCACTGCTACTTCACGACAACGCACGACCCCATACTGCACAACAGACCGTCTCTAAGCAGCATGAGTTGGGTTTGGAAGCTCTCCCTTTTCCGCCATACTCACCAGATCTTGCGCCTACCGACTATTACTTTTTCCAAAATTTGGACAACGTTTTAGCGGGAAAAAAATTCAATTCCCGAGAGGCAGTACAAAACGCCTTTGAAGCGTTTGTTGTCTTCCGTCCTGCTGATTTTTTCAAGAAGGGCATCCATAAACTGCCACAGCCTTGGCAAAGATGCATTGATTGCAGGGGTGATTACTTTGAATAAAAGAAATAAATAAGTTCGAAAAAAAATTACTTTAACTTTTTTCAAACAAAACGGCAATTTCATAGGTAAAGACCTAATAGTAAAAATAATTTAATCCATAAAACTCTAAGCTGAAAAAATAAACAAAACTCAATCTAACAAACCACTACCAGTAGGCAACGCGCCCAATATGCTGGCATTGCCACGTTGAATGGCGATGCTCGATTTTCGGCCGAAGTAGAGGATGAAGATTTTAAGAGATTTTAACTCGTGACCAAAATTCTGGCCTCTACTAAATAGTAAAATAAATACCAAAATTAAACAATACGGTTTTATCAACGTGATATATTTGCGAATCTTGAAATACAAGAACGTTATCATGTATTATTTACAGTTACTAATCAGATAATATTTTTAGAAAATAGGCATTAAACAAAATACCATAATTATCACGCTTTGTAAACATAAAACAAAGTAGTCGACTAACTCTACACACATTATATGTCGATAGTTCCTACCATCTCTATCGACCCGGCAAGTGCTTGACACGATTCCGCAGGACTTCAGTACTTAGACAGTGACAGCCCGCGCATGTCGCTTGGCGCGCATTTAATTATCGATATTTACACATGTTACGTAATTTCTCATCCCTAGTTGTTGACATAGTGCCGTGTTGACAGCGGACGCGGCGCGGCTGTTTGAACTGGTATTGTTCCTAATGTTTAAAAAAATAATTTTTTTAAATGATGATTTAAATAGATATGTGCACAGCTTAATTAATTTTATTAGATGGGCATTTTATGGGCATTGGCTATGATTAAGTTACAGTTTATACGTTATAATTTACGAATACAAACAATTGCTAAGATTTTACTTTTAAGCAGATTTTTGACAAATTTTATTGTTTGTGACCAAAAAGTTAGTAACTTAATAATATTTTATGAACAAAAATAAGAGTATAATGCGTGTGTAATACACAAAAACTCGCCTCTTCGGGGTTCGACACCTCAAACACCTCCTGTGTATACGTGTACCATATTAGCCGTACCCGAAAATTATCCACACGCAGTGTGGATTAATTACGCCGAAACACTAATCTTTGTGGTTTTCTATAATTAATCCAAGTCAAGATAAAAAATCTGATATTTTATTAATCTAATTTATTTTATCTAAAATTATTATAAATAATAAGTTGTTTCAGGAATCTGGGATTACGTGCCTATATTAGATACTAGCTTCTGCCAATGGCTTCGCCCGCATGGCCTATAGGAAATGAAGGAGAAAATTTTTCATAGATAATTCAACCACTCATTTCACTCTCTTAGGGGTGTAATTTCGAAAAACCCTTGTTTAGTGGATACCTACACTTTACCAAGAACACACCCTCCAAATTTCAAGTCTCTAGGACCAGCAGTTTAGGCTGTGCGTTGATATATAAGTCAGTCAGTCAGTCAGTCAGTCAACTTTGAATTTTATATACTACGTAATTGTAATTTTTATCATAGACAAAAAATGCGTACAGAACGTACGTAAACACCTATAACCGGAGACAATAAATTTCTTGTCAACAGTTTTATTTACTCTTTGTTTCATTTCAAGAATTTAGTTTAAAAGAAAAGTACAGCTGCCGGCGTCTGCCTCCATTTGCTGTTCCATGCATGCGCCGCCTTCCCTCGCCGTCCCATTTTCGTCTCACTTTCCTTTTTCCTTGGGCAGGGTTGCTGCGGGCGTAAAAATAATTGACCCGTGCAAAGCCAGAGGGGTCAGCTACTTACGCAGTACCTATCTAAATAATTCACGCATATTTTTGAGACGGAATCTTGAAAATCACTACATTAAATTATTTTCGTCAATTACAAATTATCTTATCATTATTTACAAAAGTCTAATATTTATCTAAGTATGTACTATGTATATGTAGTGTGTGTAATCATTAGTTTTCTGATGAAACGACGACCCTCTTTTGTGTTAATCGGCTATCATAGTGCTCGATATAATATGATATGATATTATAAGTTCACAGACCAAATGTCGAGTAAACGATACGAAGTTCACAAAATTCACTTATCCTTTTAGCTAAATTCTTAAAGGTATAGCACTCTCCTTAATTAAATATCATTATACAGAGTAGGCAAATATGTACCTAATGTATATATAATAAGAAATGAATTTGCATAAATGAAAACCATATGTCTAATATATCACAAATATCACAAAATACGCAAGAATACCTTTCTACTCATTTCATTTTCATTTCATTTTTGCGAGCTACGATTTAAATTCCAGACTAATTTAGATTTCGAGATGTGCGATCAAATGTATTGTATGTATGTATGTATGTATTGTATGTATGTATTGTATGTATGTATTGTATGTATGTATTGTATGTATGTATTGTATGTATGTATTGTATGTATGTATTGTATGTATGTATAGTATGTATGTATTGTATGTATGTATTGTATGTATGTATTGTATGTATGTATTGTATGTATGTATTGTATGTATGTATTGTATGTATGTATTGTATGTATGTATTGTATGTATGTATTGTATGTATGTATTGTATGTATGTATAGTATGTATGTATTGTATGTATGTATTGTATGTATGTATTGTATGTATGTATTGTATGTATGTATTGTATGTATGTATTGTATGTATGTATTGTATGTATGTATTGTATGTATGTATTGTATGTATGTATTGTATGTATGTTAGTAGATATGTATTTTTCACCTAGCTAAGGGAATCTATAAAACACTGCAACTTTTATGGGCAGCCGTGTCGCTTAACACCAGGCTAAAAAAACTAGCTCGTCGTGTCATTCGTTAACATAAAAAATGAAAAGAAAATGAACCTTTAGGTACCAAAAAAGCTAAGTATACGAATTCTATGTGGTAGAAAACCAACTGAGATGGACTCGACCTGTGAGCTAGTTCCAGTAAAAGTAATATGGTTGATTGCATGAGCGTAATCAACTGTAAGAACTTACCATCCTGATGCTGAAGGAATATATCATAACTAGCTTCTGCCCGCGGCTTCACCCGCGTGACCTAGGAACCGAAGAAGAAATTTTTTCATAGATAACTTAACCACCCATTTCACCCTTTTAGGGATGGAATTTCGAAAAATCCTTTCTTAGTGACAGGATCATGAACCCTAACTAGGATTCCCTGTGTCTAGGGACGCAGGAACTACGAGGACCATGGTCCCACAATACCCAGACTCAGAATAAGTATTTGCGCTTTTTTTTCTGTGCCCAAATACTTGTCCTGTCGCGGGAATCGAACCCGCCGCCTCCGGGTCATGAGCCGACCTGCTCAACCACCACACCATCGAGGCTGATGATACCTATTTATCAGTATACGTATGTAATTCGGTATGCATTTTATGTAAAACGGTCGTTTGCAACTATTTGGAAACCATGTTGTATAGATAAGTACTTAAAAATGTCGAAGATAAATATTTTTACCTTATTTTGTATACAAATGAGTTTTTACTGTTTATAAAACTGGTTAACTGTTTGTAAATTGGTGGACTGGTTTGGAAAAGAAAAAGGCAATTTTAAGCCTTGTAATTCAACGCGACAATGCTGCCAGCATGTTGGGTGCGCTGTCTACTGGCTATCAAGTGGGCTGGAGCATTTAAGTTGGTATTACAGAACGATGCTCAGTCATCGATCGGTGCTCAAGCAGAGATTTGATCTGAGCATCGTTCTGTAATACGGACCTTAGACTGTCTATTATGGGTCGTTAGTCACATATGGACCTAATTTTTAGAAGTAAAACTTCTTTACGCACGCTTGAATTGGGGAGTAAGCTGGTAACGATCCAGGATCTATGTATGTGATTGTTGGGCGTTATTATTATTTTTATTATAAACTAATTGCGCCCCGCGGTTTCACCCGCGGATAAAAAGTATTTTCATTATTTACTCATCCCACGGGAAAATTTTACTTTTCCGGGATAAAATGTAGCCTATATGTTATGTATATAGTGTGATTATGCGGGCATTGGGCACAGTTAGCGTTTGAGTGGCCCGCTTGCCTTCTTAACTACAGGTTGTGGGTTCGATTCCCACCCAGGACCAACATTTGCGTAATGAACATCGATGTTTGTGGGGATCTTAGTATTGTATCAGCTATCTGGTTTCCATAGTACTTTGCTTAGTTTAGAACTAGATGGCGTTGTGTGAAATTTCCACAATTTTTGAGCTACCACCAACTGAGCTATCAGTTCAGTCTAAAAGCGAACCTGAGTGATGCAAAAAAAAATACGATACGGACAGTAAAACAAAAGATGATATGGCTAACCCTAAGTCGATCTACAATTTGAACTGTCATAGATTCTGAAAATAGACCAACTAGGTATATATTTTTAGATAACTATTGTTTTTGTACATTCAGTTACCACCTGATACCTAAGTCGGTAATAAAACCTGCCAGATATCGTTGCAAGTTCAAGGCTCTTGCCATTCACTGTGATTTACCATTAAAGGAATATTTTAATTTATCTCGTTAAGTAAAGGCGTAACTAACGTTTGGTGAACATGAAAAAAAAAAATTGTTTTCAATAAGAATTACTCGATTCTAACCAAAAGGTTTTTGTACACCTAATTACATACCTAGACGAAGTAGTGTGATTGAGATATTGTTCATTGATTTTCGAGAGATTATCTTATTTGACAGAAATGCAGGTCATTTCATTTCATTTCATTTATTGGTCCGATAGCTCAGTTGGTAGTAACCCTGCCTTCTGACCTGTGGGTTGTGGGTTCGATTCCCACCCAGGACAAACATTTGTGTGATGAACATAGATGTTTGTTCTGTGTCTGGGTGTTATATTGTATTCTATGTATGTATTTACAAACAAAAAGTATAGTAGTAAGTAATTGTATCAGTTATGTGGTTCCCATAATACAAGCTTTGCTTAGTTTGGGGCTAGATGGCGTTGTGTGAAGTGTCCACACATATTATTATTATTATTATTATTATTATTTCATTGACCACATTATAACATGACGTTATATTAGGCATGCAATTATATTACACAACTAGCTTCAGCCCGTGGCTTCGCCCGTGTTGCCTATAGGAAACGAAGAAGAAAAATTTTCACAGATGTTTCAACCACTCGTTTCACTCTCTTAGGGGTGGAATTTCGAAAAACCCTTTCTTAGTAGATACCTACACTTTACAAAGATATCACCTTCCAAATATCAAGTCCCTAGGACCAGCGATTTAGGCTCTGCGTTGATATATACGTCAGTCAGTCAGGACATTAAATTTTATATGTACAGATAGTATCTACAGTCCCTTATATTAACTATTTAATCTGTATACGTAATATATGTAATTATATATTCAATTATAATATTATTGGTTGATGCTGGTAAAGCTAGAAAGAGAGAGAGAGTTATATACGTTTCGTATAGAAGTTTGACTTTAGTAATGAGGTCTAAAGCACTCACGTTTTTACATATGTATACAATATTTTTGAAGTAAAACTTTTTTACGCACGCTTGACTTGGGGAATTAATCTGGTGAATGCCAGACGAACGGAAATCAAAGTTGGTTTACGTAGATCTCCATTATTAACACAACAAAGTAAAAATATTGTATTGTTGTGTTGGTATGTTCGGTAAATTGACAATTTGCAATTGTCAAGATGACGACATTAACATTAAACAACGGCCGATAGATGGAGCTAAACTAAAGAAGTTTTACTTCAGTCGTGGTGTCAGCATACTCGTTTTCGTTATGGAAAAGTATGCCATCGCTAGTTTTTCTATAACATTTTTGCATTTGTCTAATGCAACTCACGCGACCATTGTTTGTGGGTCGCCAGCGGGTGACCTTCGGCTAATTGTTGCATAAACACCGCCATTGTCACTCAGTGATGCATTTTAGTGCCTATATAATTATTATGCTGTTCATACACGTTATTATGTACAAAGTACAAAAGACAAGTACAAGTAACAAAAAAAATATTTGCAATTTCTAAATTCCTAATTTTATTTCAAAACATTAAGCAACCATCTTCTTAATATATAAAAATGAATTTCTATTTCCCTTGGTCATCACATCACGGGAGAACGGATACAACATTTTCACCAATTCTTTTTTTATTATGTTGATTATTTTCAGGAGAAGGTTCTTATGAAAGAAAAAGTTAAGAAAGTATAGTAAATTTTCACCACGCGGGTGAAACCGCGGAGCACAGCTACAATAAACATGTACAAATGAATAGTTTAATTTTGTACTGCAATATTTTTGACACAGACTGTACTCAAATGAAATGATATCGCCTTTTATAAGTAGATATATTACAGTTATATACGAACAATAGGTAAAAATATCAAGTTGTAAGACACTTTTTTGCAAATAAATGGCAAGAGGAGTTAGTGATAACCTCATTTGTTTGATCGGAAATGAACAATTAAAACTAAATTTATTGGATAATAAATTTGTCAACTCCGAAGTGAGACTCCAATAAAGTTATATATCTATAAAAAAAAAAAAGACATTTAAACCTTACTTTGAAAACATATTGAAAATTACGTTATGATCTTTCCAGATTATTAAGAAATGGCACCGGATGAAGCTAAGAATCAAGAGGGCTCTCCAAAAGACAACCAAGTTCAAAACGTAGAAGAAAAAGAAGAAGAATCTAAAGTAGAAATAGCAGCACCCGAAGATATTGCAGGATTTTTTTCAAATGAAGAAGAAAATTCTCAAATCAATCAAACACATAGTGAAGAGAGTGATACAACATTTAAAAATAAGACATCAAATGAAGTTAACGATCACAACGAACGAGCACAAAATACAACAAAAAATGAAAACCACAATGCAGATGAAACAGCACAAGCTGTTCCACGAAATAATAAAATAATAAGAAATCAAAGGAGATCGTCAAATTATACACAAAATATAAGAACGTCACTATCGACTTCAAGCGCAGGACTTTCTTTGAGAGATAACAAAGAAAGTTTCAATTTCAAGGAAGAGAATTTGTTGAGTAACTCTACAACTATCGTTAGATTTTCACCTGGTTGGAAACAGGTATTTACTTATTTAATTTTATTTCTTATTAGTGTCTATTGGGTTTTTTTGTCTTTCAATACATAATACTAATCGAGACCTTTCGAAAAGTCTGGTTGAAGCCACGCGTGACCAAAATGCTGACCTCTACTTCGGCCAAAAATTGAGCATTGCCATTCAACGTGGCAATGCTGCCAGCATAATGGGCACGATGCCTACTGGTAGTGGTTTGTTTGATTAAGTTCCCTTTTTATTGTTTTATGTTTATTAAATAATATTATATAAAAAAGAGCGCGTCGTGGTGTTTGGACCTCGTTTTAGAAGAAAAAAAAGATATGTGTTATGTCAATTTGCAAATTTGTCAGGAGAAAAAATATACACTAATCAATTAGTTTATTTTAACATGGGACCTAGGTAATGCTGCTTCAGCTGATAAGGTTTACTTATCTATAAATATTACACCACACTAGCACAGCCTAGCGTGCAAATTATGACGTGTTCTATGGCAGACACACAAGTTTAATTAATTCTGTTAATAATAGTTCCTGGGTTCCTAGACACAGGAAATCCTAGTTGGGGTCCAGGATCTATGTACGCAATCATTGGCCGTTATTATTAAAAAGAAGATAAATCAAAAAGAAAATAAAGAAAAAATAAATTAGAATTTGAAAGTTTTAAAATTACAAATTGTAATTAGATAATATTAACCTTCTTTTCCAACCGTTTCGTATAAGATAAAGCCAGATGATATTTTTAAGCATTCATGGCATCAGAAATCACGATAAGAATTGGGAACGATGGGTTCCAAAGGGTCTATCCGGGGTGACAAACCCTGGATAGATCGATTGCGTGCCTACCGCGCTGGTTTGTTCCAACCTTTAACGCTCTTTATATTTGTATTATATTTTACGATCTGTGGGTAGGTATAATTCCAGCATTGATTGAGTTTGATATTAAGTTTCAGTGGAAAACCGAATTATATAGTTATTTTATTTTTTACTTCTATAGCAAAACGCAAGACGTCATCATTTGTTTTTTTTTCCAGGCTCTTATACCGTTGCGTTAAAGTAACGATTTGTGTCATCATTTCAGACGCTGGCAGCATCAGGTCCCATCCTGTTGACTTTCACAGCGGGTCTCACTTCAGGGTACTCCGCGATACTGCTGCCTCAGCTGGAGGCTGACGGTGGACCTATACCTTGGGATAAGGATACATCTTCCTGGATAGGTAATTGATTAAGATTAAACTCAAAACTGACTAGCTTCGTAGGGGTAATTTGAAGCCTCATTCTAATGTAAGAGAGAACGAGTGCAAATTAGTGGATAAACTATGTACTGTTTGAGCAAACCACATAAGCACACTAGTCATCATTTTTACTCCACAGCAACTATTTATTGGTATTTTCAAATCAGTCACTGTAGAACCACCGATATTCTAAGTTAATAGTCAAATCAAAAGTTAAGTCAAAAGTTAAGATTCATAAAGTGGTCAACAAGTGTAATTATCCAGATAATACTAGGTGGTAGGAATTTTCTGCAAAGTTCGTCTTGGTGGGTACCACCGCTTTGCCAGTTATTCTGCCGCCAAACAGTAGTGTGCAAGCACTACTGTGTTCCGGTTTGAAGGGCACTGTAGCTAGTGAAATTACTGGGCAAATGAGAATTTATGATCTGAACTCACAGTCGAGTAATGTTATCACCAGACTGTGCTGATGTCTCAGGATGATGTGCGCAGTGCAGTGTCACGCGAAACTTTATATTTTGAATTTCTGAGTGACATGTTCTGTTATGGGCAGTCGTGGCGCTTAACATCAGGTGAACGACAAGCTTGTCACATAATTCACTAACATAAAAAAAACTTGTTGACAACTTTATGATTATAATTTCTTTCAAATTAAAACGATTTGTGTGCGTGTAACTGGTTACAGGCACACAAATCGCTATGGCAATACTTGTAGTTAGAGATACAAGCCTCCCAAGATACAGGCTGTGCCTAGTTTTGGGCCCGTAGTTAATTGTAGTAATTGAGTTACTATGTTACTATAAATGTTTGATACTTACTATGCTTATACTAGCTATGGAAAAAATATTTATTATTGTATAACTAATAATATTTTTTTAATAATAAATTTATTTTATCTTATCGTATCTTACCGAACCATCAACACACATCACATAACCATAATAAATTGTACTCAATAACGAAATAAATGAAGATCGAGAGCTCGAGACTTATTTTAACTTTAACAATTTAACTCGAGTTTTGGCGGGAAAACGAAAAAGTTCACGTTACCGCATTATATTATTTTTAAAAACTTGTGTTATTTTCAGTGTTAGTGCATAAAATTAGTGGCATTTTATTCGCTAAGTGCTGGATTACAGGCATGAGTGTAGGAAAGTGGTATAATGATGGTGAAACGTTTTTTTCGTGTTGTTTCCAAAACTCCATAGAAGCTTCTGGTAAAGTTGCCACCACTTTACTAGGAGTATGACTTGACTTGACTAGACTATGACTTGACTCTGACTTGACTTGATGACTTCGACTGTGACCTGACACATTATTTACGTAAAATATCATTAACTTGATAAATTATCAATTACTTGACACTGGCTAAATACACAAAAGTGTGGAGCCAAAACACAAAAAAAAAAATTTAACTGCATTCAAAAAGTAGGGCACAAACCATACTAACTAATACGCACTCACTCTTACAATGGTTGAAGGAAAACAACCATCGTGAAGAAAACGAAATCGGCATATTCAAGAATCATAAAATTTTAAAACATTTGTCACCCACACTTGGCTTATGCTTCCTCCATGTGCTTGCTAGGTTGTGCTGATGTCTTTAGGGTTTCGAGTGACACTGCAACTGATATGGGCAGTCGTGTCGCTTACATCAGGCGAACGGCTAGCTCTTTAATCCTTAAAAAATGTGAGATGAATAGAAAACTGATGATGAAGATTTAAGATTGATGTAACTATTTCATTTTATTCAGTGACTCGACAAAACTACATATCCTCTAGTCTAGTCAAACGTATTGACTTCATTTGGACTTTCCATGACTCAGCGAAATTCAAGTCTGCTTGTTCATTACGTTATAAGTTACGCTTGAGGAGAATGTTATTTTTGCTAACTGAACTTACCTGATCGTTGCTGCACACGGAAATCTGCAAGTCTGAACACAAGGTCGCTCCAATCACATTTGGCAGCAACACGCAAGATTGAAGAATTGAGATAATTGGCACATTGTAGGTATTAAAGTTATTTACACAACACCAAAACAACAATAATTGAGTTCCGAGTAAAAGTAAAACTAGTCGACCGGTACAAAATATTTATGCAAACTATGAAGAGATTAAGGTGTGTGGGTAAATATTTGATGTCTAGAAAAATTTATTCATGTGTGTTTATACAAGAACTTGGATTTCACTTTGTCACTAAGGTTGTTAATGAGTAGAAAAAATGTAAGAATGCCTAGCTTAGCAATTAAAGCAAAAAAATATTTATATGTATTAACAAATAATTTATCAATTCCAGCATCAATGGCGGCGCTTCCAATGGCGCCGGGATGTCTTATATCAGGATATATCATGGAAAAATTCGGCAGGAAGAACTCCCATTACATGATCTGCGCTCCGTTCTTCCTCGGCTGGATCCTTATCGCTTGCGCAAGCAATCTTGGCTATATGCTTGCAGGCAGATTCTTCACTGGTATCTGTGTTGGGTTGCTGGGCCCTCTTGGACCAGTGTATATAGCAGAAACATCAGAACCGAAATTAAGAGGATTCTTCTTAGCAGGGATATCTCTAGCAATAGCATTAGGAATTTTCGCTGCTCACCTAATTGGGACATTCATGAGCTGGCAATGGACAGCAACAATATCATCCTTATTCCCGATAATGTCTGTAGTTTTGCTGACGATAGTACCTGAAAGCCCTTCTTGGTTAATATCGAAAGGAAAGCTAGAAGAAGGTGCCGAAGCATTCTACTGGTTGAGAGGATATAGTATCGAAGCAAAAATAGAACTAAAAGGGATCATAGAGAGCAAGAAGGCTTTAGATTCGCAACCCATACCAACGTTTAAACAAAAACTAGCCAATCTAAAAAGTCCAGAACTGATAAAGCCACTTTTAATAATGATCATTTTCTTCATAACTTGCCAATTTTCTGGAGTAAACGCAGTTGCTTTTTATTCTATTGAAATCGTAGAAAAAGCCGTAGGAAAAGACATAGACCACTACTTAGCAATGTTATCAATAGACGCTTTAAGAGTCGTCATGTCAGTGGTAGCTTGTGTCGTATGTAAACGTTATGGAAGACGGCCTCTATGTATGATCAGCGGTATTTGGACAGCCGTTTCTATGGTTGGTCTATCAATGTTCCTGTATTGGAAACCAGAAAATATGGTCTGGTTACCTTTAACTTGCCTTCTAGTTTACATATCAGCTATATCTATTGGATTAGTACCTTTGCCGTGGATTATGTGTGGAGAAGTATTCCCTTTGAAAGTGCGAGGTTTGGGATCTGGTATTAGCTCTGCATTGACCTTCGTAGCGTTCTTCGTGGTAGTGAAGACTGCTCCAGGAATGATGACTAATCTCGGCGAAGTAGTAACATTTCTTATTTATGGAATTATTTCTTTAATAGGTACTTTTATTTTGTATTTTATTTTACCAGAAACGAAAGGAAAGAGTTTGCAGGAGATTGAAGAGAGGTTTAAAAATAGCGGTAAGAGTCACGGTCCTAAAGTTTAATTTGTATGTTGTCTATTTTATAATGTTATTTGTATTTAAGTATAATCACTTTATAAGCATATTGTTATTATAATCTGTGATATTTAAGTAGTCAGTAATAAATATAATCATTCACAAGTGTATTTAAAAATACTTAGTTATTTTAAACTTTAACTCCTTACCTTATGTCATTGTATATTTCACACACGCATCGTGAGTCTTGCTTATCTAGCTTTGCTTTGCTTAGTACTTATTATTTATCATTTGTTTATTATTTTATTGTAATGAAGTTGTTATGCTAATTTTTTTATCGACCCCGGTTAGCTCCATTGTAAAGGTTATCGGGGACGATGGCAATTGGTTCCCATCGGTCCGGTCGTAGAGGCACCAGGGTCGTTTGGACCAAGACGCTATTGTTAAGATAAAATGGGAGATAGCTATGTTTTTTTTTATGTTAGGGAATGACGTGACGAGCTAACCGTTCGCCTGATGTTAAACGACACGGCTGCCCATATCAGCTGCAGTGTCACTGGGAACTCTAAAGTATAGAGGTTCGCGTGACACTGCACCGCGCACGTCATCCTGAGACATCAGCACAATCTAGTAATAAGATTACTAAACTGTGAGATCAGATCATAAAGTCTCATTTGCCCAGTAATTTCACTAGCTACAGTGCCCTTCAAACCGGAACACAGCAGTGCTTGCGCACTACTGCTTGGTGGCAGAATAACTGGCAAAGCGGTGGTACCTACCTAGACGAACTTTGCAGTAAAGTCCTACCACATAGTAAATATACGTATGATTAGGTCTAGGCAGATATAACAAGGGACTTAAAGAAATAAAAGAGCTTAATGAATTCTAGCAAATAATAATTTAATTGGTAACAAAAAAGGAACTAGTATTACAAAAACAGTTTAATTACAATGAAATGAATGGCACATGATGATTATTAGTATGTATTTTAACTATTAAATGCATTTTGGTACTTGACACGACAATAAGTGCAAAAGGAAAAGAGTCGAAATATTTTTTTACAGAATTAGTTTGATGGCAGATGAATTTGTTAACGCAGCTGAGCTTAAAACACTGAACCTCTTTGTCACAACAAATTTATCACATTTAGGAAATCTCTTTAATATTAGAGAATTTGAAGAAATCTAATCGCGACAAAGTTCTAGATCAGACATTTTGAGTTCAACCGTACTTAGGTGATATCGTTTTCGCCAGTCCATGTCTTTTAGGAGCCTCCATCAGAACTCCTGATGATATAGATGGTGGTGGTCAGTTCACTTGGATCTAGGCTTGACGAGTCGAGACGCAGGAGGAGCAAACTTGGCAAATCCTTGCTGGTCGAAAACAGGAAGAAGATCACGGACCCTGGCGGAGACAGTGCCTCCAGTCACCCTGAAAGACAAATTAAGACTATAATAAGACAAAAGCTTACCTTAATTAAGTTAAATTTAAAACAACTCCTTTAATTTAGTTAGAAGAGTATTTATAGACTGTAAGATGTCTCAGGATGACGTACTTATGCAGTGTCACGGGAAACTTCATAATGTTAGAGTTACTAACGACATTGCCATCAATTATGGGAATATCACCTCATCACATTTTTTGAGTACATTAAAAAATCAACCAGCACGTATATCGTTTTTTGCATACTTAATCATAAAGTCTGAATCTTGATTGACTATTGTCATACTTTCAATTATATTTAGGCTCTGGCGTGTGAAAAATAATACATTTATCACTAACTTTACATAAAATACAACATTACGATCGAACATTAGTTGTCCAGGAATAGACAATATGACTGCACCTGCTAGGCTTGATGAGCTTGGCAGCTTGCGCAGGAGTGGCCAGTTCTGTCGGGAAGTATGTAGCTCCGTAGAAGTCAAGCCCGTTCTGCAGTAGTATATTGGCCTCCTCGATGTTGGCCAGGGTCACGCGTATCACGCTGCTAGCCTCCTTTGGCACCATACTGGAAACCAGCTCACCGTCGATGGTGGTGAGAGCTCGGGACGTAGTCTTCTCGGGCTTTGGAGTTGACGTTCCTACAGATGGTAAAAAAGAATGTTCGAATATCGAAATAACGTTCTAGTATCATGTTTTATTAAAATGAGTGTAGATTTATTGAATTGGAATACAGAAGTTGATGTTCTAGTTGAATAAAAGGTCTATTTAGGTTGGGTCTACTTGAAACGTTTTTTTTTATGTTAGCAAACAAGATTACTGCCCACCTGATGTGAAGTGGTCACCGCAGCCTATGGAGTATGGACATCTGTAACACCGGAGGAGGCGTCATTAATGCATTGCTTACCTCTTTTAACCCTCCTTTTAAAGTACTCTGCGGAAAGACCGCTGGCGGGAGCTCATTTCTGTCTTCTGGTGGTTCCTATTTATTTATGTGATTACTATTCCTTTTTCATGCCGTAAATTTTAAAACTAATAGATGCTTTTATACTTACTGAATATTTTAACTAATCTGACTTTAAGTAACATGGTAAGACCTAACTTTGATCCAAAGAGTATATGTACAAACCAGTATTACCCTCCCTCGGAGAGCCGGCAAAATGGAGACGGACGACCTCGACCACGGACGTAAATTTGTAAAGAGCATGTCGTACGTCCTCTTCAGGAACTTCGTCAGGAATGTCGTAAACATAGATTGTGAATGTCTTCTGAGGCCGGCAGGGGATCGCAATCTGAAGTCCAATTCTCGTAATTAATAAAGCAATTAAAAAAAAAAATTATTTATGATTTAGCCCCAATCTTACAAATCTAATGATAAACGTCGTTTTGATTGGTCTGAGCCAAAATATCAATGTATCAGGCAAACGGATACCGGATTGCAAAACGGATTTGCAGAGAAAACGACAAGATTTAAAAATATATATGGTTTTTGAAATGAGATTAGAAAGTAATTATATCAAGTAGTATTTCCCCTCTGGAAACCGAGTTGGTGAAGATGATCATATTTTACCAAATAGTAAACGACTTATGCTCGTTTTCGCCAACAAACCCTTTGTTTAAGCAACCACCTAAACATTTAAGTGTTAGTTTAGTTTTCACCATTCATGGATACCTAAGGTCTTATGGGTTCCATTAAAACATGATATTCGGTATATTAGCTATTAGAAAGTTTGTTGTTTATGTACGTAACTTGGTGAAAATAAACCAATATAAAATTTGGTGAAGGGTCAATTTAAGGAGTTCTTTTTGGAACTTTATTAAGGGAACGATTCAGGGTACGTTAGTGAAAATGAGCATTATAAACCTGAAACAAGAAATGATATAATATTAAGACAAAAACCAAATAATGTTACTAATATATAGATACCATGTATAAAAGGAACAGAGCACGAAGACAGTAAGTGAAAGGCGGAGAGAAGATGCCGAATCTAGGTAACAGTTGCAAAGATTAATATGACGAAAAGAATGAATTAGATTTAATTAATAAATGTTATTTTATATCAACAAGATTTCTGTAATCTATAAAGTCCAGCATAAAAGAATTTGAAAAGCAGCCCTCGTTAAAGCCAATTACCTTCCTGTAGAACCTGGAGCCAGTCACTTTATGGAATCCTTTCTTGAAGACCATCTGGTAGTCTTCGACACTGGAAAACTTGAAGAGTATGCCAGTAGCAGTCTTGGTCAGAGAGAAGCATCCTTTGAACTCCATCTTCTCGCAGATAGCTGATGCTTTCTCCATGCTGAGGCCGTGGGATGGAGTCAGAAGGAAGGCACCCTTGGTCAGGAAGTGTTCAGAGTCCGAGATATCGGACTCGCTCTCTCCGCCCTTCATCAGAGTGTGAATTTGTTCCTTCCACATGTATGAGTCTGACATCTGATGGATTTATGATAAACATGGGTTTACTGAGTGGTTTAAAAAATCCAAAATCATACTTATTTGAATCTACTTTCAAATGTGATAAAATTTTAGAATTGACCAAAAGCTTAACTCTTAAACGAAACACAGCCAAGGTGATGATTTGGATCTAATAGTAATAACTAAAAAGCTATAGTATAAATCAACTAATCTATCAATATTGAAAAGATAAAAAAGTAGAAAATTGCATCTATGGAAATCTATGGAAGTACTTGCAACTCTAGGTATGTAGGTCTACCCATAATAGTACATTTAATCTGTGATAGAAATAATGAGCCTACTATAGTCTTGTAATTTATGAGCAACGCAATTGAACATTTACAAGACCCAACCTAAATGATTAATGTCCAAGAAAAAACTACTAATAAGAATACAATAGAAGTCCAATAACTATTACGGCAGAGTATCGATCCCGTCACACTTGGTCGACAACGAGAGCGCGCGCGCAAGAAAATGTCAATGCTTCCTTCTGATCAGCTCATTGTTTTGGAACATCCGGCTGTTGGAGGGAGGAGATATTTATGACCTATTTTTCTTTAAATTGTTGTTTGTTTATGCTCATGTTACATACCTAATTGGAAGTATGCAACAAAAACTTACTGGAAATTGTTAATTAGATGATTCAATTATTCATATGATGGATCCTACATATGCTAAATATCACCAACATTAGAAAATAAATGAAAAAAATGACAAACAAAATGATCAAAATACAGAGATGTACGTCCATCATATTTGGAAGCTAAAAAAAATATTACGTATGATAAAGATAAAAGGAAAGCAGGACCAATCAGCAAATGTTTATAAGAAGAGCTTGATAAACATGTCAAAGTAAATTAGCAACAAAAGTATGGAAGACATGTCTTTATAAAGAACAAATCCGTAAAGAGATGCCAAAACATCTAAATGGAAGCAGACTCAAAAAAGCGTAGGAGCAAACGATAGTAATAAAGATCTAATAATCGATATAGATCATTAATCTATAGAGTTAAAAGTGGGTGGACAGAGACCTACTAACAATTGAGCCGACAATAAAAACATTTATCCAAACTGTATATGGTCACCGCAAGATTAATTGTTTAATGATAGTGACCATAAGGTAGTCAATTGGAACAATTCTAGGACATTTTGGGAAAATTTATTGGATTGATGATTAGTAGCAGTATATTTGAAGTAATTGGTTGTAATTGAAATAGGTTTTTCAAGGTTGTGGTTGTAGATTTAATAGGACCTTTTGTTGTGGTCTTCCTGACCTCGATATTATAAGGATCATATCCAATCATAGATTCTAAAGTGTAAACCACAAATAAAGTAAGTCTACAAAGATATAGTTCCTAAAAATGTTAGCAATTGCAGAATTTGAACCCGCGTCGTCCATCTCACCGGATAGGATGCTATTCGTGGCGACGGGAAAATGATTTTATTCTTTGTTAGACTTAAGTTTTTTGCGTTTTTGTCATGAATAAATATTTATTCTATTCTATTCCACTGAACTATGATCACATTCCTTAGTGGTTGCGAAAACCTTTAAGACTATATACTCGTAGCGACTAAGCAGCCGTAGCGTGAATTTTTTTAGGAATTTATATAATATTTCAATGTATAGTACATATACACGGACTAACAAAACAGTGGCTATTCTCATATACGCATAGTGACTATTTATAGAACATAATAATTAGTTTATGTGTACCTTACATTTCTTCAATGTAGAACAAGACTTAACAGTTAACGATTCCGAAGCAACGCTTTCATAGAGCTATCGCTGAATATTTTTCTTGTTTCAATTACTTCTTAAAAGTATGTTAAAACTTTCCTGAGTTAAAATGAATTTCGTTTAGTTTATCTATCTAAGCATAGATATCTTTTAGAACGAACTAAGCACTTGTACAGCATTCAGATATCACTCATGAAGTCCTCCAAATTATCACAAGTTGCCGGACTATCTCCGCAGTGGCCAGCTTGCAATGCTTTAAGTACTAAATAAAACGAAGGCTTGCTGAGCAATCTTTCTATAGTTAGACGAATTCTTACAATGTACTGTGACATTGCAATAAATCTTAATAATGACTACTATAGCTTCTTACAGTACGACATGTAATGATTTTTTTTTGTTTTTTAATGCAATTGTTATTGACTTTTTATTATTATTGTATTTTATGTAATATAGTATACAATACAATATGCTATAATAATTAAAACGTATTTAAACTATTTTATAATAGCTTCTTTTTTCCTGACATGTAAACTGACATCTAAACTAATATTATGAAGAGGAAAGATTTCGTTGTTTGTGTGCATTTAATCTAATATTGTAACTACTGGACTGATTTGAAAAATTCTTTCACCATTAGAATCCTAGATTACCCTGATGAACATACGAAGCCGGGGCGGGCCGCTAGTTTATGCATAAATTGATTATTGTTTACTTTTAGAAAAATCCCTTCCGATAAAAAATTCTTTCCTATTATTTAATTAACCGTATTGTAACGAAATAAAATTATATATACTCGTATATTGTATACTAGGTAGGTACTTATTGTGAATGTTGAATTAGGTTTTTTAACAGCCCCTGTGGTGTGTTGGTTGAGCAGGTTAGCTCAAAATCCAGAGGCGGCAGGTTCAATTCTCGCGACAGGACAAGTATTTGTTTACAGAAAAATAAAGGCGCAAATACTTGTTCTGAGTCTGGGTGTTGTGGGACCATGGTCCTCGTTGTTCCTGGATCCCTAGATACAGGGAATCCTTGTTACTTTCCAGCATCTATGTATGTGATCGTTGGGCGCTATTATTATTATTTATTTGCACGCTTTGGGGGTATTTTTTTTCTCGAATAATTTATATCAAAAAATACTAATATATAAAAAATTATCAACAAATTTCAGTAAAATGTCCAAACATACTTTTGACTATTACCGACTATCTCTTCAAATAAAAACACAAAAATGTAACCAAAGTAGAATTCACATTTTAATTTAGGGTTAACGAAAATTGTAAATGGGCACTGAAAACTGAATCATCGACCTTTATTGTAAATCGATGAGAGTTGATTTAAAAAGATTGATAAAGTAGGGAGAAATAACATCACGTTTTAAAAAATATTACAAAGACAAATAGGTAAATAGGAACCTCAAATCGATCAATATATTGTATACTTATATAGTTTTAAACCAATATTAGTAAGTTAGAATTTTTTGCGGGAACCGGTCTGCTCTTGGTGTATACGCAAATAGAAATAAAGTAGTTGATGAATATATATAGTGTCGAAAAATTAAAGAAAAAAGGAAAAAAATGTGTAAATAAGTCCCTCCTATATTGATTTTGTTAATAAATAGTAATAATAGCACAACTAACAATATATAAGTATTAAAAAAGAGCACGGACCCAGGTGTCTGTGGTAAAGCTCATAAAAATGTTAGAATAATTTCAAAATTGGATTTTATAAGAATAAATACTATTTTATCAGACCCAAATCACAAAAGTAATCAAACGGGTAAATAACACGGTATGATAAAACTCAGATCTCACCTGCCTCTTATCTGCAACCTTTTTCTTCGCCCCCTGTTCTTGCTGGTCTTCCTCTTGGGTCTGTCGAGCCTGTTCTGTGTCGGAGGCTCCTTCTGCTAAGGACATATTGCGACTGGCTGTGACCGACAACTGCTCCGGGTTTTCGTTAAGGAATGAACGTAGCGAGGCGTGGAGACGCTCCTATGTTTGGAAAGGATTGGGGAGGCGTAGAGACGACGTTGTAAAATTTTTTGATAGTGAAATGATTTTTTTTAACTAAAAGTATACGCTTGACTTGGAGAGTATGCTGGTGAATGCGAGGCGAATGGCAGTTGAAGTTGGTTCACGTAGATCTCCATTGTCAATAAAATAAAGTTAAAAATTTGTAATATCATTTTGGTATGTCCGGTAAAATGACAATTTACAATTGTCAAGATGGCGACATTAAAATTAAACAAAGTTATACCGGCCGATAGATGGAGCTAAATTATAGAAGTTTTACTTCAGTCGTGGGGTCTAAAGCACACTAGTTTGTTGTTTTATAGTGAAACGAGCTTCTGCCCGCAGCTTCGCCCGCGGCGTGGCCTATGGGAAAATAATTCAACCACCCATTTCACCCTCTTATGGGTGGAATTTCGATAAATCCGAACTAGCTATTCTTAACCGATCGGTAGATAAAGTAACGTTTACTGCGTTCACTACATGGATGGGTGACCGCTACAAATAGTGGTAGTTACAACTAAGCGCTGCCAAGCTTCGGATGGCACGTTAAACCATCGGCCATGGCTTTTGTCGCAAGACAGTGGTCGTTAGGCCAAGTCGCCTTTGTGCGGATAAAAAATTCAGATATCTAGTAATAAGATTACTAAACTGTGAGATCAGATCATAAAGTCTCATTTGCCCAGTAATTCCACTAGCTACAGTGCCCTTCAAACCGGAACACAGCAGTGCTTGCTTGGCGGCAGAATAACTGGCAAAGCGGTGGTACCTACCTAGACGAACTTTGCAGTAAAGTCCTACCACCTAGTAGTGTGGTGATTATGGCACACTCCCCCCCATTTTATAGAGGAAGCCTGTGTTCAGCAGCCGACGTGTTTCGACTGTTGAGGTGAAATAAAATATTGTGTAATTATCAAACTGTGATAATATAATTTAACGAGCTTCTGCCCGCAGCTTCGCCCGCGGCGTGGCCTATGGGAAAATAATTCAACCACCCATTTCACCCTCTTAAGGGTCCTTTCTTAGCGGATGCCTACGTCATAACATCTACCTGCATGCAAAATTTCAGCCCGATCCGTCCAATGGTTTGGGCTGTGCGTTGATAGATCACTATGTAAGTCAGTCAATCAGTCAGTCACCTTTGAGTTATATATATTAGGTCTTTACCGTTTTGTTTGAAAAAAGTTAAAGTATTTTTTTTTCGAACTTATTTATTTCTTTTATTCAAAGTAATCACCCCTGCAATCAATGCATCTTTGCCAACGCTGTGGCAGTTTATGGATGCCCTTCTTGAAAAAATCAGCAGGACGGGAGACAACAAACTCTTCAAAGGCGTTTTGTACTGCCTCTCGGGAATTGAATTATTTTCCCGCTAAAAAGTTGTCCAAATTTTGGAAAAAGTAATAGTCGGTAGGCGCAAGATCTGGTGAGTATGGCGGATGAGGGAGAGCTTCCAAACCCAACTCATGCAGCTTAGAGACGGTCTGTTGTGCAGTATGGGGTCGCGCGTTGTCGTGAAGTAGCAGTGGAGACGACCGATTGACCAAAGCTGGTTGCAGACGTGCGAGTTTCGCCATCATTGTGGTAAGTTCTTCAATGTACACATCTGCAGTAATGCTATCGCCATTTTGTAAAAAGCTATGATGAATCACACCAGCACTAGACCACCAAACTGTGACCATCACCTTTCTAGGGGTCATTTTTCGTTTTGCACATTGCTTTGGTACCGAACCAGGATCTAACCAACTTGCTGAGCGCTTTCGATTGTCAAAAAGAATCCATTTTTCGTCGCACGTAACAAATCGGTTCAAAATTCCTTCATTTCTGTGCCTGTTAAGCAGCGCAAGGCAAGTCTCGACGCGTACGTTGCGCTGGCGATCGTTAAGTTCGTGGGGCACCCATCTATCAAGCTTTTTTACCTTGCCAATCTGTCGCAAATGGACCAATATTGTTTTGATGCTAACATCAAAAGCTGCTGCCAGCTCAGCTGTAGATTGAGATTCATCAGCTTCCACAATCGCCTTTAATTCATCATTGTTGACCAAAGTTTCCGGACGACCACGAGGTTCATTTTTCAAGTCAAAATTCCCAGAACGGAACCGAGCAAACCAATAACGGGTTGTACGTTCGTTTGTACAGTTCCCTCCGTAAACGTCGTTGATGTTACGTGTCGTTTGTGCCGCGTTGGTGCCACGACGGAACTCATATTCCATAATTACACGAAATTTCAAAGTATCCATTATGAGGAAAAATGTTGAAATGTAATGAAAATACAACGCTAATCAATAAACAAAAGACTTATATTGTAAATAGAATGTCATATTTTTAAAACAAAATTAATTTGAATTTAGAATTCATAGCCAATCAAAACTTTTTTTTGTTTGAAAAAGTCTGTACTGCAATACGGCAATTTCATAGGTAAAGACCTATTATTTTGATTGAATATTTTAACTATATGTTGATAACTTATTAAATGTATGTATACCTACTTCATTTGCAAAATTTTAACAGCTTTCGATTCGCCATTGTCTCTCGTTACTAAAATGTTGGCATTTCGTCACATGTCTCTCAGATTCGTTCTAAGCTTAAATGGCTCCCTATACGTCTTTGTCGGACCACTCATATCTTGTCTCTTCTTTATAACATACTGTTTAATCCCCCAGCCTCTGTGGTGTTGTGGTTGAGCAGGTCGGCTCAAAACCCGGAGGCGGCGGGTTTGATTCCCGCGGCAGGACAAGCATTTGTGCACAGAAATAAAGCGCAAATACTTGTTCTGAGTCTGGGTGTTATGGGACCTGGGAAACAAAAACATTCGATCGCCTTATAAAACTAGCGGAGACAAACGCTTGCGCGATGCAGGAATTAGTTTGTCGCGGAGTAGCGCCATCTAGTCTCATTTCCAGTAACTAAAACGCTACTCTGCACGACGCGAACTGATTATACTTATACAATGGTCCTTGTAGTTCTAGGATCCCTAGATACAGGGAATCCTAATTAGGGTTTAGGGTCTATGTTATTATTATTGTATTAATTTATCCAAGATTTAGATGTTGGTGGTGGATCTAGGCGGCGGGTTTTTTATGCAAAGCTCGTCTAGGTAGGTACCACCGCTTTGCCAGTTATTCTGTCGCCAAGTAGTAGTGCGCAAGCACGACATGTGATTATACTTTTGCAAATGTTACTATGACATAATATCACAGTCTAGTAATCTTATTACTATAGACTTTACTGTCTCAAGATTTCAGGATGTCGTGTACAGAGTTTCAAGTGCAACTGATATGGGCAGCCGTGTCGCTTAACATCAGACGAACGACTAGCTCGTCATGTCATTCCTTAACATAAATAATAGTAATAAATATTAAAAAAAAAAAAAAATTCTAACAACTACTCCATAGTTTTCAACAATTTTTATTACAGGAACTATGCTGTAAGGACCAATACCGAGATGTATAGGTACCCTTGTAGGTCACAGGTAAAGCTTTGTTTACAACAACACTCTTAGTTATTTTTCTTAATAAGATCAGTCAGTAAATACGACATTAATCGGTACATACAATCAAAGGAATCATAATGTTAGTACATTTTATTGAACAAAGTGGATAGTTATAATTAAAATGGAACGTTGTTTGTTTGTTCGTGTGGTTTTCACGTCAAAACGGATTAACAGATTTGGATAAAGTTTTGCACTCAGATTGCTTACCAATTTGGCGAACTCGCCATAATATGCGGAATTTATATGTAAATTACTCGTTGCGCCCCACTGTTTCATCCGCGGATAAAAAGTATTTTAATTATTTGCTCATCCCACGAGAAAATTTCACTTTACCGGAATAAAATGTAGCCTGTATGTTAATCTAGTGTATAAGCTATCTCAGTACTGAATTTCATCCAAATCCATCCAGCCGTTTGAGCGTGAAGGAGTATCTAACAAACATACACACATAAACATATATAAACTTTAGCCTTTATAATATAGTGTGATATAGTATGATATAAAATTTGTAGATTCTGAATCAACAAAATCCGTTGTCTCTAGCAACTAGCAGCAAAGGTTCTTTATAAGGCTGGTATACAAACTTTTTCATGAGCGAGTACGCCACACCATGAACCGTGCTTCACCCACCTACACTATGAACGATACTTGTGAGCAAGTCCTTTTTAATGATCCTGACGAAATTAGACACTCAAAAACACGCCGGAAAAGTTTTGCGTGTATAACTAATATTCCTAAATGATACAACGCCACTTAAGCTCATTTCCGAAACCTCTCTTTGTTAAAGTACCCAAACATATGTAAAATAATAAAATAATTTTCTAAGGGTCTTCGTGGTAAGTAATAATAATAGCTCTAATGTTGTTTAGTAATGTAATAAGCAAGTAATGTTTAATAGTTGAATGAATAAAGGAAATTTGTCGATTGAAAAAAGGAAAAAAAGACGAATGGTTGAACTGACGCATGACCAAATGGCTGGCACATGCCTCGGCCAACGAATCAGCCTAATTTGTTCTAAGTTCTTCCTATGTTGTTTCTAAGAAGTTCTCTTTCTCACTAAAGCCTCTGATATATTAAAAAAAGAAGTGGGTTTAGTCCCTTTCTTAAGGATATTGTTTTACTCGTCATTGTGAAGCCCTCTTTACACTTAACGGGTTGGCATGACGTTTGATAAAATGCCTATAAGTCTGCAATGGAGCGTGCTACTGATACATGGTGTGACAACTTCCTGCTGCAACCGAAAACGGAAAAAATTATCATAATTTTATCTCATCGCACTATCACACTAATATTATAAAGGCGAACGTTTGTATGTGTGTACGTGTGTTTGTGTGTATGTTTGTTACTCACGCTCAAACGGCTGAATGGATTTGGATGAAGTTCGGTACCAAGATTGCTTATACACTAGATTAACATATAGGCTACATTTTATCCCGGAAAAGTGATATTTTCCCGTGGGACGACTAAATAATTAAAATACTTTTTATCCGCGGGTGAAACCGCGCGGCGCAACTAGTTCGGTATAATGCCGTCTGAGAATGTCCTGGCACCAGATAGAAGAGATGGGGGTGTACTGTAAGATAAATAACGGCTAAACTGACGTCAGTTAAAAAGTCGAAATTACTCCGACCAGGCTTCGGACATTTGATGTCCTTCTTCTGGAAGCCAGTTACTAACGCAAGCCGCGGCGGCTTTCGCGAGCGTCAGCACCTAACCGAGATGGGGGCGGTATTGAATTAAAAATTAAGATTAAGCCTATTGCCTGCCAAATAAACTTATATTATTACTTTGTTTCACATCATATTCACAGCCGGAAGATGAGTATTGTTAAATATAGGCCTCCCCCATAAAACGCCGTTTTAGACGCTTATCAGGAGGGG
This sequence comes from Ennomos fuscantarius, assembly GCA_905220475.3. Taxonomy (NCBI): domain Eukaryota; kingdom Metazoa; phylum Arthropoda; class Insecta; order Lepidoptera; family Geometridae; genus Ennomos; species Ennomos fuscantarius. The sequence continues at coordinate 10,407,843 of HG992048.1, read as the reverse complement.
GGGGGGGGGGGGGGGGGGGGGGGGGAGGAGAAAATTAGTCATAATCACCACTCTTGGCAGGCGGCTTGGTGATCGAAGAAGATTTTAATGTACCGGGGAGAATGCTGCTCTGCCCATTCCCTTAAATTCCCTTAGCCGGATCTTACAACTACCAAAGTAAGAGATAGAGTGGTTGTTTTCGGAAACCATATGTCAATATTTTTAAATGTTAATGAATGATGTGACGAGCTAGTGTTCACCTGATGTTAAGCGACACGGCCGCCCATAACAGTAGAGAGCAGATCTTAAAGTCTCATTTGCCTAGTAATTTGACTAGCTACAGTGTCCTTCAAAACCGAAACACAGTAGTGCTTGCGCACTACTCCTTGGTGGCAGATTAACTGGCAAAGCGATGGTACCTATACCTAGACGAATCTTGCAGGAAAGGATGTAATACCAAACGAGGCAAAGCTACTATGGAAACCAGATAACTGATACAATACTAAGATACTTTTTATAGATAGATATTATCTAGACGAACTTTGCAGAAAAACCCTTCCAACATTATGTCATCAGATGAGACAAGTAGTGGTTAAATGTAAACTTATTTTATTGCAGCATTTTGGAGAGTGTGCATTGGAGTTGCATAACCTGATTCTGCCGTCACCGTTCCACCATCGGACAACCAGATCGAAAAAGCGCCACCGGTACATGGTGAATATCCTACATATGCGAACAAAGAGATTTGGCTCCACATTTATAATGAGAACAGCCAAAGAGTGGAACGCTTTACCGGCATCCATATTTCCCGAAAATTACAACCTTGGAGTCTTCAAATCGAGAGTGAACAGTATCTTCTAGGCAAGCGTGTTACAACCTAGACCGCATCGTCAATTACAATCAGGTGCGATAGTGGTCAAACGCGAGCCTATCAAACAATAAAAAAATCAAACAAAACTTTGTATAAATTTTTACAAATAATTATTCTATTCGGTATGAAACCTTATCATGTGCTTTGAATATTAAAACTTGATTTCACTATCATCGTGCATGTATATACCAAGTTTATGTAAGTGCTAAAACCAGTTCAGTGTTGCCCCACGTGCTGCGAATAGCAGACCACTTATCCATCTACCCAAATTTATAAATCTATGCGAAGTTATACATAATGTAAGCAATTGTTTAAACATAAATATACATTAGTTCTTTTGAATGGATCATTGTGATCTGAAATTTGGTACACAGCGCAGGTAAGTTAATTTAATAGTTTTATAATTTATGGAAACGCATTGTTTGAAAGAGTGGCAGATGTTTGCTAAACCGGTCTATTTTCCGCACCGATTACACAATCGACAATGTTAATAATATCGAAAGGTCCAACGATAAACTTTAGTGATCAAACCGTAACACATTCAATCTGAAAAAGTCTACGTGTAAATTTAACTTGCGTGTGCATAGCTGTATATGTTAAATAAACAAAATAAATATGTGAAGACATTTCTCACAGCGCCATCTAGTCCCATACTAAGCAAAGCTTGTACTATGAGAACCAGATAACTGACACAATACTTAGATACTTTTTGTTTGTAAATACATACATAGAATACAATATAACACCCGGACACAGAACATGCATCGATGTGCATCATATTAGGCACTTGTCTTAATATTTAAACTAGTTTTTTTTTATCTAGGCACTTACAAACTATTTCATTGACTGGCTTTATAGCTCAGTTGGTAGTAACCCTGCCTTCTGAACTGTGGATTGTGGGTTCGATTCCCACCCAGAACAAACATTTATGTGATTTACATCGATGTTTTCCTTTCCTTGATAGGCCGATTGTGGTGAAAGAAACGTGAGAACTTTATTTGACCACTAAAAATGAACAAGTAAATTAACTTAAAGTTATAGAATAAAATTTAAAAGCCATGTAACTTCACATGTTACACAAGGTCATGTTACATTTCAATTTATTATAATACCTACTTATGCAAACATTATAAATAATAATAGGCTGTAAATAATTCATTAACTCAAATTGAATATAATTGTACCATTGGCATGGCGGAGGACTGGTAACTGACGTCACTGCATGTTTGAGCTGTCTCTTTCTATTCCTATATTTTAAAATGCCTGTAATATTGTAATATTTTGGTATATTTAATTTTTGTTTTTATGACTAGCTATTTTTTGGAGAATATTATTTATTTATGTAATAAAAATATAGCAGTTTGATAGCCTATGCCATACAATACAAAACAGCCAACGGAATCAAAGTTCAGTAATTGTTGCGTTATGAATTTTCATACACACATTAAGAATTCTCAAAATTGTATTTTGTGATAACTTTAACATGATCCTAAAATGTTTTTTTTCTAAATGACCTTCCACGCACTGTTCTACCTTGGTTACAATTTTATCAGAAACTAGCAACGCCCCGCGATTTTACCCGCAGATAATCTATAAGCTAACTATATTCCAAATTTCGTCACGTCTTCCATCGATTTTGTTAAAAAAGGTTAAATTTGAAGTAGATTGGACTCCTTGGTCCAATCTACTTCAAATTTTGGATAAATTATTTTATCCCATACAAACTTTGCCCCCGTTTTTTACCCCCTTAGAGGTAGAATTTTGGAAAATCCTTTCTTATCGGATGCCTACGTCATACAAAGAACACACCCTCCAAGTTTTAGGCTGTGCGTTGATCCGTCAGTCAGTCATTCACGACAGCTGTGATACCCGTATTATTGTACAATTACAAAACAAAACAGAGCGTAACTAGTCCGTTAAATGACGTACTAGGAAACACATGCCTATACATATACCTACAAATGTAAATATAAATGTAAATAACCGTGTTATGTCAAGGGTGACCTATATGATTGTTTGGTTTTTTTTCAGTATCTCTGATGTGATAACTCGGCGCAGTCTAGAGATGTTGCCAAAGTGATACATAGTTGTTTTTGTGTGATATTTTTATCATGGGTGGATACAATTGGTTAACGCCTTTCAAAAGACAAGTAAGTGCTTATTGATTTAAATTATAACAGATCACCTGCGTACACACCAGGAAAATAATGTAAAAGAAATTCATATTTGAAGTATGAACATTCTATAACTCATTTCAATGTAAAGGGAAAAAATTGTAGTTTGAAAGTTACAATGTTGGTTCAAATCACACTCGTGATTCAAATTTTCCTTTATTTTAACATTCAAGTGAACATGAACTACATAATTTATGATACAGTTTTTAAAGCAGCTATTAATAAATGTAGTTGACATTATAAGTAATATGTTAATGAAAATGAAGCATTCTCTAGATTAGATATGTTAAGATTTTTATAAATTATTCTTAATAATGCTTATTTATAATATAAAAGAATAATTCAAATATATAATATATTCAATTTATGTAATATATAAATAAGTATTATTAAGAATAATTCGGTCTTCATAATTCATAAGGCCAAAATAGGAATGTTAAGATGGATGCATAATGTAACGAGTATGGAAATAATCAATTATTTCAATATCAATTATCAATTTCAATATTTACGAAAACTTCTCTTTCTCACTACTGGTGCAAGCAATCCGGCACAATGCAGGACAGAAAACTCCGATCCGAAGCTTCGATTACACCTGTAAAGAAGAAGCTACAAGAAAGTTTACAGTTTTGTGTTTTTTTTTTCTTTCGTGTTTTACAATATTTATGTATGAAGTAGCCACCCACACTTCACTAATATAAATTTGGATGGCCAAAAAGGAAGACCGAAAAAAGTTTGGTTGGACTGTGTGAAGAATGATAATGTAGAGAGTGAATGTAAAGACGGCGTCTGACAGAAGTGAGTGGAAGAGAAAAACATGCTGCGCCGACCCATTTTAAATGAGGTAATGGTATGCGGGTGATTCCCACCCAGGACCAACAATAGTGTGATGAACATTGATGTTTGTTCTGTGTCTGAGTGTTATATTGTATTATATGTATGTATATATTAACAAAAAAAGTATTGTATTAGTTATCTGGCTCCCATAGTACAGGCTTTGCTTAGTTTGGGGCTAGATGGCGCTGCGTGAAATTTCTTTTTATATACAAATATAAAAAGATATTTCACAATATACTTATCATCATCATCATCAGCCTACAATAGTCCACTGCTGGACATAGGCCTCTCCCAAAGCACGCCACTGAGCCCGGTCTTCACGTCGCTCCTCCATAAGTTGCAGAGTCTCCATCGAAAGTTTCGACTTTCTGCCTGTACGCTTCTTTGCACAAAACTTCGCACCTTCTTCCCTTAGGACATCCACCACTTGGTCGAGTTTCTGATCCACGTCATCTGTAGTTTCCAAGGCAGCGAATCGATTTTCTAGTTTTAGCTGGAATGTTTCAGACCCTACCACGGCTTGGAGTATGTTCGGTCGGAGCGTGGACTTCATCAAGCGGGCTCGTTCCAGCTTGAAGTCGATATTCAGAGTGCCTCTTACAAGCCTGTGATCACTTCCGGTATTGAACCTAGTGATCACTGAAACATCTCTGAATATACGCCGTTTGTCCGCTATGATGAAGTCGATCTCATTTTTTGTCATACCATCAGGGCTCTGCCACGTCCACTTCCTTTGCGGCTGTTTCCTGTAGAAGGAGTTCATCAAAAAGAGTCCCTCCTTCTCTAGGAAATTGACGAGCATTTGGCCCCTATGGTTTCTACTACCAAAGCCATGTTGTCCTATTGTCGATTCGCTGCAAGTCTGTACTCCTACTTTAGCGTTAAAGTCCCCCATAACAACGTTGAAGTGAGCCTTAGAGGTGCTGTGCAAGGCTCTTGATATGTCCTCGTACATATCCTCTACCTCATCGTCCGAGTGTGCCGAAGTCGGTGCGTATACCTGAATAACCTTGAGGCTGTACCTCTCGGTTAATCTGATTACAAGGTACGCGACCCTTGTCGACACACTGGAGATTTCAACAACGTTGTTACTAAGAGCTTTATTAACCAGAAACCCGACGCCACCCTGGGATAGCTGGTCTCCTTCTCTGAAATACATAAGATGGCCCGATTCAAGAGTTATGGTGTCCTCCCCCTCTCTTCGGACTTCACATAGCCCCAGAATGTGCCATCTTATGTTGTTCAGCTCTTCCTCTAGCTGCACAAGGTGTTCATTGAGTCGTAACGTGCGTCCGTTATACGTTGCCAAGGTCAGTTGGTTTTGGCGGCCTACCGTAGCCCGGGGATTCTTAGCACCCCCTGCCTTGCCGTTACCATGACCGCCGCCGTGGTCAGGGATAGCAGGGCGGCCGGGAACTAGGGGCCGTGGTATATTGAGACTTGCCATTAGGAGGGTTTTGCCCATAATCGCCACGCTGGGCATGCGGGTTGGCGATCGCAGAACGTAACTATTTGCACCGGTGACACTGCTGCCCATCACCGGTCAGTTTAATTTAATTAGTTACGTAGTCTGAGATGGTTATCCCGCCATCTATCGGTTGACGGGTGTAAAATGTTTATCGTCATATTTACCTTAGTCGCCTTTTACGACACCTCGGTATGAGAGAGGTAGGGACTATTCTGTTCTGCCGGTCACCTCACGGCACGGCAATATACTTATACAAATATCAAAAGATATTTCTTTTTAAAAAGATATTTCACGCAACGCCATCTAATTATAGTATATAATCACTCATTTAATGATATTATATCTAAACTTAAAATACCTAGTAAGTAAACGCACTCATAATGAACTCTATGCTACAAAATGTCTAGAAAAATATTTAAATATTGAAATTTTTATTTCAAATTTTAATGAGGACATATTAGAAAAATTATAATTATTAGCTTATAATAGATATATTGACAACCTAAATTAAATAGTTCAACTATTTTTAATTAAAAAAGCCAAATTGTATGTAAAAAGGCGTTATAAATAGAACACAGAATTTAGATCACCTTCTGCGGGGGACGTACCCAAAAAGCTGGCAACATTCTCTTGTTGAATAGCTAGACTGATTCTTTGGCCGAGGTATGTACCAGCCCTTTGGTGGTGCTCAGATTAAAATTATGTGATTATAATGGTAACCTTTACATCTACATCATATATGCAAGATTAAACACGTCAAAAGGCTTAAAATAATGAACACAGCATGGTTTCTTTAGCCAGATATCTAAATAAATGTCAGAGTCGCTACATGTTCATGATCACGATCTAAAAATATGTCCGAATATGAAGATGAAGCGGGATGGCCTACTGTGGGCGGACCGACCTCGTTCGCAGAAGGTATAACAGATTCAAGGGACATCATTTTAGTGTATACTTAGATGTTATTCTTCTGATGATGATGATTATGATGATGATGATTATTATGATGATGACGTTGATGAAAACCACTACCATCTGTTTTAAATAGCTGTTATGCTATAATTTAGTGTAAAGAAGCACCTTGCATTTTCACCTGAACTAAACCTGTTTTCGCGCAATTTGTAATTTAAACTAATGGATAAAAAAAGTAACATATCTGTTTGAAAAATTTCATCCAAATTGGTTTAGATATTGCGGTCTTAAAGCCTACAAACAAACGGACAACGAAATACTCGTAGGTATCTACTTATAATTGTAAAATTAACAGATAATAATATGATGTACCTGCATGGTTTGCACTTCCACTGAGGCTTCCTAACGAGTCAGACTTTTTTTTTTTGACGAGCAAGCCGCTCGCCTGATGTTAAGCGACACGACTGCCCATATCAGTTGCAATGACACTTGAAACACTAAATTATAGTTTCGCGTGACACTGCACTGCGCACGTCATTCTGAGACAGCACAGTCTGGTTATTACCAGTGCTAGTGAAATTACTGGGCAAATGAGACTTTATGACCTAATCTCACAGTTTTGTAATCTTATTAGATTACATAAAGTCTCATTTGCCCAGTAATTTCACTAGCTACAGTGCCCTTCAAACCGGAACACAGTAGTGCTTGCGCACTACTGCTTGGCGGCAGAATAACTGGCAAAGCGGTGGTACCTACCTAGACGAACTTTGCAGAAAAGTCCTACTACCTAGTAAAGAAAAGAAAAACCAGACTTTGAGTTTCTGGCACATTTTTGATGTGGTATGGTCCATCCGGCACAATATACCTATTCACTATAATTTAATGTCAACACAAAACTTAGCGATGCTATAATCGTAATCGCCAAATTTAATTATAAATGTTAGCTACGTTGTTTGATTTGAATGGGTTTTTACTGTACCTACTTTAGAAATATCTGACTTTAGATTGTTATGACTTCCTGCTTGCTGCTATTGATAGACCAGAAAAAATAATAACTATGTCTAACTTGCAATTTGATGCGTTAATCCATCCACCGAACATAAAATGTATCCTGGACCCTAACTAGGATTCCCTGTGTCTAGGAACCTAAGAACTATGAGGACCATGGTCCCACAACACCCAGACTCAGAAAAAGTATTTGCGCTTTTCTTTTCTTTTCACAAATATTTTGTCCTACCACGGGAAGCGCACCCGCCGCCTCCAGGTTATGCTGACCAGCTCAACCACCAAACCACAGAGGCAGTCAAGGCAAATATCATCCAAAAAGTAGTTAAAAATGATCTCACTTCTAAAAGTGCTCAAAATAGCCTATTTGCATGGAAAAGGAGTCGACGCAAAAGGTCATCATTGAGGAAAAGATTATTATGGAAAGGTCTATACATTACATACGACAATAAGTAATCTGTCTTTACCCTTCAGCCATATTCCATATTCATGATGAAAGTAAACTACCAAAAAATTAGTTTTAATGAAAGTAGAATTTAATTTTATACAACCCATGGGAATAACCTTCGAAGTCTTCAAATCTCCCATTTGTTTGTTTCCAGTGTTTCGTGGTGATAGGAGCTTCCATCAACATTTCCCAGATCGGCATGGTGATGGGATACATAGCCACCTTACTGCCACAGCTGAGGATGAAAGACTCTCTTATATCCATCGATTACTCGTTAGAATCCTGGATCGGTACGTATGTTGGTGTCGTACGTCGCACTATGTATTTGTAAAATATCGTTGAAAAAAAAATACATCACTGTAAAGTTTCTTGTAGCTTCTTCTTTACAGGTGTAATCGAAGCTTCGGATCGGAGTTTTCTGTTCTGCATTGTGCCAGATTGCTTGCACCAGTAAGAAAGAGAACTTTTTTTTTCACAATCACATATTGACTAATGGACTGACTTACTACATAATATTGGACATGTAGGGTTTTGTAGTTTTATATGCTCAATGTGATAAAAATAGCCTATTTACAATATAATCATGACTTTGACTTATGATTGTAGTTATATATATAGTAGTTGTATTATTGTTTTATTCATATATATATTCATATATATATCATATATACTAGTTGCGCCCCGCGGTTTCACCCGCGGATAAACAGTATTTTAAATATTTAATTATTTACTCATCCCACGGGAAAATTTTACTTTTCCGGGATAAAGTGTAGCCTATATGTTAATCTAGTGTATAAGCTATCTTGGTACCGAATTTTATCTAAATCCATGCAGCCATTTGAGCGTGAAGGACTAACAAACATAAACACATACATACAAACTTTCGCCTTTATAATATTAGTGTGATGTGATAGTGTGATTATAGGGCGGCATAAAACTAGTAATATGGCATGGGAAATAACGGTAAACTTTCTGCAAACATTCTTTTTTTAACGACTGCTGTACTACTTATCATACTTTCCATAAAAATATCCAGTCACACCACAATAAGCATTTGTTCTTTCTGTCTGCCTATGTCTTGTATTAGATACTTCCATTCCATTCCTTTCTTACCTATCATGTCGTGATTTTATTAACCCTACATTTATATTTTTTTCAGCGGCCCTCCCTGCGTTTGGTCTAATAGTAGGAAACTTAACCATCCCCACTTTGATGGGCAAGCTCGGGAGATGGAAAGCGAATCTCATCAGCATCCTCATCATAATCTCCGGTTGGATCTGTCTCGTCGCAGCACGGAACGTCATCTGGATTCTGATAGCTAGACTTCTCCAAGGTTTATCTACAGGCTTGTCACTCTCATTAACGCCAACAATCATCGGAGAGTATACCAGTCCAAAGAACCGAGGAGCGTTTATTATTATAATGTCTTTAATCATGGCTGCTGGAACCTTAACAGTACACACCCTTGGCTCTTACCTAACATGGAAAATGACAGCATTGGTAATCACCATAGCCACTTTCGTAGATCTCTTGATAGTGGCCCTGTCCCCGGAAACACCAAGCTGGTTAGCTGGTCAAGGAAGATACGAAGAATGTGAGAAAGTATTCCTATCGCTGAGAGGTGAAGAGGAAATTGATGAACTGCATAAATTGATACAGTCTAGTGTTGCTTCGCGGCAATCCAATAATGCCAACAGTTCTATAACAGTTAGAATGAAGGAATACATATCAATTGCAAAGAAAAAAGAGTTCTATAAACCTATTATTATAATGATTCATTTGTATACGATGGGACAGTGGGCTGGTATCAATATATTAGCTCCCTATATAGTTGATATTGCTAAAAATACTATAAAAGCTGAAATCGATATGGCATTCGTTGTAATATCCACGGATATGTTAAGAATCGTATCGTGCGTAATAGCTATCTTCATTATCAAAAGATTCAAGAGAAGAACGATGCTATTCACGACCTGTGGTGCTAATATGCTGGTATTTCTGATAACAGCTGGATACGTTTACGCAAAGGAAAAACAAGTTATCCCATTTGATCATCCAGCGATTGGGTTACTGCTTCTTTATGCTTTAATGGTGACTGTGGCCATTGGTTCCTTGCCATTACCTTTCACGATTGCTGGAGAGATCTTTGCTTTAAGATATCGAAGTCTTTCCACTGGGATAAGTTCTCTGTCCTGTTCCATAAACGTATTTTTCACAGTGAAGTCCTTTCCATATTTGGTTAATAGTATCGGTCTACACGGAGCGTATTGCTTGTATTCTGGTATCATTATATACTGTTTAGTAGTAGTGTGGTTTTTACTACCGGAAACCAAAGATAGGACATTACAAGAAATTGAAGATGAATTCAAAGGCAAAGTGGCAAATGAGGACGTGAAAGCTGCACAGCCTCTAACGTTTTCAGAAGATATAAAATACATAGATGAATAAATGAAATTGAATTAATGTAAAATTCAGAGACTGATATTAAACTAGCGTTTTACTAAAGATGACATAGAGTATCATCATATCATCCTTCATTTAAGGGAACCATGATTGGATGATGCAGGGCCATTGCAGGGTTTGGCTGTTAGCAGTTGTATGCGAAGAGCCAAAGATAAGACCAAGGTAGAAGCGAACAGACTCGAAATTACGCGGAAGAAAGATAGAAAGAAAAAAAGGAAGAAAGAAAAAAAGGAAGAAAGAAAATTTATATTGTAATAAGTAGAACAAAAATATTATAAAACAAAGTTTTATTTGTTTGTTTATGATTATTATGAAGTGGATACTTAAATCTTACGGTGATAAGCGTCCGGCGACCTCAAAATTGGATGCAGATTATACGTTTAAAAGAGTGTGTTTTAGACCAGAGATTGAAGTAAAACTTTAGTTTAGCTCCATCTAGTGGCCGGTATAACTTTATTTTTGCTTTATTTAATGTTAATGTTGCCATCTTGAAATTCAACAGAAACATTAATATGTACAGGCACTCTACAAATAAACTTGCCCACATCGAGAAGAAGCCGTTAGTAGCGCTGTGATCATTGAATATAAATCTACTTGACCAATAATACAACTTCCCCTCATACGAAATATAGTAGTTGATTTCCATTACTAGCCTTTGCGAGTACGTCAGCTTCGTTTTGGATTTCCGCGGAGAAACAGCTAACGAAAAAAATATTACTAAGTCAGAGGTAGATACACAAAAGCAAACGCAAGAACTCCTGTATGTATAAATAACTTGACACACTGAAAAAAAAAGAAAGAAAGTAAAATTCCACCACACTCCACCGTAAGTCTCCATTAAGTTAAATAGTAAAAAAATGTAGTTAATATTTTTTTTATTATTGTTTCATAGGCTCGCGTTTGACCACTATCGCACCTGATGGTAAGTGACGATGTGGTCTAGGATGTAACACGCTTGCCTAGAAGATACCTGTTCACTCTCGATTTGAAGACTCAAGGTTGTAGTTATCGGGGAATACGGATGCCGGTAAAGCGTGCCACTCTTTGGCTGTTCGCATGATAAAGGTTGAGCAAAATCTCTTTGTTCCCACATGTGGGATATTAACCATGTAACGTGCATTGTGTTGTCCACCACCACACCCCAGAGGCTGTCAATAGTCAACCTAATAATCACAAAGTATTCAGTATATAAACTGTGATGTTGTCTGTTTATCGAATACGCATTATTGCGGTGCATTTTAAAGGAGTTACACAAAACATTCTTGTATCAATAATTTGTATAATTAATAGTTGTTTAACAGTCAATCATCCAGTTTAATAATTAAGTACACTTAAGTAGGTAAAGTATAAATTGACTGATTAATAGTGATATTATAAAATACAATGTATTCTTCTGCATTAGCAAAACTTTATCTAAGAAGCCGCTAAGTAGGCAACGTACCCAAAAAAGACTTATAATTATACACATATAAATACATAAATACTCATTAATTGATTTAAACTTATTTATACTTATTAATATTTTGTCAGTTTATCTAATATCTAAAAAATATTTTAGGAGTATAATTCACACAAATCCTCATTGATGAAAAGACATGTAAATGATAATTTATAAATTAACCAAGTTTCAAGATTTTTAAAGTCTCAAAATAATTTTAAGTTCACTCTTGAAGCTAATAAGTAGGTAAATAAAATGACTGTTGTAATATTGAAGTCTTTAAACACCGTTGCTAAAATCTTAAATATCAAACAAATAAGTTGATAAATCTTTCATTTCAATATCACATTCATGTCATTCTATTAACAAATTAACATAATTATTATTATTATTCTCATTTATTACATTTTCTTAGATTTAAGTTTTTTTTTTACAATATTTCTATAAATATAAATTACAAAATTACTAGTTTAAAATACTTACTCAGTGGTGGGGGGCTAGAGTCCCGCCGGCAGCGGATCAAGGCCCAAGCTACCAGTGTGACCACTGGTTGCGGAATGAGGAACCTCCTGACAATACGAGCCGTGTCAAGGAGTACTGCCTTCTGGATCTGGCCCTTGATTCAACCGTCTAACGAGAGTCTCTCGAAGTGTTGGTCGAGGCTCTTCGCTATAAGGCAGTTCGCCACATCGACTATCGGAACGATGCTCGTTGAGTCAACACTCCACAAGGCAGTTATCTCGTGGGCCAAGTCAAGGTACTTGCTGAGTTTGTCCTCAGCTTTCACGAGGTTCTCATCATGCGGAATGGCGATGTCAACGAGCACTGTCCGGCGTTGGGACCGGTCTATCAGCACGATATCAGGCTTATTGGCTACAATAGTCCTGTCCATGATGATAGAGCGATCCCAATACAGCAATGCACGGCCATTTTCGAGAACCAGCCCCGGTGTGTACTTGTAGTACGGCACCTCGGACTCGACGAGGCATATCCTGGACACTAGGTTGTCTCTGTGTAAGTACTCTCCGTTAGCAAGATGAGAACAACCCGAATTATTATTATTATTATTAGGTATCAACATACTCTTAGTTCTTTAACATACTCTTTGAGACACTTACCTATCATATAATAATGTGTGTTTAGTCTAACTTGGACAAGAAAAGAAATTTTACTTTTATAATTCACTATGCAGCAGCTGTCAATTTTACAAATTATAATTTAATCTATATAAATACTGATAAAATTTATCATTTTGCCGAACTAAGAATTTCAATTGTTTGTGAAATACCTAATCAAATCAATCTATAATATATATCGCAAAGTAATCTGCTTAACTATCTATAAATCACAATTTACAATCACAAATGTCTGCGTAAAATAATATTCTTCCGTATAAAATATTTTTTAACTATGTTTAGGTCTACTTTCACATCACTGTAAGAAGTACCTTATAATATAAACCTTATGGTTATCATAATATGGTCAAGTTCATACAATTAAAAAATACATAATCAACATACAACTGGACTACTACATCGTCTATCTTTATTGAAATGTTTCATCGCCGTCAAAGATTGCGTCGACTTCAACTCTTCAACCGTCAGCGGTCTACCTCTGAACTCATCCTCTATATCCTGTAACGTTCTGTCCTTTGTCTCTGGTAAGAAGAAGAACGCTACCAACATACAGTATCCTACAACTACAGCATAAATAATATAAGCTCCATGGATGCCTATGGTACTAAACAATAATGGAACGGTCTTAACTACGATGAAAAGGTTCATAGACAAGAATAACACGCTGATCCCTCCAGCCAAACTTCTGTACTCTAATGGGAACAGCTCTCCAGCAATTATGAATGGTAAAGGCACAGTACCGGTAGCTATAGTAAACATGTGAATATGTATCAAAGCCACTCCGATGAAAGGATGGTCAAACGGCAACATATTCTGGCCTTTAGCATATGTATACGCCGCTGTGCTTAAGAAAGCAAACAGGTTTATACCAACAGTTGTAAGCAACATCGTTCGCCTATTCACTTTCTTTATAACAAACACAGCAATGGTATTAGAAAATATTCGCTGAACATCTAACGTGATGACTAGTAAGGCTATATTGACATCTGTTCCAATGACGTGATGGAAGATATCAATGGTGTATGCAGCTAATATGTTGGCCCCAGCCCACTGTCCCAGGGTGTAAATATGCATCATAATAAAAATTGGTTTGTAAAACTCTTTCTTCTTAACAGTAACAGCGAAGTATGCCATGTTCCTTTTGAATTTCTTTGAGAGTGACTCCGAAATGTTTGCGTCTCTTTTTCCCTCTCTAACAATAATTGCTGCATCTATCATCTTGCGCAACTCCTCTTCTTCGTCTTCGGCTCTCAACCATCTAAACACTCGTTTAGATTCTTCATACCTCCCATGATCTGCGAGGAAGCTGGGAGACTCAGGAGAGTATATCACTATCAGCAAATCGAAGAATGCCATGAAAGCGCAGACCATAGCTGTCACTTGCCAGGTTAAGTACGATCCCATGGTATGCACGCAAAGAACTCCCGTAGCAATATTCAATGATATGGTGGTGAGAAAAGCCCCTCGATTCTTGGGACTGGTGTATTCACCGATCAAGACTGGTCCCAGTGAAGAGCTCATGCCCATGGATATTCCTTGGAGAAACCTTCCGATGAGGAGAGCGGTAATGCTGGACGCTGTGATGATGCAGAACCAGCCGGCGAGCAGGGGAACGATGCTGGCAAGGTTGGCAATTCGTCTACCGTGGTTTGCCATGACGGTGGGCACGATAAAATTGCCAGCTACGAGGGCGAAGCCTAGGATCGCAGCTGTAACGTGAGAAACAAAACATAAGTTATCGTGAATGTGATAGTAGGCGATAATTTGGGTTTTTTTTTAAATTGATGGTGATTGGTGGTGTAAGAAGACTTTATCATATTGTTTTTAATTAAGGGAGGCTGGAGAAATATGTATAGTAGTAGTACTAGTACATATATACCTACTACCTAATTTAAAAAAAAAGATCTCTCGACTGAAGTAAAACTTCTTCTTTAGTCCCTTTTTTGGCCGGTATAACTTTATTTTTACTTTGTTTAATGTTAATGTAGCCATGTAGCCAAACAAATTTTAAATAATTTTTTAATTTGCTATGTTGATAATGGAGTTCTACATTAACTCAGAACTTTCATCTTCCATTCGCCTCGTTAAGCATTTACCAGATTACCTACCCCCAAGTCAAGCGTGCGTAAAGAAGTTTTACTTCAAAAAGACGTCGTGATCGTTGATAATTTTTACATCTCAACCGCTACCTTAGTAGCTTAGTAGTTAGGGTCCAGGATCTATGTATGTGATCGTTAGGCGTTATTTTTATTATTAATCAAAATTTTAATTCGAATTTTTGTAATCGAAAATGTCATTGATTATTGAATAAAAATGTACGTATTAAAACCAACTTACCTATCCAAGATCCAGATACATCATCGATGGGTATCAGTGAGTCTGGTTTCCGGAGTTGTGGCAGAAGTATAGCGTTGAACCCCATCACGAGTCCGTGCTGCGCCATGTTGAGGCACACGCCTGCTGTTACAAAACACTGGAAATGAAGAAAACTGTTGGTTTTACTACACATCTATTCAGCAGTAATTTATTCGTGAATTAAATTTACATGTATAAACGTATTGTATTAGTTGGCTTCGTTAGGGAGCAAATTAAAGGAAATGTTCCCGTTAAAAGTATAAATTTGTTTAACACAATAAAAGTTTTTTTTTTGTTTTTGTATGGCTCCACACTTTTGTGTATTTAGCCAGTGTCAAGTAATTGATAATTTTTCGAGTTAAGTAATATATATGTATGTCAAGTCAAGTCACAGTCCAAGTCATCAAGTCAAGTCATAGTCTAGTCTAGTCAAGTCATACTCCTAGTAAAGTGGTGGCCACTTTACCAGAAGCTTCTATGGAGTTTTGGAAACAACACGAAAAGATACGTTTCACCATCACTATACCACTTTCCCACACTCATGCCTGTAAACCAACACTTAACGAATAAAATACCACCAATTTTATGCACTAACACTGAAAATAACACAAGTTTTGGAAAATAATGCAATGCGGTGACACGATATTTTTCGTTTTCCCGCCAAAACTCTACAATAAAAGTTACTAGTTACTAGTAGAACTTTGCTGAAAAGTCCTACCACGACTTTTCGGCAAAGTTCGTCTAGGTAGGTACCACCGCGTTGCCAGTTATTCTGCCGCCAAGCAGTAGTGTGCAAGCACTACTGTGTTCCGGTTTGAAGGGCACTGTAGCTAGTGAAATTACTGGGCAAATGAGACTTTATGATCTGATTTCACAGTCGAGTAAATTATTACCAGACTGTGCTGATGTCTCAGGATGACGTGCGCAGTGTAGTGTCACGCGAAACTTTATACTATTAGCTCTGAGAGCTATATTAAAAGATGTGCTTGAGTTTTGGCGGGAAAACGAGAAAGATCTTGCCGCCGCATTGTATTATTTTTCATAAATTTTATTATTTTCAGTGTTAGTGCATAAAATTGGTGGCAATTTCTTCGTTAAGTGCTGGATTACATGAGTGTGAGAAAGTGGTATAATGATGTTGAACTGTTTCTTTTCGTGTTGTTTCCAAAACTCCGTAAAAGTTTCTGGTATGTATCACTAACTTGAAAATCATCAATTATTTAACACTGGCTAAATACACAAAGTATGGAGCCAAAAAAAAAGATGTGCTTTATTTATAGTTTTATTTTTCCCGGACCTGCACCCTAGGGGTGAACCGTCACGCGGTAGGCCGCGTAACCGTTCTGGGAATCGGCTTCGCCTGCCATCCTGCACGCGCCAATTAACAAGTCCACGAGTGCGAGGAAGAGAGAACACGATCACGATCTCCACCAGACTTACGCGGTAAGGCCTCTGGTATTCCCCCCCCCCCCTCTCACTGACGTTGAATTACGGGATAGCTTGTATAGATAGAGATCTGACTAGATTTCTTTCTACCAAGGTTATATCGTTACACAAATCAGTTGCATAAGAAGAATACCTACTTCAAAAAGCGGTAGTCAACCTTATCAAAGATATCACGATATCTCCCCGTATCGAAAAATTCACGTGCATTGAAAACCTTGGGTCAGTAAATTAGCAGTCGGTAAATAGATAAGGAATATATAATATTAATTAGGTATCGATAATCAGCTGAAACACCGTTGCTCAAGAAGTTTACGTAATTCTTGGCGCAGTAACGTACCTTTAAAATAAACTTTAAGCGATAGAATAGGTCAAGCTACTACATCTAGAAACTTGTTAGCGTATTAGGTGTACACACATCTGGAATATTTTAGTTGTTATTATTCGTTCTCTAATCTATGTGCTGTACATCCTAAAGTGGGGCGCAATAAAGTTGAATGAATGAATTAAAAAAACTATAAGTTGTGAAAAATAATTTCAAATATTGTCTGTTAGGATAAATACAGGTCGTTGAAATGAATCCGAAAATGGCGGTTGTGAATATTGTTTTTTTTTTAATAACTCGTGTATTTTTTAATTTTGTCATGTGATAAGGGTGGATTATTATTATATATATATTATATTATGTATATATATATATATTATTAAGTATTCGTGAACGTGCATGAGTGTTGGCAAATGGTTTCAAGTTTTAAAACCATGCCTTTTCGTTTTCTCTTCAAGGCTTCCTAGAGCCTTCAGTAAAATATCCACCATTTTACTGTGGCATTTTGACTGACAAAATAAGACGGAGACATGACATAACCGTACAAAAATTCCTTACTTGACAGCAGAATTATCGCTAAAAAGTGATATAAGGCCATTAAACAAAGAAGAAGTAGCATAAATGCACTTTTTCATAGGGATAAACCAATTGGAAAGCATTTATGCCACTTCTCCGTGGTGACCTCAGAAACAAGTTATTCATACTTCTTCAACAGCCTCTTTAGCTTCCATTGAGGCCTCTTGGTGAATCCAGGTCGGTCATATGACCGAAGCTGGAGCTAAGGTGCCTACATACACCTGGATTGGGAACTAGGGCTGCTAGAATACCGAGCGTGACAGATTCCAAGCTTGAGATCAATAGCTATCGCCACATATACCATAGGTGTCTATTTACGTACTTAAGCATCACACTTCACACTAATATTATAAAGGCGAAAGTTTGTGTGTACGTGTGTATGTGTGTATGTTTGTTACTCCTTCACGCTCAAACGGATGAAAGGATTTGGATGAAATTCAGTACCAAGATTACACATTGGATTAACATATAGGCTACATGTTGTCCCGATAAAGTGAAATTTTCCCGTAGAATGAGGAAATAATTAAAATACTTTTTTTCGCGAGTGAAACCGCGGGGCGCCACTAGTTATTAAACATGTTTCAGTGCGAATCTTTTGCAATCCTACTAATATTATAAATGCGAAAGTTTGTGGGTATGGATGTATGGATGAATGTTTGTTACTCTTTCACGCAAAAACTACTGAACGGATTTGGATGAAATTTGGAACACAGATAGTTTATGACCTGGATTAACACATAGGATAGTTTTTATCCTGATAGTACGTTCCCGATGGACAATTATCGAACACCACGAGGGCGACTCCGCGGGCTTTTCGCGCGATAACTACTGAACGGTATTGGCTGAAATTTGGAACACAGATAGTTCATGACCTGGATTAACACATAGTATACTTTTTATCCCGATAGTACATTCCTGTGGGATAATTATCGAATCACGAGGGCGATGCCGCGGGCTTATTACGTAAAATCTACTGAACGGATAAACAAAAAAAAATAAAAGACGCGACTTTTTATTCGCGGATGAAACCACGGGGCGCAGCTAGTATATAATATACAAATTTTATGATAGTGTCAACATTTAGATATAGTTGGTGACGAAGAGTGCTGATAAATATGAAAATAACACGTCAAATGACATATCAATGATACAGGGTACATTGATGAAAGTGCTTCGGTGCTTCGGCTTAAGTGACAAAAATTGACAGTACCTACTTTTACTAGGTGGTAGGACTTTGTTGCAAAGTTCGTCTAGGTAGGTACCACCGCGTTGCCAGTTATTCTGCCGCCAAGCAGTAGTGTGCAAGCACTACTGTGTTCCGGTTTGAAGGGCACTGTAGCTAGTGAAATTACTGGGCAATTGAGACTCTATGATCTGATCTCACAGTCAAGTAATCTTATTACCAGACTGTGCTGATGTCTCAGGATGATGTGCGTAGTGCAGTGTCGCTTGAAACTCTATGTTTTAGGGTTCCGAGTGACACTATTCTGTTATGGGCGGCCGTGGCGCTTAACATCAGGCAAACGACTAGCTCGTCACATCATTTAATAACATAAAAAAAAAACCTACTACGCTACTGCCCTTGGAGCAAGGATAGTCCTAGTTAAGTTACCACTTACCTCTCTTCAATAGCTTTTAATCTGTTAATATTAAATGAAAAGCAAATTATTTAAAGATAAAATATAGTTTGTGTTATATCATACATTTCTTTTCTTCTTATGAATCTAGAATTTAAACTTTTTTATCTGACATCACTGGATAAATAAGCTAATCGCGTGAAGCCAAATAAAAATATTATAACGTCCAACGTTCACTTATATAAATCCTGGACCAGAGTTTTGGCGGGAAAACGAAAAAGATCGCATCGTCGCATTGTATTATTTTCCAAAACTTGTGTTATTTTCAGTGTTAGTGAATAAAATTGGTGGCATTCTATTCGTTAAGTGCTGGATTACAGGCGTGAGTGTGGGAAAATGGTATAATGATGGTGAAACGTTTCTTTTCGTGTTGTTTCCAAAAGTCCATAGAAGCTTCAAGTAAAGTTGCCACCACTTTACTAGGAGTATGGCTTTGACTACGGGGCAATGCTGCCAGCATGTTGGGTACGCTACCTACTGGTAGTGGGCTGGAGCATTTGGACTGTCTATATAGGTCATCGCGGCTAGTATATAGCCAATTTTTTTGTTGTAGTTTCTGTTTAGTATTAGTTATTATATCATTGTAGTATTTAGTTGAAAATAAAGACAATTTTCCGGTAAAAAAAAATCATAGATAATTGAATAATACCAGACTATCTTCAACTTCACTTCTTACAATAATATCTAGTAGCTAGCTACTTGTAATATATTACTAAGCTATTGTACAAGGTGATGCAGCTATTGACCTTCTTGAAATGTGCTGGTAACCACTTAACCTCATTACACATTACAAGGCGTTGTATTATTTTAATGCAATTCAATAACTTTAATGCACTTCCTGCACAGCTTTTCTATCATATTAAGACCACTGTGCAAATTATATTTTATGTGTGCACGCATAGAAAAACGAATGTGCAAAAGTAAAAAAAAGTAAATAACAATATAACTTTGTTTTTGCTTTGGTTAATGTTATGTCGCCATCTTGAAAATTGTATAATACAATTTTACCGGACATACCAACATAAAATATACAAATCTTTAACTACCAATAACTTTCAACTTCCGTTCTCCTCGCCAGCTTACTTCCAGTGTGTTTCTATCAATTTCTATCTTTATGATGAACAAGTACTCATTTACTGCGGATTTGCTCCAAACTACAATGAAGCAAATAAAGATATCATTCATTGATTCATTCAATTGCCGAATTTCAAAAATAATTGACGTTTGTCAATTTAGCAACACTAACACATTTACCATCAATGATGAGATTAAAATAAGTTCAAGGGTGGATTGAACTCCATTTTTTTATTGACATCTTTGAAGGCATGAAGGGGAGTTATTTTACATAGATATAAATATAAATAAGCTCCCATTCTTTCACTCCTAAAGTAAAATGAAAACAAATTTTTGTCATTGTGTCCTCCTAAAGTCAATAGTAGGCAATAAAATTTAAATTAATAAAATAAAAAAATTGTTTGTTTGCAATTGCTCTTAATCAATTCTATAAATATACTTACAAAAGTTAAACTCATTTAAACATTTATAAATAATAGGATAACAATAAACATTTATTATTTAGGTACTCTAAAACTTGAGAAGTGATATTTTTTCTATTGGCCTCTTTTATCAATGAATATTACATTATAACAGTAAAGTAACGTAAGTAAATTGTTAATTTAGTAGTAAGTACTAGTAACATAACAGAACAGCATTTAGAAAAATCAGTTAAATAATAAAAAGGCTGAAAGTTAAATGATATATATTTTTATGGTCAATTTTAATGAGGATGATAAGAATCATTAAAGAAAAGATAAAACTCGAATAATCGACAAAACGAGAGTTAAGCAGAGTATAACAAAATAATTAGTTGAAACAATTAAATGACCCAGTTAGTAACCCCGTGTGCTGTTCGTGATTTTTATGATTTGGCCGGTGTTAAACAATGACATAAGACTTTTGATAGTAGGAAACACCTACTTCTTAATGGTAGGTATAAATAACTGACTGGATATAAAAAAGATACCGTGCTCAGGTGCGCCGTGTTACATGGAGAGAGGTCAATGCTTCTAATAGAAAAAATATAATCATAGACAACTTATCTAATACACATGGTAACTATACATATTAGGCTTAAATTTTTTGACAGCCTCTGTGGCGTAGTGGTTGAGCCGGTCGGCTCACAACCCGGAGGTGGCGGGTTGTATTCCCGCGGCAGGACAAGTATTTGTGCACAGAAAAAAAAGCGCAAATACTTGTTCTGAGTCTGGGTGTTGTGGGACCATAGTCCTCGTAGTTCCTGGGTTCCTAGACACAGGGAATCCTAGTTAGGGTCCAGGATCTATGTACGTGATTTTTGTGCGTTATTATTATTATAGTATTTGTGCACAGAAAAAAGCGTAAATACTTATTCTGAGTCTGGGTGTTGTGGGACCATGGTCCTCGTAGTTCCTGAGTCCCTAGACTCAGGGAATCCTAGTTAGGGTCTAGGATCTATGTATGTGATTTTTGGGCGTTATTATTTGCAGGTTGGTCAGATATATTTTTCGGAGTTCTGCAATGGATATGTTTTTTCATTTTAGTGTATCTAAAATATTAAGTAATATTATAATCAGGGAAGTGATAAATCTAACATTCTTTTGATATTGTTGACATGCTGATAAATGTAAGGAGATATTGATCGTGTATTAAAGATAAAGATAAAAAGATAAACAGATACTAGGTGGCAGGACTCTGTTGCAAAGTTCGTCTAGGTAGGTACCACCGCTTTGCCAGTTATTCTGCCGCCAAGCAGTAGTGTGCAAGCAGCAATTGAGACTTTATGATCTGATCTCACAGTCGAGTAATCTTATTACCAGACTGTGCTGATGTCTCAGGATGATGTGCGCAGTGCAGTGTCGCTTGAAACTCTATGTTTTGGGGTTCCGAGTGGCACTGTTCTGTTATGGGCGGCCGTGGCGCTTAACATCGGGTGAATAACATAAAAAAAACCATATAGACGCGAAGTAAATAAGTAAGGGGGGTCAAATACATTGCATAATCATAGAAAAAACTGAAGTGGCAATGGTCTGGTAATATCTGCTGCAGAAGCCTTTATAGAACATATATTATGGTTCAATTTTATTTTTATTATATTTATTTATTTGTTTATTTATACATTAGCACAAAAAAATGTACAAGGAGGACTTAATGCTATGAAGCATTATCTACCAGTAAACCTGGATGTGCAAGAAAAGAAATGGTAGCGGTGCAGTAAAATTTATATTAGAATAAAATACGTATATATTTAATAATAAAAAAATATTACGTATAATAGACTTAATCATATAAAAAATATAATATACATACTTACATAATTGAAGGGGTGAGAATAAAAAGGGTTTAACTGATTTTTTTCACAAAATGACTTATGGGTATCGTTGGATTCAGCGTGAAATTTCACAATAATTCATTCTCAAAATACCGAAATGAGGCTTAAATCTCGAGATTTTGAGTCTAAAAACGGTTTATGTGTCGCAGGAATACAGTTCGTTTAGCATAAAAACATTATTATATTTATTTTATTATATTATATTTTTACAGTAATTGTATGAATTAGTACTATATTTAGTATTTTAAAATAGATTTAAAACCTTTTCAAGCAACTGAAACTTACATAAATTTTTCTATTACCTTATAAGCACTCTATATTAAAATGACGTCGTTGAAGTTTAAAGTCAATTTTCTCGAAACTGTCAATTTGACAATTAAGCCCTTTATTCTCAGCCCTTCAATTATAATGTTGTAATTACTTATATATATAAAACTTCCTATACTTATATAACGTCGAGATTGAAGAGTTCATATTATGATAGCTGTGAGAATCAACAACGGTTATTATTAAATTAGGGGGAGCTTTATTCGGCATAATAAATTTTGACATAATAATTGCGAACTTGCTTTTTAAACAAATCTTTAGACGTAATCATTTTTAATTCATTTGGCAAGGAATTCCACAACCTGACAGCTACAACGGAAAAAGATTTGTCACGGAAGGCGGTATTATAATATATTTTTAATTTTTTATCATGCATGCTTGATATTTAATGTAAAATGAATTTAATAATAAGTGTATTTAGCATTGCCGTTATTATCTACACATATAAACATATAATGTCTTGAATGACTGACTGACGGATCAACGCACAGCCTAACCCGCTGATTGTAGAGACCTGAAACTTGAGTGTGTTCTTTGTATGACGTAGCCATCCGACAAGAATGGATTTTCCGAAATTTTAGCCCTACAGGGGTGAAAAACAGGGGCAAAGTTTGGGGCAACGTCCAATCCAATCGACTTCAAATTTTGCATAAACCTTTTTTGCTAAACAGAATTGCTGGAAGACCGTGTTTCGTATTATTGAAATTCAACCCCTAACGGGGTTAAAAAGTAGTAGAAAGTTATTTTGGCAAGATTTTCTTTGAAGTTGATGTCAATAATCCTTATTGCTTTTAATTTAAATTACATTTTATTTTGACATGTTTGAAAACTCAATTCAATTTTTATAAAATTGTCATACATAGATGGCGAAGAAAAGCGTGTTTTCTTTTTTCAATTTATTGTTTCTAAAATCAAAAAGGGTATTATCGCTTAGCGACCATATCGCCCAATCGATAATGTGAAAAATCGGTAACATTAAATTTAAGTTACGTTATAGACAAACATTGGTCTGCGAAGCGATATATATTTTGGGCTTCATCTGACAATGAATGGGAACGCTATAATACTATTGCACAGACCAATCCTACTAATATTATAAATGCGAAAGTATCAACGTATGTATGTCTGGATGTTTGTTACTCTTTCATACTCAAACGGCTAGACGGATTTGGATGAAATTTAGAATATAGATAGCTTATACAGTGGATTAATGCATAGGCTACATTTTACCTGCGCGTGAAACCGGGGCTTAGTTAGTCACACTATCACATTTCACACTAATATTACAAAGGCGAAAGTTTGTATGTGTGTTTGTGTGTATGTGTATATTTGTTACTCCTTGACGCTCAAACGGCGGAATGGATTTGAATGAAATTCGGTACCGAGATAGCTTATACACTGGATTAACATATAGGCTACATTTTATTCCGGAAAAATGAAATTTTCCTGGAGGATGAACAAATAATTAAAATACTTTTTTACCGCGGGTGAAACCGCGGGGCGCTAATAGTGATGAATAAATACAAAATACAAATACAAATGGGAAACGTAGCTTAGACGCCTGCGTATTATTATTGTCAGCGACTAAATTCATCACAGATAATATTAATAGGTCGGGGAAAAAGTATTTTCGTATTTTGTACGGATGAATTTGAAATCGAATTTCTTTGGGTAGTAATGTGGAAAAGAAAATCTAAAGACCGTACTTAGTAGAGTTTTAT
The DNA here is from genome assembly GCA_905220475.3 of Ennomos fuscantarius. Lineage (NCBI taxonomy): Eukaryota > Metazoa > Arthropoda > Insecta > Lepidoptera > Geometridae > Ennomos > Ennomos fuscantarius. The sequence goes on along the minus strand of HG992048.1, from coordinate 10,383,361 downwards.
GAGATAAGTCTTTGTCTAGCAGATGGCACGACCTCTCATGATGACATTATAATCGTGAAACTCCAATTATAATTATTTTTATAAGTGCATATACCGTTGCAGAGTACAGACAATGTTATCTATAGGTTAATAATGTTATAAACAAAAAACAAATCTCTATACCTTACAATAGGCTATTTGACTACTATATTTTTATTACATACATAAATAATATACCTCAAAAAATAGATAACTGTGAAAACAAAACTTGAATATCTCAAAAAATGACTAAGTTACAGGCATTTTAAAATACAGAAATAGAAAGAGACAACTCAAACACGCAGTGACGTCAGTTACCAGTCCACACAGTAACTCATTACTAAGCTGTGGTAGCTCTACATACAATCTTTTTGGCATGTGACGTCACAAGCCATGCCTTCATAGTAGCTGTGAGGAAGCTCAACACGATCTCTGTTTTGCGAGAAAGGGACAGGCGATGAAACTTTAAAAGCGTACTACTCCGTGATTAATTTACCGATTTTACTTATTTTTACAATGATTACATTCATTTTTGACCTACTTTATGAAAATAATATTTACTTGTTCATTTTTAATAGTAGTCAAATAGCCTATTACACGGTTTCCTTCACAAGTTCGATTGCTTTGCTTATTTTGGATGACATGGGGGGCAGGGGAGTCTATATGATGATTACGTCATCGGTTTTTTTTTCTGTTATAGCTCCACACTTTTGTGTATTTAGCCAGTGTCAAGTAATTGATAATTTCTCAAGTTCATTAATATTATATTATGTGTGAAGTCAAGTCAAGTCACAGTCCAAGTCATCAAGTTAAGTCATAGTCTAGTCTAGTCATACTTCTAGTGAAGTGGTGGCAACTTTACCAGAAGTTTCTGTGGAGTTTTGGAAACAACTGGAAAAGAAACGTTTCACCATCATTATGTATATATATCCCACACTCATGCCTGTAATCCAGCACTTAACGAATAAAATGCCACCAATGTTATGCACTAACACTGAAAATAACACAAGTTTTGGAAAATAATACAATGCGGCGACGTGATCTTTTTTGTTTTCCCGCCAAAACTCCTCATCGGTAGTTATTTACCTTTTTACACGAATAGCAACCCTCACATTGTCTTTGCTTGAAACTCAACAAACATTAAATTATAATATTTAAAAAACAACACATTCATTGAAAAATGTTTACGTAAGCATGGGGGAGGGGTAATTGCTTTACATACTTTTGCTGACAAGAGGGATGGGGGGGTAAATAATTGTAATAAATACTTGCTTACGTAATACTTGAACGGTCCCCATTACTAGCAGCGCCCCGCGGTTTCATCCGCGGATAAAAAGTAGCCGATGTCCACAACACCACACAGTATCCAGTATATAAGCTATAAATATTCTAAAGATTCCTTTGTACCATTTTGGTATGGAACGCCAAAAATTTCTAAAAATCAATTCTAATTTAGGTAATCAATTTAGATGTTAATATAAACTATCTGTGTTCCAAATTTCATCCAAATTCGTTAAGTAGTTTTTGTGTAAAAAACCCGCGTCGCGGCATCGGCCTCGTGTTGTTCGATAATTGTCCCACGGGAACATACCGTCGGTGTAAAAAGTATCCTATAAGTTAATTCAGGTTATAAACTAATTGTGTTTCAAATTTCATCCAAATCCATTTAGTAGTTTTTGCGTGACAGACTAACAAACATTCATTCTGGATGGATGTATATCCATACATCCATACTCACAAACTTTCGCATTTATAATATTAGTAGGAAGGATTATATATATATACATGTAAGAGTAAAATTCAAAGTCCTGACTGACTTAAAATTTGGAGGGTGTGTTCTTTGTAAAGTGTAGGTATCACTAAGAAAGGGTTTTTCTAAAATTTACGCCTAAGAGTGTGAAATGGGTGGTTAATTATCTATAAAAAAATCTTCTTCGTTTCCAATAGGTCACGCGGGCGAAGCCGCGGGCAGAAGCTAGTCCAGAAATAAGTGATTAAATTATTATCTACTATATAAAAATAAGTCGGGTTTTCCTTCCTGACGCTATAACTCCAGAACGCACGAACCGATTTCCACGGTTTTGCATTCGTTGGAAAGGTCTCGGGCTCCGTGATGTTTATAGCAAAGAAAATTCAGGAAAAATTCAGGACAAACCAACATTTTAAGTAGATGGCGCCGGTGCGTGATACGCTGTTTTTCGTATATTATAAAATGTTTAATAAATAAACGTCCACCCGAGCGAAGCCGGGACGGGCCGCTAGTTCAATATAAATGTATTACTGGCTAACTGAACTGTCAAGGGAAATTCAATTCAATTCTAAAACAATGGAGCATAATAATAGGTATAGTCTTAGGATAGGTAAGTACATCACATGAATGCCGGTCCATAGAACCGACAATTATTAACCTACGATTATTCCAAAGGAAGGAGGTACTGTCGAAGCGGTTCATTCCTTTGGAGCAGAGGTTTCCAGACTTCTGTGTTTCATAGACCATAGTATGAATTTCATTTCATAGTGTGTTTTAAAAACATAACCGCTATAAGCACGTGAATATGAAAGAAAAGATGTTGTTTGACTTTTATACAATTTATAACATACTTGTGTCTGACAGCCTATTTGACAGCTTCTGTCATGTGGAGTCGTAGCTCGGTGGCGGCGGGTTCGATTCCCGCGACAGGACAAGTATTTGTGTACAAAAAAAGCTCAAATCTATGTTCTGTGTCTGGGTGTTATGGTCGTCGTAGTTCCTGGGTCCCTAGATACAGGGAATCCTAGTTAGGGTCCAGGACTCCAGGACTAAGTATGTAGTCGTTGGGAGCTATTATTATTATTTCACCTGTTAATAATGGTAAGTAGCTATAGCCTTATTTTATTCAATCAAATGATTGTCCGATGAATCCGTACAAAATACTAAAATACGTTTGACATATCGGCATAAAGAAATTTAAATAAAAAAGTGTGCTTTGGAGCACACGACTGAAGTAAAACTTCTTTAGCTCCATCTCTCTTGCCCCTACAGTAATATACGAAACCTAACTCTTTCTATCTTCACGTAGAGGAAGATATAAATATATCCCCCTCAACTTCCGTTCGCCTCACCAGCTTACTCCCAAGTCCAGCGTGCGTAAAGAAGTTTTACTTCAATAATCGGTAGTCTTATCTCTCAAAGCAATTTCCTCCAGACAGCCCAGTATAATGAAACTAATATTGTTTTTTTAACAAACAATAAGTCCCAGAATGTTTTCAAAAACACCAACAATTGGTGCTATTGGATTGAAAGATTTAGTGGTAATTACTCATAAAACCATACTATATGTCTAATTTTAACCTAGAACGAGCTTGCTCTCTTTAAATCCACGACCGCGGCGACGCTTTCGTCTAAAAATCAATGAAAATATAATCAAAAACACCTAATCGTCATCGAATAATTCGTAAATGTATATGTACCTGTTTTTTGAAAGGCGTAATCCATCCTGCTGGCTTTCCCATTTTGTTTAAACTAAATCTCACAATTGTACATATCGACCACTCACTACCAATGACCTGGCAATACTGACTGTCGACATAGGTAACAGTTGCGGACTGTATCGAGTATATATGATACGTAATACGCATCATATATGTAGTACGCCTAACAATCTGCGAATAGCTTTATCAATATCGTTACTGACAAGACTTTTCAATTGATTGGTGTATAATTTAGAGATGTGACATCATCCGGCTTATCCGGCTACTTTTACACGAATGAGCCGTTTTTTAAGGGATAATTTAAATTGTTCTTAATTCGGTTTGGAGATGAATAATTTTAGTCAACAAAAATTTTTTCTGTAGCAGAATACCATTTTTGGAGAGCTGGGAAATTCTACATTTGTGAGTTCTGAATGGCACTACAAGACAACTCCCTGCCTACATTATAAGCGGCATAACGCTTAACATCAGGCGAAAAACTAGCTCATCCGTACGTACGTTTACAGATAAAACGAGTGTGCTTTAGACCCCACGACTAAAGTAAAACTTCTTTAGTTTAGCTCCATCTGTCGGCTGGTATAACTTTGTTTTTGCTATGTTCAATGTTAATATCGCAATCTTGAAAATTGTAAATTGTCATTTTACCGGCCATACCAGCATAATAATACATTTTTTTTTACTTTGTTATGTTGACAATGGAGATGTACGTGAACCAACTTCAACTTCCGTTCGCCTCGCATTCACCAGCTTACTCCCCAAGTCAAGCGTGCGTAAAGAATTACTTCAAAAAATTGTAATATATACTACAAAAAATTAGCATTGTAACAGTTTGCGCGGCATTTTGACATAATCGTGGCGTAATTAGCATCATTAGTTCGGACTTAAAGTATATAAATCTGAGTTCGGCAACATTTATTGGTATAACAAATAAAAATTACGTGTTAGTATGTACTACATAATTATGCTATCAGCATATTTATATTTTATAACATTTTCTGGTGACACTTGCAAATAGGTATACTGTGCGTTGTATGATATCATACTCGTAGTCTCAAAGTCCATTAATTTAAAGTTGGTCTCTCTAATAAAAGAACAATCGACGATATTATTAACAACTGCACATATATGCATACCTATAGTTAACATTCTACGTACGCTTATTATACCTTATTTATTTATTTGACAGCCTCTGTGGTGTGGTGGTTGAGCAGGTCGGCTCATAACCCGGAGGTGGCAGGTTCGATTCTCGCGGCAGGACAAGTATTTGTGCACAGAAAAAAAGTGCAAATACTTGTTCTGAGTCTGGGTGTTGTGGAACCATGGTCCTCGTAGTTCCTGGGTCTCTAGACACGGAATCCTAGCTAGGATCCAGGATCTATGTATGTGATCGTTGGGCGTTATTATTATTATTATTTATTATAATTAATTGTTTACTTATTTTAAATCTTAAGCTTCGAAATAGTATTACTCATACACACAATATTATAGCTTGAAAATAATTGGTATTGTATTTCATTCGGAAATTAACTTTTTAGTTGTTGTATAACAACCATTCTGTATTAGGTATTTTAATTAAGTTGTTATATAAACGTAATCAAAGTAAGCTACTACAAGTAGGCTATGAGCCCAAAAAGTTTAATCTTTCATTTTATTTATTTTATTTTATTTATTAAACAAAAAACACAGCTCTTAAAATTTAACATTAACATATCTTAAGAGCTGTGGTTTTTGTTTAATAAATATAATGAAATATTAAACTTTTTGGGCTCGAAGCCTACTTGTAGTAGCTATTCATATACCTATATGTCTAGGGCTGCCATCACGGCTTACGTAATCCACGGTTTACCAGTTTTCCAGTGGGAACAAGCCACTTTGCGGGATAAAAAATATATATCTGTGGACATTTCACACAGAGCCATCTAGTCCTAAACTAAGCAAAGCTTGTACAATGGGAACCAGATAACTGATACAATACTTAGATACTTTTTGTTTGTAAATACATACATAGAATACAATATAACACCCAGACACAGAACAAACAGCGATGTTCATCACACAAATGGTTGTCCTGGGTGGGGATCGAACCCACAACCCACAGTCCAGAAGGCAGGGTTACTACCAACTGAGCTATAGGGCTAGTCAAACGTATAAAACGTATCCTATGTATGATCTCGAGAGTATTTAAAATTGAAATGACCTGAAAACTTACTGAACGAAGAAGTTTTTTTATTTCATAATAGAAAGTAATAAAGAAAATTTCCGAAGTTTTAAAATTTCATCCGAATTGATTCGGTTGTTTTGATGAAATCCGAATTAAAAAACATACGTTTCACTAAGTGCATGTAACAACAAAGCCTCATAATACAGCCTCTATGGTTAAGCAGCTCGGCTCATAACCCGGAGGCGGTGGGTTTGATTCCCGCGAAAGTATTTGTGCACAGGGGAAAAAGCGCTTTTTCTAAGTCTGGGTATTGTGGGACCATAGTCCTCGTATTCCTGAGTCTCTAGACACAGGGAATTCTAGTTAAGTTCCAAAATCTATATATGTAATCGTTGGGGTCTATTTATTTATTTTATAATTAACCTCTCTGAATCCGGAATCCCGGCTAATGCATAATTTCCGCATTTCTATTGGTTTTATGAGATTCAACGCAGGCACGGCCGTAAATAAATTGGATCGATTCTCAATCAATCTTGTAATAGATGTAACTTTCCTACATCAAAAACACTAAGTAATAACATTTTATTAGGACCATCACAATATGGTGGAGAAGAATATGACTGGAATCTACAGGACAGGCTGACTGTTGCCATACATAATATATATAATAAACATTTTGACAGCCTCTGTGGAATGGTGCTTGAGCAGGTCGGCTCATAACCCGGAGGTGGTGGGTTCAATTCCCGCGACAGGACAAGTATTTGTGGAGGAAAAAAGAGCGCAAATACTTGTTCTGTACGTGTTCCTGGGTCCCTAAATACAGGGAATCCTAGTTAGGGTCCAGGATCTATGTATGTGATCGTTGGGCATTATTATTATACATTATATACATACATGGATATTGACGTATTTTTTGTTAGTCTAGTTAATTTTATCGAAGATTCATGTATTTTCATTTGTATTATTTCAATACAATAACAATGCACATAAAACAACGATAATCTAGTGTGATGTTTAAATTATTGTATTGTCGTTGTAATTTTGTTTTTACTCATCGTAATCTAATTGCATTATCGTTTTATGTATTCGGATTTACTTTTTTATAATAGTATTTTGGCTACGGCTGTAAGCTGCATTGTATCTTTAAAAAAAAACAGTGAATCGATAATGTTAACCTTACAGTTTAAAATTACCTACGAAATTGGCACTAGAAAGGGAAATATTTCCCTAATTCGCCGTCCTGTGTGCGCGGTGCCATTGATAAATGAATTTTAATCACACTCGTGAAGCAGCCCGGCTTCTAAGATCATAATCCAAACATTACACACGCGTGCTTTTTCTTTACTTCACCGCACTAGTGTTTTACAATGAAATCCCGATTCAATTCAGCTTGTATCTCACTGCAAGTTATATGGTAGAAGAAGTATTCTTAATTTACCCGGAAAACACAGATTAGAGTTTTGGCGGGAAAGCGAAAAAGATCGCGTCACTGCATTGTATTATTTTCCAAAACTTGTGTTATTTTCAGTGTTAGTGCATGCAATTGGTGGCATTTTATTCGTTAAGTGCTGAATTATAGGCATGAGTGTGGGAAAGTGGTATAATGATGGTGAAACGTTTCTTTTCGTGTTGTTTCCAAAACTCCATAGAAGCTATAAGTTACTCTATGGCTTCAAGTAAAGTTGCCACCACTTTACTAGGTGTATGACTTTGACTAGACTGACTTGACTATGACTTGACTTGATGACTTCGACTGTGACTTGACACATATTTGCGTGAAATATCGATAACTTGATAAATTATCAATTACTTGACACTGCCTAAGCCGATTACTAACAAAGAGTTTTTATGTGTCTAAAATTGTACTTGACATTTTCTAGAATAAATAAATTGTACCTCCTTTTTTATGTTTTGGCTCCACACCTCCGTGTATTTAGCCAGTGTCAAGTAGGTAATTGATAATTTATCAAGTTAATGGTATTTCACGCAAATATTTGTCAAGTCACAGTCGAAGTCATAGTCAAGTCATAGTCTAGTCAAAGTCATACTCCTAGTAAAGTGGTGGCAACTTTACTTGAAGCTTCTATGGAGTTTTGGAAACCACACGAAAAGAAACGTTTCACCATCATTATACCACTTTCCGACACTCATGACTGTAATTCAGCACGTAACGAATAAAATGCCACCAATTTTATGCACTAACACTGAAAATAACACGTAAGTTTTGGAAAATAATACAATGCGGCGACGCGATCTTTTTCGTTTTCCCGCCAAAAAAGGACAAGTACTTGTGCACAGAAAAAAAAGTGCATATACTTGTTCTGAGTCTGGGTGTTGTGGGACCATGGTCCTCGTAGTTCCTGGGTCCCTAGACACGGAATCCTAGTTAAGGTCCAGGATCTATGTATGTGACCGTTGGACGTTATTATTATTATTGAAAAACTTGTGTTACTGTCCAAAGTGGTCAAGTCGTCTAGCACTGGTGGACAGTGACATGCTTAAAAAAGTTTTGTCGAAGGCCACCAGCAGTAGACCATAAGCTGTGGTACAACTTTTTACCCCCACCTGCATTCCATAAATTCCAGAAACAATACCGGTCACAGGTCACTGTCACCTCAATAATTATCACCTGCACAAAATCGGCGCCACAGATAGCCCTCTGTGTCGGGGTTGCATGCAGGAAAACGAGACTGTGGAACATGTCTGTTATGCTGTTACATTGCAGTGACCCAAGGCAGTGCTCTTCTACATGAAGGAGCTGGGCTGGCTTGGGTAGCTGCTGGCAGGGGGAAATGCACAATGCACCCCATGTGGGACGTCAGTGCAGGCCCCACCGCCCCCAAATAGAATTAGAATTAGAAATACCAAAAACGTTCAAAATGAATCATTCATAAATCCATTCATATTTAGATTAGAGATTTGTTTTATTCCGTGCCGGAAAATGTATCGTCGTACGTTAAGAGGATCGTTTGAAATGTTACGTTATTGCCGTCGCAATAGACACAATAGACCGCGTGAGTAAATTTACCCACATTTTAGCGTTTCGGGGGAAAGAGTTTTCAAACTCTAAACCTTTGAATTTCAAAGTAGAACTTATTTACGCACGCTTGACTTGGGGAGTAAGCTGGTGAATGTGTAATGAGGCGAACGGAAGTTGATTCACGTAGATCTCCGGGAAGTAAGCTGGTGAATGCGAAGCGAACGGAAAAACATTTAGGGCTAGGAAGAACAAATATGTTGGCTTCGCAATAAAGTTTAATTAGCCAATAGAAAGTAGAAATATATGTATTCTCTAGATGCATTGTACTATAATTAGCATAAATATACCTAGCATTAAATTTATTTATACTGTTTAACAATCTGAGGATAGTGTTGTGGGCTGCATTATTACTAAGTTTACCATTGCTATATATTAGCTTATTGATAATGTGTGCTGTTTACTATTCCTAATGAAGAAAAATAAAAAATAAAATAAAATAATGTAGTGTTGTGTGATGTCCTCAATAAATATATTTCATACTTTGTTCATATTTTATGTACATTAATAAATCTCATCATCACGTGACCTAAAATCACTGAAACAGAAATCTCGTGATACGAACTGTACGTAGGTATTTATCTAAAATTATCTGAGAACGTAAAATTGGAATTCAGCATGTGATTTGGCACACACGTTTCCCTCTCGGCTAATTAGAGTGCGTATGGATACAACGAGGAACTAAAACAAACGCACGGGCGTGCGTCTGTTTGTGATTTTTTAATGCTGCTTTACTAGACTCCTGGGTCCGTGCTCTTCTAAAAAAAACCTTTATTAGTTCACACAGGTAGCAAGGGAGGTACATAAACTTGTAGTGTAACATATTTGTTGTGCGTCAAGTTATTGCGTATTTACAAACAACGTACCTCGGTCGAAGCACTGTCCCTCACACTAGGTAGAACCTGTATACCTATATATACTATTTTTTTTATGTTAATGAATGATGTGACGAGCTATAGTCGTTCACCTGATGTTAGGCGACACCGCCGCCCATAACGGAACAGCGTCACTCGGAACTCCAAAATATAACACATGACATTGCACTGCGCACATCATCCTGAGACATCAGCACAGTCTGGGAATAAGATTACTCGACTGTGAGATCAGATCATAAAGTCTCAATTGCCCAGTAATTTCACTAGCTACAATGAATTATTTACATATTCATTTTTGTCTTTTTTTAAAAACAACATTTTTTTTTCTTTTGTCATACAATTTTGGACACTATAACATTTAAATATCGGGAATATGAGTGAATTTATTTCTACTTGCGTATACACCACCGAGCAGACCAGCTCCCGCAAGCCGCGCCCGTTCACGAGTTTGAGGCATGTTCCAGCCATCGCCCTCCTTGACTATATTTGAGGGAAGAGGACTGTTTGTGATTCAATCTCCTCTGATGATGATGAGGTGATGAGACCACTAACACCTCTAACGCGGGCGGTACATAACCGGTTTACCACTGATGTAATAGGGAGTAATAAAGCGGAAAGTAATTTATGTATGGTCGGTCCAATAACAGAGGTGCAGGTCGGGCAGCTAAAATCAAACTTGTAGCAAATTATTGAGCAAGAGAGTTTTGGCGGGAGTCCGAAAAAGATCGCGTCTCCGCATTGTATTATTTTCCAAAACTGGTGTTATTTTCAGTGTTAGTGCAGAAAATTGGTGGCATTTTATTCGTTAAGTGCTGGATTACAGGTATTAGTGTGGAAAACGTGTAACATTTTCCTTCCAAAAATTAAGAACCAGTTCGATTTCTGATTTTTATCACCAGAGGCTGTAGAAGAGTATGAAATATATGTTTCCGAGGTCCCCACGGATGAGTGACATAAATATTTTCAAAATGGGTTTATTTTTGAAATGGGTGGCATTTTTTGAAAAATGGGATTCGTTTTGTGGTGTCTGTTGGGAGCTACCCTCAAAAATGTTCCGTTTCGCCTGACAGAAGTATTCATATATGTTCACAAAAAGCGTGTTAGAAATTCTTACTATGCAGGCGTTATGGAAAACGTTCACAGGCTTTGTGCAGGCACTATTAATCTTTTTTTAAGGGGGGAAATGCCCTCGCACTTCCCTACCACCATGGGGGTGATTTTATGCAGTAACACTGAAAATAACACAAGTTTTGGAAAATAATACAATACGGTGACGCGTTTTTTTCGTTTTTCCGCAAAAACTCCAAGCTAGAGACTTATTTTTTTTTATATTAAAAAATGACGTGATGAGCTTACCGTTCGCCTAACGTGAAGCGATACGGCTGCCCATATCATTTGCACACGCAAGTCTAAAGTATAGAGTTTCGCATGACACTGCACTGCGCACGTCATCTTGAGACATGAATACAATCTAGTACCTAATAAGATTACTAGACTGCGCGATCAGGTCATAAAGTTTCATTCGCCCAGTAATTTTACTAGATACAGTGCCCTTCAAACCGGAACACAACAGTGCTGGCGCACTACTGCTTGGCGGCAGAATAACTGGCAAAGCGGGGTAACTACCTAGACGAAGTTTGCAGAAAAGTTCTACCACCTGGTAAATAATTTTACGGCGTATATATATATATACGCCGTAAAATTATTTATAAATATATTATTTTTAAAATTGTTTAAGCAGTTAGTGGCATCAAAATAAACATAAAAATCACTTTTCTTTACTTTTAAAATAACTCTAAAATAATTGAAGTAATAAATATTATAAAGGAAGCTCGTGAACGGGCGCTGCTGGCGGAAGCTGGTCTGCTCGTGGTGTATGCACAATTCGAAATAAGTACTTATGTTTTAAAAATTGCAAATTGCTTTTATTTTCTAAATACTACAATGATTTAATAACTAATATTAAAAACAACCTGCTTATACTTGACTGGCCCGATAGCTCAGTTGGTAGTAGCCCTGCCTTCTGAACTGTGGGTTGTGGGTTCGATTCCCACCCAGAACAAACATTTGTGTGATGAATATAGGTGTTTGTTCTGTGTCTGGGTGTTGTATTGTATTATATGTATGTATTTACAAACAAAAAGTATTTAAGTATTGTATCAGTTATCTGGTTCCCATAATACAAGCTTTGCTTAGTTTGGGGCTAGATGGCGTTGAGTGAGATGGCCACAATAAAAAAAAAATTAAAAAAAAAATTACAACAAAAAAAAATTTGGACTATATACTGGCCGCGATGACCTATAGACAGTCCAAATGCTCCAGCCCACTACGGGTAGGTAGTGGGCTGGAGCATTTAGACTACCTACATTTTTTTGTTTAAAAATTTGTATTCTCCCTCCTGTATTGTATTTATGTTCATAATCATTAATAATAAGCTAAGTAATAAATAAAAAATAATTTAACAACCAGGTGTCCCGGTCCGTGCTTTTTGTTAACTACCAATAGTGCAGCTGGAAAAAGATATATTATAATTTATTTTTTTTTAATCTATTTTTTTTTCGGGACTTGGAGTCGTCCAACGACTACGTCAGACGTTTGTATGTGTGTAATTTCTATTGTTAAAATAGTAAAAGACAGTTGATTTGACTCATAGTACCTCGTGACGTCACTTGTTTACATCTTGCAATTTAAACGAATAATGGCGGCCGCTTGTGGCATTCTGACTTGAACCTATGCCAAATAAGCAGCTCTGAACAAAGTATTCACATAAGTCCTACAAGCTCTTAATCAGAAATGGGATCAGAAGACCCGAACTGGCATCCAAAAATAATAACAATAATAATATCACCCAACGATCACATACATACATCCTGGACCCTAACTAGGATTCCCTGTGTCTAGGGACCCGGGTGCCGTGAGCCCAACAATCGGACCTTAATCCGGTTGTTGGGTAATTTACTGGCCCGATAGCTCAGTTGGTAGGAACCCTGCCTTCTGAACTGTGGGTTGTGGGTTCGATTCCCACCCAGGACAAACATTTAGGGTAATGAACATAGGTATTTGTTCTGTGGCTGGGTGTAACATCGTATATGTATGTATTTAAAAACAAAAAGTATCTAAGTATTGTATCAGTTATCTGGTTCCCATAATACAAGTTTTGCTTAGTTTGGGGCTAGATGGCGTTGTGTGAGATGTCCACACTTATTATTATTATTTACTGCACGCCACTTGTTTGTACGGGCTGTATAGAATCAGCTTAGTCTAACAACGGCTAAATTACACCTTTCATTTTTTTTTATATTAGTGAATGATGTGACGAGCTAGTCGTTTACCTGATGTTAAGCAACACGGCCGCCCATAACAGAACAATGTCACTCGGAACCCCAAAAGATAGTTTCACGCGACACTGCACTGCGCACATCATCCTGAGACATCAGCACAGACTGGTAATAAAATTACTCGACTGTGAGATCAGATCATAAAGTCTCATTTGCCCAGTAATTTCACTAGCTACAGTGCCCTTCAAACCGGAACACAGTAGTGCTTGCACACTAGTACTTGGCGGCAGAATAACTGGCAAAGCGGTGGTACCTACCTAGACGAACTTAGCAGAAAAGTTCTACCACCTAGTACGTAGTCATTTTCAGATCATCGCAATAAAGACAAAATTTCTGAGCGTGAGCAGATAATCAGAATGGCCGCGTTAGCGCGATAACATTTGATAAAGATTGTCACCAAAATAAACATTGAATCGGTTTTCTTTACTTTTAAAATAATAGAGATAACTGACACGCGACCAAAAGGCTGGCACATACCTCGGCCAACGAATCAGCCGAGCTATTCAACGAGGAAATGTTGCCAGCTTTTTGGGAACGCTTCCTGCAGAAGGTGATCTAAATCCTGTGTTTTATTTATGACCCCCTTTTTACCTACAATATTACTTTTTCTTCAATTATTATTTATTTAATTTCTTATTATTATATTTCTTACTTTTTTCTTTCTCATAAATTCAATTATATAAGTAACCATTTTTGTGTAAAAAAATAGAGGTAATAAATATTATAAAGGTAAATTTCGATAAATAACTAAATATGTAAAAGACAGTTGGTTTGATTCATAGTACCTCGTGACGTCACTTGTTTACAGTTTTACACCTTAGCCAAATAAGCAGTTCCGAACAAATTTATAATAAGTCCTACAAGCTCTTTAATTTCAAATCAACGCCTTAAAATTACATAAAAGCCTTACAAACAAACAGAAACAGTTTCACATTTTTTTGTTTGGTTTCGGCTACACACTTTTGTGTATTTGGCCAGTGTCAAGTTATTGATAATATCTCAAGTTAATTAATATCATATATTGTGTCAAGATAAGTCAAGTCACAGTCCAAGTCAAGTTAAGTCATATTCTAGTCTAGTCAAGTCATACTCCTAGTAAAGTGGTGGCAACTTTACCAGAAGCTTCTATGGAGTTTTGGAAACAACACGAAAAGAAACGTTTCACCATCATTATACCACTTTCCATGCGCATTCACGCTCATGCCTGTAATTCAGGACTTAATGAATAAAATGCCACCAATTTTATGCACTAATACTGAAAATAACACAAGTTTTGGAAAATAATACAATGCGGCGACGCAAACTTTTTCGTTTTCCCGCCAAAACTCAAAAAGTTTCACTTTAACATTTCCTATTTCATTTGGTCGTGAAACATCGTTGTTGACCACATTCCTTAGAGATAGATCCTTAATGCATATGGTATAATACCACTATCTCTCAAGAGTGCAAGAAATCTGTGTTTCTGTCTGCAAAATTAGATCCAAATCGATTTTTTACACTTTTATATTGAACGAGCTTCAGCCCGCAGCTTCACCCGCAGCGTGGCCTATAGGAAAATAATTCTAACACCCATTTCACCCTCTTAAGGGTAGGATTTCTTAAAATCCTTTCTTAGCGGATGCCTACGTCATAACATCTACCTGCATGCCGAATTTCAGCCTGATCCGTCCAGTGGTTTGGGCTGTGCGTTGATAGATCACTATGTCAGTCAGTCAGTCAGCCGCCTTTGAGTTATATATATTTAGATAAAACTAAATAAATGAATATTTGCAAACTTTTCACACAGCGCCATCTAGCTCAAAACTAAGCAAAGCTAAAATACCATGGGAACCAGGTAATTGATACTTATACGTTTTTTATAATTAGATACTTTTTGTTTGTAAACACAGATAGAATATAATATGACGGCGGCTACGTCCAGTTATAAACTCTATGCACAGCGATCGAGCACCGTAATTTACCCTGTGGTGGCATTAAATGTATTACAGTGGCAGCACCGGCAACTGTCATGGCGCCCCTACCTGTCTGGCTATATAAAGGGGTCGATTGGTGTGCTACGATTCATTCTTGTTCCAGACACGGCGCGGTGCGGACATGCTGAAGGCCTATAGTTATATAGGTTGCAACCTACCCACAAACCGTTCTGCCCACATCAGAAGTGGGATTGCCCATTTCTACATCACTCTTCAAGCAACGCGAAACGTGACGAGACGTGATGTGAATGATGACGTGACGGCGGGTGACACTAATATCAAATTTAGTTGCAGGGTTAACCCAAACCAGTGAAAAAAAAAATGGAAAAAAAGTAACGATTCGTTTTTTTCGAGAAAAAAAGAGAATGTAAAAATGATGACAAGAAAAATGTGTCTGAATGCTAAAGGGATAATCTATCCGGACTAGCACTAATGGTCCATAAAAAAAAATGTTGGTTGCTAAAGGGATATCTATCCGGTCTAGCACTAATTGGTCCATTAAAAAAATGTAGGAATGAAGATTTTTGGTTGCTAAAGGGATATCTATCCGGTTAGCATTATTCGGTCCATTTTTTATAAATGAAGGTATACTAATGGTCCTGAAGGGTTAACCCTGACGATGACTGGGAGGTTAAAATGCTTTTGACTAATGAAATTGAAACCTGATCTTTTGACTTTGACTCCAAGTTTAACTCAATTTAATTGTCAGGATGAACGAGCAATAACACTGACACTGATGTCCCTCACCAGGTACAAAGTGAAGCTAAGCGTACGAGGACGTACGCACGTCAGTATGGCCGTGACGGCGGCTACGTCCAGTTATAAACTCTATGCACAGCGATCGAGCACCGTAATTTACCCTGTGGTGGCATTAAATGTATTACAGTGGCAGCACCGGCAACTGTCATGGCGCCCCTACCTGTCTGGCTATATAAAGGGGTCGATTGGTGTGCTACGATTCATTCTTGTTCCAGACACGGCGCGGTGCGGACATGCTGAAGGCCTATAGTTATATAGGTTGCAACCTACCTACGCAGAACCCGTTTCTGCCGACAAATATAACACCTAGACACAAGTAACATCGATGTTTATGGGACAAATATGTCCTGGGTGGAAATCAACCCCCAACCCACAGTTTAGAAGGCATGGTTACCTACCAACTGAGTTATCAGGCCAAACAACTAAATTATGTAAAGTAATAATGTAATCCCTGCTGTAATCTAATGCCTTCATGGTTATTATTTTTGCAAGATATCTTTAACTGCTATCACCATCGTGATGATTGCAATAAAAAGTTAATCTTAATAAAACAATAAAAAATGAGTGTGCTTACACTACACGACTGACGTACCTAAAACTTCTTTTTTCATGTTAATAAATGATGTGACGAGCTAGTCCTTCACCTGATGTTAAGCGCCACGGCCGTCCATAACAGAACATGTCGCTCGGAACCCCAAAACATAGTTTCGAGCGACACTACACTGCGCACATCATCCTGAGGCATCAGCAGTCTGGTAATAAGATTACTCGACTGTGAGATCAATAAAGCCTCAATTGCCCAGTAATTTCACTAGCTACAATGCCCTTCAGACTGGAACACAATAGTGCTTGCACACTGCTGCTTGGCGGCAGCATAACTGGCAAACAAACTGGTTCAGCTCCATCTATTGGGCAGTATAACTTTGTTTTTGCTTTGTTTAATGCGTAGAATGTTAATGTCGCCATCTTGATGGGGCTGTACCTAGAGTCAAATTTGAGGTAGAATAGTAGAGCGGAAGTAAAAAATTTATCATGCATTTATCTGCCCTCAAAGTACGGGCTCCAAAATCAATCACCATGTATATGACTGACCTCTAAGTCAGTCATTTGCATTCAATAGCTATTCGTAGACAAATAATTTCTGTGACAGAGCATGAGCATGGATCTAAGATTTTTAACTAATAATTTTTCTTAGTTTTTGGTATATAGTTTTGGTATATATTTATCTTAGTATTTGGTAAATTGTCATTTTACCGGACATACCAACAATAATACAAATTTTTAGCTTTGTTATGTTGACAATGGGGATCTGCGTTAACCAACAACTTTCAACTTCCGTTCACCTTTTTTTTATGTTAGTGAATGATGTGATGAGCTGGTCGTTCGCCTGGTGTTAAGCGCCACGGCCGCCCATAACAGAAGTGTCACTCGGCACTAAAACACACAGTTTCGCGTTACACTGCACTGCGCATATCATTCTGAGATATCAGCACAGTCTAGTAATAAGATTACTATACTGTGAGATCAGATCATAAAGTCTCAATTGCCCAGTAATTTCACTAGCTACAGTGCCCTTCAAACCGGAACACAGTAGTGCTTGCACGGTGAAACACGAACGGAACGCAGCTAGTACAAAATATACATATAGCTCATGGAAAGCTTCAGGTGACGATGACGCTTTCCATGAGCTTTCTATGGTTTTTGTTCACCATAACAGACACAGAACAAACACAGAACAAACACCTATGTTCTTCACACCAATGATTGTCCTGGATAGGAATCGAACCCACAACCCACAGTTACGAAGGCAGGGTTACTATCAACTGAGCTATTGGGCCAGTCGATGATATTTATCCAGACAGAACACTTTCTTGGATCCCAGATCCCGACTTTCCAACGTATACCTACTTATCCACATAGATTGTGACAGCCTCTGGCATGGTGATTAAGCAAGTCCGCTCGTAGCCCAGAGGCGACGGGTTCGATTCCCACAACAGCACAAGTATTTGTGCACAAGAAAAAAACCGGTGTTATTAGACCATGGTCCTCGCAGTTTCTATCATGTATTTGACGTTATTGGACCCACGATTAAAAAATAAAAATAAAAATAAAAATAAATATGTGTGGACATTTCACACAGCGCCATCTAGCCCCAAACTAAGCAAAGCTTGTACTATGGGAACCAGATAACTGATACAATACTTAGATACTTTTTTTTGTAAATACATAGAATACAATATAAACACCCAGACACAGAACAAACATCAATGTTCATCACAGAAATGCTAGTCCTGGGTGGGAATCGAACCCACGACCTGCAGTTCAGAAGGCAGGGATACTACCAACTGAGCTATCGGGCCAGTCAAATTATTTTAGTCAATATTATATTATTTCAGTCAATTATTAGTTTGTGTGTGAAGTTAGCCGCACTTTTAGAAATCTAGTAAAAACTTGTTGTTCTGAATTGTTCTAGGTTTGTTCTATATTGGTACGAAATAAAAAAGTCAAGCGTGCAAATTATGGGTGAAAAACCCGAAAAACAAATTTTCGCCGTAGCTCCCCAAGTTTGATTACTTAGTTCGTACTTAGTACACTCCTTAATAACCTATAATGTTACCGGAACACAAAAAAGAGCAAACAGGAAACCAAAGTACTTATATGCTTTATTATTGTAATGCCTTCAATCGAATACATAAGATAAGCTTCATAATCTCGTAGATTTGTCAATGAACAATGTTATAAATAACTTTGTTCACGAGGACGAGGCCAAAAGGGTTGTATCTTCATATTTTATAGGCTCTACATTACTCTACGAAGCTGAGCGGCAGGTGATGTGATATCTTTCTATTCATGCGTGGACGCAAAGAATACTCTATCAGGTATATTTAGGGTCTAATTTTACATTGGAATCGTCATAAATATAAGTATGCCAAAAATAATACTTTCCGGACTGCTTTTAAGCCTTATTATCGTTTTTAGGGTTCCATGACTCAAAAAGAAAAAACGGAACCCTTATAGGATCACTTTGTTGTCTGTCTGTCTGTCAAGACCCTTTTTCTCAGGAACGCGTGGAGTCAAGCTGAAATTTATATCTCTGTACACTCAAATCTACTGTCCCTCAGAGCTGTGAAAAAATCAAACTTCAATCAAATGATACAGCCGTTTATGCTAACACTCGAAAGGGAATTCAAACGAAGAAATTTTTAATAGTACAGATAATGGAAAAACTGCGAAGAGCATACATTTTTAGTTACATCATATAATAAAAATATTTTAAATAATTTTAAACTTATCATCCCTTTCCTAATGAACGCGTAAAAGTATCAAATTGAAATTCATATGAAATACTCAGGTCTATAATAGATACCTTTAAGCTGTAATAAAATCAAACTCAATCAAAAGAAACAGCAATTTAAGACGCATATTTTGAAACTCGCAACTGGAACAACGGAATTAAAACCTAAAGGATGCTTACAGTCAACCTAGAATCTAAATGAAATTTGGCATAAAGCAACGTTTTATAGCAACGGAAAATTTCGAAAATCTTAAGTTTTTAGTGATAATCACACAGATGATAATTTTTTAAAATAATTATTCACTTTTACCATTTTCCTCATGAACGCGTATATTCTATTATATAATTTGCCTGATTTATTCCCAGGAAAAAGGTTTTTTTTTATCATAGATAGGTTTAAATTTGACCACGGTTTCACCTGATGGTAAGTGATGACGCGGTCGACGGGTTGCGGTCGATAGGAGATATCATTCACCTTTCCACTCTTTGTGGTCTAAAACAGTCCAGGAGTTGCACTAAAAACTAGCTCATCCCGCATTTAGTGGAACTCATTTGAGCTTGGCCCGCAACCCGTCTGACATTCAGCTACTTATACCTACGTGTCAAAACTTACAGGCTACTTCCCAACGGAAGTAGCCTGATTCTATGTCAACACATAGAATCTTGGAATTGGGTAAAAAGCAATAGATTACAACACAGGTAACAGAAAAATTCAGAAAACCTAAAATCCTTCATCTTTCCATATTGTAATATTATGGATTTCATTTAGCAATAAAAATACCATAACTTTTACTTATATACCTACAGGTTTGTCCGGTGCAGTTCCACTCCAGCCCAATTCCACTTTAGTTCTAAAGTCTGATGCGGTCTAATAGTTTGGCCTCTTCGTTACATAGCTTGCTGGTAAACCTCACAGATTACTCGACTGTGAGATCAAATCATACTGCACAGTAGTGCTTGCACACTAGTACTTGGCGGCAAAATAACTGGCAAAGCGGTGGTACCTACCTAGACGAACTGTGCAGAAAAGTTCTACCACCTAGTAGTGTTTAGCCAAAGTCCACGTCTAAGCACCATATACTTACATGTATATATAAAATTAAGCATCCACGAGTTTTATTCTCAAGTGAATGGTCTCAAAATTCTAAAAGATTTTCAATATGATCATTGGGAGCATTCTATATTTTACGAGCTTCTGCCCGCAGCTTCGCCCGCGGCGTGGCCTATGGGAAAATAATTCAACCACCCATTTCACCCTCTTAAAGGTGGAATTTAGAAAAATTCTTTCTTAGCATTTCATACCATTTGGCATGCAGGTAGAAGTTAGTTAGTTATAGTAGTATAACAAAATTTCAGTCCGATCCGTCCAGTGGTTTGGGTTATGCGTTGATAGATCACTATGTCAGTCAGTCAGTCACCTTTGAGTTATATATATATATATATATATATAAGATTTTCAAACTGTACTCTCGAATAAATACGAAGACATGCACTAGTCAAGCTTGTTATCATCGCAATTTTCCTGCGACTTATCTTAACTATCATTATTGGGCTATAAAGTATAGTTTATTGTTCCGCCATCGGTCCGCTACCGAGACAGGCAGATTCCTGCAGTTGGTGGAGAACAGTATACAGAGGAAGTCTGAACAGCAATTAAGTACGTACGACGTAATTATGGTGTCCCCATTTATGAAGCAGGTATGTATTTATTACCAATACTTTAGTCTTCTTCGGTATCAATGATTATCCAACATTACTCTAACAATACTCTATTATGTACTCATAATAGTGGTACTAGGTGGTAGGACTTTTCTGCAAAGTTCGTCTAGGTAGGTACCACCGCTTTGCCAGTTATTCTGCCGCAGTTATTCTGTTGTTTGCTCAAATTCACTACTGTGTTCCGGTTTGAAGAAAATTTGATTCATTTAGTGAAACTGGGCAATTGAGACTAAGATCTGATCTCACAGTCGAGAAATCTTATTACCAGACTATGCTAATGTCTCTATATGCATTCTCTAACGTAATGATGTGCGCAGTGCAGTGTCACGTGAAACTTTATGTTTTAGAGTTCCGAGTGACACTGTTCTGTTAAGGGCGGCCGTGTCGCTTAACATCAGGTGAATGACTAGCTCGTCACATCATTCATTAAAATAAAAAAAAGTAATACTTATACCAGTCAATTGAAAAATTCTTTTTTTAATAAATAATATATGTTACGTACAACTTAGCGCTAGAATCTAAGCTAAGTAGATCTTGTTTTTTATTATTGTTATACAGGCTAAAGACCGCCTTTTAAAACTTAGTACAGTACGTAAAAATTTAAAGTTCTCATTAAATCATAATCGAGGGTACATTCATAGGACTTTATCAAATGAATTAACAATAACTAAACTAAGCTAGACCTAAAAAACTAAGCTATACCTAAGAACTTAAAATTTAAAATTTATTAAAAAATATTAAAATTTAAAATAACCCGTTGGTATATAGAGGGGAAAGTTCCCAGAATGCTGGCAGCATTAATTAAAAATTTAGGGTACATTAAGTTTTAACATAATTATTGTTTCTACGTACTAATGAGTTACTTCATACGTTTATATCCTGAGAAATAATTGGATTATCGTAAAGTGATATTTACACAGTTTAAATGCATACATAATAGGTAGGTATACCTACACAGTTTATATTTTACATTTAAAAAAATTATAGATATCTAAATTCTATTATTAGTATTTTGTAGTTTTCTAATTTTTATTTTATCAATTTTAACCCAGTACAGAATATCTAATCCTAGCAGTTATCTATCCATAAAATAAATATTTCGCAACCCGAGGAGAGAGGTAGAACAAAAAGTAGAGGTGAGAACAAAAAGGGTTTAACTGATTTTTTTCACAAAATGACTTATGGGTATCGTTGGATTCAGCGTGAAATTATCTACAATAATACATTCTCAAAATACCGAAATAAGGCTTAAATCTCGAGATTTTGAGTCTAAAAACGGTTTATCTGTCACAGGAATACAGTTCCCTTAGCATAAAAACATTATTATATTTATTTTATTATATTATATTTTTACAGTAATTGTATGAATTAGTACTATATTTAGTATTTTAAAATAGAATTAATACATTTCGAGCAACTGAAACTTACATAAACCTTTTCTATTACCTTATAAGCACTCTACATTAAAATGACGCCGTTGAAATTTAAAGTTAATTTTCTCGAAACTATCAATTTGACAGTTAAACCCTTTTTATTCTCAACCCTTCAATTCTCTACCCGCACGCAGGTCTTCTTATGACTAATTTTGACTTCATCACTCCATCAGTAGGAACCTATCATGGCCGTCAGCCAATTGTCTTAAGATCGTTTCACCAGCCCGATCCTCATCAGCGATATGACGAGAATCGGGGCTGGTTCAATAAATACGATTTATTTTTAAAAGTTATCAGCAATATGTCCACAAACCATTCTCCTTTCTTCGAGTTATCGTCAGGATAATAAATTCATAATTATAAATATAGCATCGCATTGATAAAAGTCGTATTCTAATAAAGTTTTATTATAGTAGACAAAGTACACTTTATGTATTATTTTTGCAGTCATGGACGGTTTCAGCAGTTCTCATAAACATGCTAGGCCAGGGGATGCTGCTCAGCTTCACCACCACCCTGCTGCCAGCGCTTACAGACCCTGACTCCCCCATCAGGGCTGATCTGACTACAGCATCGTGGCTGTGTAAGTAGTACGCAATACTTTACAATTTCTACGATGAAATAAGAATCTGCACAGATGCGTAGGTACCTAATATGTTAATAATTATATCGAGGAGTTTATAAAATACCTACTTATTATTTTTTTATAAATTATTTTTTTACGGATAGGCAATAATGTTGTGAAACAATCTAAGCATCTTTTAAAACATCCAAATTTTTAAAAGGTATGAAAAGCATTTTTATTAAAAATAGTTTATTTTATTCACAGCATCATCAGTGGGGCTATCAGGAATACCAGGCTTCATTATTTCTTCAATACTAATGGATGCCTATGGAAGAAAAATAGCTCATGGCCTCGTTATCTTGCCTGGTCTCATTGGCTGGATATTGATTTACTTCGCATCCAATATTCCAATGCTCATGACTGGCCGAGTGCTTGGAGGAATTGCTGCTGGGGGCACGGTTTCCCTAGGAGCCATCGCCATTGGAGAATATACTAGTCCAGTTAACAGAGGAATGTTCTTGAACCTTAAAACTTCAGCTGTCTGTATAGGAGGAATGCTTGTTCATATCATGGGGAATTACATGACATGGAGAACTATATCCTTGTGGGCTACGATGCCATATTGCGTCTCCCTTCTCATTATTCTGACATGGCCAGAGAGTCCTTCTTGGCTAGCTAGTCGGCAGGAGTTCGAGCGGTGTGAATCGGCATTCTATTGGCTTAGAGGGAAAGATGAAACTACCTCTAAGGAGCTGGAAGATTTGATACAAGCTCAGATGAATCGATTCAAGAATGCACCAAAAAGTACAACATCCTCTGAAGATTTACTGGATTTTTTCAAGAAGTTTTCACGAAAAGACTTCCTCAAACCTTGTTTTATACTTTTATTTGCAATAATTTTATTAGAAACATGTGGACGGCATATTTTCCCTGCATATGCTTTACAGATCATTGAAGAAATAACCGGAAGTAAGACACAATCTTTCTACTTCACGTTAGCCATTGATCTGATCATCATGGCGAGTACTTTTTTCTCCTCGATCTTAGTTAGAGTGATGAAGCGGCGTATTCTTCTCTTCTCCACAGGTTTCAGTGCTCTCATTATCCTCATGACAGTTTGTACTTATATGCTTTTAGTTTCCAAAGACATCATCTCAAAAAATACCACTGTACCTATAGCCTTGTTTGCTGTTTACTTCATCCTCGCCAACCTGGGCTGTACTCCGATACCATTGGCTTTATTAGGCGAGTTGTATCCCTTAGCTCACAGAGGAGCGGGGTCATTAGTATCAGGGATTATCATGTCTCTCGGAGTAATGGCAGGTCTTCAAATGACCCCTTATTTACTCTTCAGTGTTAAGGTCTATGGAACCTTTGCTATTTATGGAAGTGTAATGGGTTTTGCGTTAGTGGTTCTCTTCTTTACGTTGCCGGAGACAAAGGATAGAACTTTGCAAGAAATCGAGGATTACTTTACATATGGCAGTTTTAGAAAGAGGGTGGATGATGATGATGATGAAGATGCTAAGGTGAAGATGGTCTTATAAAGCTGATTGGGGATGTATGATGGCTGGTTTTTATTAAGAGGAATATGCGTTCACTTTTGCTTATTAATATTAGGTCTTTACCTATGAAATTGCCGTTTTGCTTGAAAAAAGTTAAAGTATTTTTTTTTTCGAACTTATTTATTTCTTTTATTCAAAGTAATCACCCCTGCAATCAATGCATCTTTGCCAACGCTGTGGCAGTTTATGGATGCCCTTCTTGAAAAAATCAGCAGGACGGGAGACAACAAACTCTTCAAAGGCGTTTTGTACTGCTTCTCGGGAATTGAATTTTTTTCCCGCTTAAAAGTTGTCCAAATTTTGGAAAAAGTAATAGTCGATAGGCGCAAGATCTGGTGAGTATGGCGGATGAGGGAGAGCTTCCAAACCCAACTCATGCAGCTTAGAGACGGTCTGTTGTGCAGTATGGGGTCGTGCGTTGTCGTGAAGTAGCAGTGGAGACGACCGATTGACCAAAGCTGGTTGCAGACGTGCGAGTTTCACCATCATTGTGGTCAGTTCTTCAATGTACACATCTGCAGTAATGCTCTCGCCGTTTTGTAAAAAGCTATGATGAATCACACCAGCACTAGACCACCAAACTGTGACCATCACCTTTCTAGGGGTCATTTTTCGTTTTGCACATTGCTTTGGTACCGAACCAGGATCTAACCAACTTGCTGAGCACTTTCGATTGTCAAAAAGAATCCATTTTTCGTCGCACGTAACAATTCGGTTCAAAATTCCTTCATTTCTGTGCCTGTTAAGCAGCGCAAGGCAAGCCTCGACGCGTACGTTGCGCTGGCGATCGTTAAGTTCGTGGGGCACCCATCTATCAAGCTTTTTTATCTTGCCAATCTGTCGCAAATGGACCGATATTGTTTTGATGCTAACATCAAAAGCTGCTGCCAGCTCAGCTGTAGATTGAGATTCATCAGCTTCCACAATCGCCTTTAATTCATCATTGTTGACCAAAGTTTCCGGACGACCACGAGGTTCATTTTTCAAGTCAAAATTCCCAGAACGGAATCGAGCAAACCAATAACGGGTTGTACGTTCGTTTGTACAGTTCTCTCCGTAAACGTCGTTGATGTTACGTGTCGTTTGTGCCGCGTTGGTGCCACGACGGAACTCATATTCCATAATTACACGAAATTTCAAAGTATCCATTATGAGGAAAAATGTTGAAATGTAATGAAAATACAACGCTGATCAATAAACAAAAGACTTATATTGTAAATAGAATGTCATATTTTTAAAACAAAACTAATTTGAATTTAGAATTCATAGCCAATCAAAACTTTTTTATGTTTGAAAAAGTCTGTACTGCAATACGGCAATTTCATAGGTAAAGACCTATTATATGTAATATACATCTTCGAGTTCCATACGAATTCTGGTTTCTGTTGGCTCATCTCTCTGAG
The DNA here is from genome assembly GCA_905220475.3 of Ennomos fuscantarius. Classification (NCBI taxonomy): domain Eukaryota; kingdom Metazoa; phylum Arthropoda; class Insecta; order Lepidoptera; family Geometridae; genus Ennomos; species Ennomos fuscantarius. Next base: position 10,357,749 of record HG992048.1, on the reverse strand, counting down.
CTTCGAGAGACCAAGGAATCACGATTCTTTCTCTTGAACAAAAGTGAAAGTCCATTGTCCCTAAATGATGGTCAAATTGTGGTTGTGATTAGCAGTTAGATGTAAGTAGGTATAATAGGTGTCTGTGATGATATAATACTAACTTTAATTAAGGTAATCATTAAGCAGAAATTCATAATTAATAAAATGTTGATACTATAAATAATGTGATTTATTTTTCAATATATAATTAATTGGCGATTTGATGCGTACCCTGGCTACACTATCTGGTATAGTGCCTATCTACAACTAGGTTCCATCCGTTGACGCTAGAAAGGACGGTAGACACCAACAGTAAGTGTATCACCTCGTTCAAAAAAAATCTATAACTTTGTAATAACTATATAGTTATTGGGTCATGTGTCTTTTCGTGTCTATCAGTCTATTTACTTAAGTAAATTTGATACATTAATGATTAAAATTACAGCATGAGGAGACCTGCATAAGAACTAGATGCAGATGATTGCAGGATGCAAGCAGCTGCTAAAAGTGGCGCTCTGTGCTAGGGGACACGTATGTTCATTAGTCGACGTCTTCAGGTTGTTGATGATGACTCTAGAGACAATTTTCTGAGATTTTTTTTATTGTTTGATAGGATTGCGTTTGACCACTATCGCACCTGATGGTAAGTAACGATGCGGTCTAGGATGTAACACGCTTGCCTAGAAGATACCTGTTCACTCTCGATTTGAAGACTCCAAGGTTGTAGTTTTCGGGAAATACGGACGCCAGTAAAGCATTCCACTCTTTGGCTGTTCGCATGACACATGTTGGATATTAAGCTTAGCTTTTTATTAACGGTGGCGTTTTTTCGTACATCTAGTTGTCCAATGATGGAACGGTAAGGCGGAATCAGGTTATGCAACTCCTAATAAACTGGCAACTTTGCGTCTATGGTTGAGGCTTTTCAGTCGGGCCTAAGAAGAAGAAGAAGGGAATATGTCCACCGCATGATTTAGTAGTTAAGGTTAGTTTTTTTTTAAGTATCATAAGTAACATATTCCCAGTTTTGTAAACATTCAATAAAAAAAAAACATAGTCACTTTATCCCAATCGTGTACTTTCACTATAGTCTTTGTGGTGTGGCGGTTGAGCAGGTCAGATCATATCTCAGGGGTATCCGGTTCGATTCCCGCGGCAGGACAAGTATTTGTAAAACACAGGAAAACGCTAATTCATGTTCTGTGTATGGGTGCTGTGGGACCATGGTCCTCGTAGTTCTCGGACCATAGATACAGGGAATCCTAGTTAGGGTCCAGGGTTATCGTTAGGCGTTATTATTATTTCAATGCCTTGCCCTAAATTCAGTTCTAGATACGGCCCTGAGGCTCTAATTATTTTATATACTTATTGTTATCAATCACTGCAATTTTCCAGTGAATTATCTTAAGATAAGTAATTTGTTGTCAGTCATTGGTTCGCTACAGATACATTATGGTAGTGACACTACCTCAGTCGGTGGAGTACACTGGAGTGCACTGAACATAATTATCAAAGAAAATAGTCCAAGAAATATGGTGTCTCCGTTTTTGAAGCAGGTATTTATTTATATTTTACAAGGAAATTGTTAAATAAAGCTTTTTGAAATTGCCGTTCTGCAGTACTACACAAAATTAAACTTATTAATTTCTATGAAGGCAATTAATTAATCAAACAGCCTCTGTGGTGTGGTAGTTGAGCAGGTCAATTCATACCTGGAGGCGGCGGGTTCGATTGCGATTCGCGGCAGGACAAGTATTTGTATCCACTTACACAGAATAAAATCGCAAATAATTGTTCTGAGGATGGGTGGTGTGGGACCATAGTCCTCATATTTCCTGGGTCCCTAGGCATAAGAAATCCTAATTAGGGTCCAGGATTTATGTATTTGATTGATGGGTGTTATTTATTTATTTTAAAATAAACCACCAAGTGTGAGTCGAAGTGCCGCACCGAGGCTTCCATGCAACCACACAGCAATCCTGGGCGCGCAAGTCCGACTAAAACTTGGTCAGTTTTCATTATTGTTGCTTTAAGTAACTAAGTGCACTAGTTCTTTCCTAGTGTGTATGGTTAATTAGTTACTTGGTTATCGATACCAGTACACAATATAAAAAACAGCATAAGAATAGCAGTGATGATAGTCGATCCTAAACAATGTTGGGGTCTGAATAGCGACTTATTAATGCACTTGATAAAGTAGACCTCCTAACTGGTTGTTTCAGTCATGGACGGTCTCAGCAGTTCTCACAAACTCGATAGGCTCGGGTATGCTGCTGAGTTTCACAACCACCCTGCTGCCGGCGCTTGCAGACCCTAACTCCCCCATTAGGGCTGACCTGCACACAGCATCGTGGCTCTGTAAGTATCAACACTTTATGACTGGGGTAGGTATACTTTTAATGGACATAAACCAAAATCATGTAATGGTTAAAAGTTTGATAATAGACCGTTAATAATAGATAAGAGACCCTCTTTATAGGAAATTTTAGCATAACATTTTTAACCAAAGTTTTTTGGAACGAAGTTAATTGTTAATAATTAAAAAAAAATTAGTACAATTCTTTAATTAATCGAAAGGAACTTCGTTCTATCCGGCTGTCCCTTGACACCTCTCAAGTTTTTTTTTCGCTAACTATTATTATATTGGTTTTTTTTCCATTGCAGCATCATCGGTAGGACTAGCGTCATTACCAGGCTTTCTTATTTCATCGGTTCTCATGGAGGTCTATGGACGAAAAATTGCTCATGGGCTTGTTATCTTGCCTGGTCTTTTTGGTTGGCTGCTGATTTATTTTGCGCCCAATGTACCAATGCTCTTGGCTGGCCGAATTCTCGGAGGCATAACTGCTGGAGCAACAGTTTCCTTAGGAGCCATCGCAATCGGAGAATATACCAGTCCAAGGAACAGAGGAATGTTCTTGAACCTTAAAACTGCAGCTGTGTGTATTGGAGGAATGCTTGTTCATATCATGGGGAATTACATTACGTGGAGAACTATATCCTTGTGGGCTACGGTGCCATACGGCCTATCTCTTCTCATTATCCTGACATGGCCAGAGAGTCCTTCTTGGCTAGCTGGGCGGCAGGAGTTCGAGCGGTGTGAATCAGCATTCTATTGGCTTAGAGGAAAAGACGAAACTTCCTCTAAAGAGCTGGAAGAATTGATACGAGCTCAGATGGATCGATTTAAGAATGCGCCTAAAGCTACAACTCTCTTAGAAGATATGCTGGAATTTTTCAAGAAATTTACACGAAAAGATTTTCTCAAGCCTAGCTTAATTATTTTTTTCTCAACGATTTTGTTAGAAACTTGCGGCCGGCACATTTTTCCTGCATACGCTTTGCAGATTATTGAAGAAATAACTGGAAGCAAAACGCAATCTTTCTATTTCACATTATGCATTGATCTGATCATAATGGTCAGTGCATTGTTCTCCTCGATCTTAGTCAGAGTGATGAAGCGGCGTGTTCTTCTCTTCTCTACAGGTTTCAGTGCTCTTTTTATTCTCATGATAGTTTGTTCATACATCTTTTTGGTTTCCAAAGACATCATCTCGAAAAATACCACTATACCCATAGTTTTGTTTGCTGTTTACTTCATCCTCGCCAACCTTGGCTGTACTCCAATACCATTAGCTTTATTAGGCGAGGTGTATCCCTTAGCTCACAGAGGAGCAGGGTCACTAATGGCAGGTATTATCATGTCTCTTGGCTTAATGGCAGCACTCAAACTGACCCCTCATTTGCTCGACAGCGTCAAGGTATATGGAACCTTTGCTGTTTATGGAGGTGCGATGGGCTTTGCGTTAGTGGTTCTCTTCTTTACGCTGCCGGAGACCAAGGACAGAACTTTGCAAGAAATCGAGGATTACTTCACGTATGGCCGTTTTAGAGAAAGGGCCGGTTTAGATGATGAAGATGTGAAGGTTAAAATGGTCTCAGAAGCTGAACGGGATGTATTATAAATATTGCCTTCTACCGGTTTTTATTTAGGGTTGGGCAATTGGGATTCTCATTTTGCTAAGTTTACGGTTTGTTACTTCAGGCTTGTAAGTTTCTTATAAATCGGTCCTAGGAGTTTGAATTAAAGTGAAAGTATAAGGTCCGTATTACAGAACGATGCTCGGTCATCGATAGATGCCCACGCAGAAATTTGTGAATGAAATCTCACCGATCGACGACTGAACATCGTTCTGTAATACGGACTTTAGATTCTGATTTTCAATTGATTTCTTAAAAAGTTGAATAGACGTTCAGTCTTAAATTATAAGTTCCTTTTTGTAGTAGGTAAGTACTTATATTAAGTATTATTTTATTCTGTCTATGGTGATAATATTATATTAATTAATAATAATTAAGTACCTACCTATGTAACAAATCTTACATTAAGCATGATCATTTAAAATGTTATATATTACAATATTCGTCACACCTATAAAATTATAAAATATGATTAGAATGCGCTTTCTTACTTTATGTTTATCTGATTACTGCTTTCAATAATCTTGATCCCTTGTTTGAATTATCTAAACAAAATTCAGGATGTCCCTGCTAAAGACTGTTATCTGTAGGTATGCAGTAAATAAAAATGGGGACATCTAGGTACTACTCAATAACGCTTTGTGATTTACGTGGGCAGCAAGTATATAAGTAGTTATGCATAATAAAATAAGTATTCAATGGCTTAGTATGATTACTTACTATTGATTTCAATAATCCGACAATCGGTCATTAATATCTGCTGACGACTTTATCAGAGACTTCATACAATAACGTATGTTTATTTTACCTACTGCATTGTCAATTTTATGGGGAAAGAAATGCACGATTTTCTGAAATAAAAAGTTGTTATTATATAATAGGTACTTATCTAAATATGCACATCCAGTAAATAGGTGCCTATTAATTTACACCAAACTTCATCAAAATCGGTCCAATTGTTCGTTAAGTAGAAAAAAACAATCAAAACAAAGATAGGTACCGAAATTTGACCCGGACGTGTTCAAGAGTGAAGGTATTTACTTGGCTAGCATGCTACACCTTCGATCGCATCGTCACTTCCCATCAGGTGAGAGCGTGATCAAATGCTAGACAAGTTTGAATGAAGTAAGTAGAAGTAGAAGTAAGTTTTGGCGGGAAAAGCGAAAAAGATTGCGTCACCGCATTGTATTATTTTCCAAAACTTGTGTTATTTTCAGTGTTAGTGCATAAAATTGGTGGAATTTTATTCGTTAAGTGCTGGATTACAGGCGTGAGTGTGGGAAAATGGTATAATGATGGTGAAACGTTTATTTACGTGTTGTTTCCAAAACTCCATAGAAGCTTCAAGTAAAGTTGCCACCACTTTACTAGGAGTATGACTGACTAGACTGACTTGACTATGACTTGACTTGATGACTTCGACTGTGACTTGACACATTTGCGTGAAATATCGATAACTTGATAAATTGTGAATTACTTGACACTGGCTAAATACACAAAAGTGTGGAACCAAAACGTAAAAAAAAAGTTTGAAGTAATAAAAATAACCTAATATAAATCTTCCCTACTATAGTATAGTATGGTAGTGTAACTAATGCCCGACTTCAAAGTTTGAGAGCTGCTAAGTTCCCACTTTTCTCTATGCATACGTGCAATGCATCTGGCTATTATCATGGAGGAATAAGTGCTAACGCATCTGTAATAGTTTGACAGCCCCTAAGAGCTATGTTATATTAGTTTAGTACAATAACGAAACTATACGCACGCAGAAGCCGCCAGGAGCTTATTATTGCCATAATTGCAAAGTATTATCACTTAGTAAATTAATACTTTATTATTTAAAATAATAACTCGTCCTTATCACATGCACTCAATGCCAGCAACAAGTCATTTATACTTACGTATGATTTATTTGTTTGCCGCTGACCACCCGGTGACACATTGCTGGGAAATCATTGGGTTTTTTTTTTGTTTGATAGGATTGCGTTTGACCACTATCGCACCTGATGGTAAGCGACGATGTGGTCTAGGATGTAACCCGATTATAATATAACTAATTAACATACCTGTTCGCTCTCCATTTGAAGACTCCAAGGTTGCAGTATGAATTATTTTAATAAATAATTTTAATACTAAAGTATTGGACGGGGATGCTTGTTCCCGACGCATCGAAATGCCAAATAATTTATGGTAAAGTATTTTGACATAGATTTGTTATTAATTAATTGATAATTTGTGATGTGCTTGGCATTTATAGTTTATAGTAATTAATAATAATTATGATTCTACTAATATAGCTGTAAGTCTTATTGTAATAATTCAATCCAGTAGCCGTATAAGTGTGCTTATAATTGATTAATACTAGCTTTGCCCCGCGGTTTCACCCGCGTGGTGAAAATTTTCCATACTTTCTTAAGAACCTTCTCCTGAAAATAACAAACACAATCAAAAACGAATTAGCGAAAATGTTCCATCCATTCACCCGTGATGCGTTGACCAAGGGAAATAGAGATTCATTTTTATATATTAAGATTTCGGCCATACTATAACAGAAGGCGAGAATTTTAACTATATTACTGGTAGGATTGATATATTATCTCTATTCTATTCAGGACATTTAGAAAATTCGTCTAGGTAGGTACCGCCGCTTTGCCAGTTATTCTGCCGCCAAGCAGTAGTGTGCAAGCACTACTGTGTTTCGGTTTGAAGGGCACTGTAGCTAGTGAAATTACTGAGCAATTGAGACTATGATTTGATCTCACAGTTGAGTAATGTGCTGATGTCTCAGGATGATGTGCGCAGCGCAGTGTCACGTGAAACTTTGTTTTAGAGTTCCGAGTGACGCTGTTCTGTTATCGGCGGCTGTGTCGCTTAACATCAGGCGAACGGTAAGCTCGTCACGTCATTCCTTAATATAAAAAAAATTTCATTCATTAACATAAAAAGTAGACTATAAATAAAACAAAACATATGTGTCTGTACGTCTAGTATTTCATTTCTGTTCCACATTAATATACATACATACACCCATTACTCATAATTTACAATATATTGTGTTACATTACATCTAAGCATACCATCCGCACTGGATATCCATTCTTCAATATATAAACAGTATAGATATGTCAGAGTATGGTGGAAGTGAAGTATCTTTTGGTCTTAAAAAACGAATATCCTACTTAATTATTATATTTTTTCATATAAGAACAATAACGGCAAAAGTCATTCGTGAGAATGTACACGTTTAGATAGGCATTGATATTATTCTACGTATTGTGCAAAGAAAATTACTTTCTTTGGGTTATTTATATAATAATGTGATAATTAAGATTATATATATATGATATCTGCGTATATAAAATCGTTCTTCTGGTGCTCTTTTTAAATTATTGATACAAAATTTCTTATATTTCACGAGAGTCCTGCTCTTGCAAATTTTAGTGTAGGAAGGGGGCGACAAATGTTGAAGCAACACAACACTTCATAGTAAACTCTATGTGCAGTTTTGCTGCAGTGCCTCGCCAGAGGCAACGCACTCTCTAACTATGCGAAACTGTTCAATTTATTTAATATATAATATGTTGTCATTGAATTATATTTACTGCCAACATTATAAGGTTATTATTTCGAATCTGTAAATAGGTATAACTAACACCAATAAAGAAGAGCTCTGAAAATAGTTGGCATTTATGCTACCCCAATCCGACGAAGCGGCGAGAATGAGATAGATATATTCTTAAGCCTAATACATAATCGTTTTATAACGCGAATTACGAATCTGCGCGCATTTCATCGCGTTAAAAAAGCGTCTAAATCGAACATGCCACCTAGAAAAAATTTAAAAGACGCCATTTTTGTTTGTGTATCTGCGATAAGTGTTATTTCTTGTAATACATAAAAATTACACATATATTCCACTTTCATAAAACACCTTAATATCTAACGTTGTGATTTTCACAATGAAACAAACACCCTGTTTTTTTTTTAATGTAAAAAAGCGTTAAAACGAATACAGACGCAATGAATTTAGACGTATTTATTTGTCAAAAAATATTATTTTAATTGGACAATAGCTTTCTTAGCAAATAATATGAGAACCGGATACTAAATACTCTTAAGACAAATATAAGGTATCACTCACAATAATTGAAGGGGTGAGAACAAAAAGGGTTTAAATGATTTTTTTCACAAAATGACTTATGGGTATCGTTGGATTCAGTGTGAAATTATCTACAATAATACGTTCTCAAAATACCGAAATAAGGCTTAATCTCGAGATTTTGAGTCTAAAAACGGTTTATCTTTCACAGGAATACAGTTCGCTTAGCATAAAAACATTATTATATTATATTTTTACGGAACGGAATAGCGGAATTTATTGTGTAAAACATGACGAGAGATAAAATAAGGGATAAACCAGAATATAGACCACTAGGGCGCCAAGTTCCTTTCACAACTTTTCTGCTTCCCATTTTTCCGGGACAATTCGATGCTGACGCCGGTAATATAATTTAAGGAGTTCAATAAAATTCTTCCGTTTTAGCGTGAAAACCATGCGAACCAACAAACATACTTAAGACAACGGTTACTTTAGAATAATAAACCGTAAGTAAGCAAAAAACTTCTGCATACTTAAAATATAAAGATAAATTCTTTAAGATAGCTAACAAATAAACACGTCAAAATTTTTTGTGTAATACAATTGCAGCTAACATATATAAAAATTTGTATTCGTAAATACCAAAAAAATATTGTGGTTTTTTTACAAATGGAGATCAGATAAAACTGAACGTTTCCATGAATGCAGTTTTATCAATAAAAACCATTTAAAAATACGATATTACCCTCACAATCACTCGACGCAACAAAAAAATATAACATTTTCAAAACTCGATCTTAATTCTACTATCACTAAAAAAACATAACAAAAATACGATTAGAGCTAAAGCAATGATTTTGATTTTTTTATACTTTTTGCAATTTTATCGTATTTACATGTCGACAAGAAGGTGGGTATCCTATTTAGTAATAAAATATGTGAAACATTTGTCTTTTAGAATCACTGAAGCAAAGAAACCAGCCTTGAAATGATCGTAAGATTATTTATTGGGTAAAGATGCGACTTACTTGCATTGGTAAGAGCATATATAAAAAGTTTGTTAATTTTTATAGAATATTAAAAAAAATCTTAAATGTCATAATGCCGTGCCGGGGCAGAAGAATGTAGTGAAACAACGATAAATGATTAATTATAAACCTATGCCTAATAATAAACTAATTAAACACGAAAACCATATGTTAATCAGATCCGCCAATAAACAGATAAATTTTGAAGTCAAATGAAAAACTCTCAACAATCAATGTTAATTTATGTAAACAAATAACGTGACGAGCTTGTCGTTCACCTGATGTTAACCGTCACGGTTGTCCAAATTTTCAAAGAAATTTATTTAACATAGATGTAGTTAAAAAGGGGAGATAGGGCAGAAACGCGACACTTATTGCTATTACGTGATGTTTTTATCATTTTAGCATCCAATTGCGCTCTTGAGTTGATTAAATACACCAAAGGTAATATTGGTCTCAAACGTCCAACAGCAAAAGAAGTATCAAGTTTTTATTATTTAAAATTGAGCCACATCATACGGGTTGCAGGGACGAAAAAAATGCGTCATTGGTTATATAACTTTCTACTTGATCATGTATTGGTGATATAAACACTTCTATTCGACGATTATTCGACGTATACGTAAAAAAATATTAAATAACTATAACAAGATCAAATTAATTACGAATAAAAGTTTGTCAATAGGATTTAAAAAAAATGGCTGATGTTGAAAGATTTTTATCAAACTTAAGACCTAAATAATTATGAATTAAACAATTTTAATCTAACATCCAAATTAGAAAATAATTCCAATAAAAAAAATTAGAAAATAATTCGTTAGAATTACAAATTATTCCATAAAATGCTACGCACACACTTCCTTAGAGTTAAGTGATTCGTAGAATAGCTTGATATTTATTATATTCTAGAATAATTTGTCAGATTTTTACATACTAACTGACGGATTGTTGTAAAAAAACAAAAAAGTTTGTGTGAAAACATTTTTACCATAGATATTGCACTTACTTATACTTATTTTTTATAAAATGTTACGTCTGACTTTATAATTTTTAGTCTACGTGTTATTGTAGTCACATTTTAAATAAGTTTACACCCGAGCTACATATTTTTCTATAAAATGCTGAAGAATTTGTGATAATGCAAAGACTACAACTAGAACATTATCACTGGGTAGTTTTAAGGCAATTCCAGAAGGAAACTTCATTATCTTTGTTTAGTGCATCCTTTAGCAACCTTTATTTTTATGATGAATGACGTTGAATCAGAAGCTGCATTGAAAAAAAGCATGTGCTATTTTTGATAACATATCATTGTAAGTTAATACACACTCACAATCTTATGATAATATCATAAGATGAAAACCCGTGATGCGTAATTCAAAAATGCATATAACTGGCAGTGACAAATTAAATATTTTTGTGAATTCTTTAGTTGTGAGGAGTTACGATTTGTAGGACGATTTGTGAATAAAAATAAAGTTTTCGTCGGTGTTACATGTATCGAATTGCTAAAGCATGCACCCGCCCTAACATTACACCTAATAAATCATAGACCATCAGCATAGCTGTCCTCACACATTGGTCCGTGCTAAATACATATACAAAATATTCGTAAAAACGTCCGTCGCGTCGCTACAGTCTGCTCGCAGTATGGGAACTATCAAAAATAAACTTGGATAAAACCATTTGTAATAAAAATAGCAGATTTTATTTTCATATATTCTGGTTTCAAATTTATTATAAAAAATATTTGGAGTTTGTGAATAGATAGAGCGGCCGGTCGCTGAATAAAACAAGAAATGTGTATTCAATATTCTACTTTATATCTTATGCTAACAGAATACAGATTATTTTTTATCTAGATGTTAAAAAAATAATAGAAATTATGTCCATGTATAAAACCATTCACATATTCATCAGTAGCCTGTTAGATCATTACATAAGTTTCACAATAACCAAGTTATTTTAGTCGTAGTGCCCATACCGCTAACACTGTGACCTAATTAAGCTACAAGATATACAAATAGATTTTATATTTTTACGAAATCAATATATCATTTTGTGTATTTTCAGTATTTTCCCGAGACGCTGTTTCGCTGTCTTCATACCTTTTTTCAGTCTTGAATTATCTGAAACGTTAATTTTTGACATCTTAAATATCTCAAAGGTGACTGACTGACTGACTGACTGACACAGCCCAAACCACTGGACGGATCGGGCTGAAATTTGGTATGCAGGTAGATGTTATGACGTAGACATACGCTAAGAAAGGACCCTTAAGAGGGTGAAATGGGTGGTTGAATTATTTTCCCATAGCCCACGCCGCGAGCGAAGCTGCGGGCAGAAGTTCGTTAAATTATATTATCAGTTTGATAATTACACAATATTTTATTTCACCTCAACAGTCGAAACACGTCGGCTGCTGAACACAGGCTTCCTCTATAAAATGGGGGGGAGTGTGCCATAATCACCACACTACTAGGTGGTAGGACTTTACTGCAAAGTTCGTCTAGGTAGGTACCACCGCATTGCCAGTTATTCTGCCGCCAAACAGTATTGTGCAAGCACTGCTGTGTTCCGGTTTGAAGGGTACTGTAGCTAGTGAAATTACTGGGCAAATGAGACTTTATGATCTGATCTCACAGTTTAGTAATCTTATTACTAGATATCTGAATTTTTTATCCGCACAAAGGCGACTTGGCCTAACGACCACTGTCTTGCGACAAAAGCCATGGCCGATGGTTTAACGTGCCATCCGAAGCTTGGCAGCGCTTAGTTGTAATTACCACTATTTGTAGCGGTCACCCATCCATGTAGTGAACGCAGTAAACGTTACTTTATCTACCGATCGGTTAAGAATAGCTAGTTCAGCTTCGCTATACACGCTACGTTACTATCTACGATAATTTAGTGTTACGGTAGTTATAATAATGCCCAACGATCATATACATAGTTCCTGGACCCTAACTAGGATTCCGTGTCTAGGGATCCAGAAACTACGAGGACCATGGTCCCACACTCAGAACACCTAGACTCAGAACTATTTGTGCTTTTTTTCTGTACAGAAGTACTTGTCCTACCGCGGGAATCGAACCCGCCGCCTCCAGGCTATGAGCCGACCGGCTCAACCACCACACCACAGAGGCTGCACTAAATATGGTATTTAGTGTTATACTTTTTATGTTGAATTATAATGCCGTCCATGACATATTGAACGTGTATACCAAAGTATTGGTCTGATGATAAATATATGATGATGATGGTGATGAATGATGATGATGGCAGATCAAGTACTTACTCTGATTTTTTGGTGTGCTGGGCGGCGGCGGCGGCGGGCGCTTGCTTTTTGTTGGTACCACCGCACGTTTTGTGCTCTGAAATGAAATGTGGGAAAATAAAATAACTGTGTAGATATATAATTTCAAATACATTTCTTGCTTATATACGTGGGACACTCAGAAAGTTTTGAGCAACTAAAAAACGAACGTATATGAAAAAATTTTTTTACTAAATCTTTTCAAACAACTCCACCAGGCTCTATACAAAGTTTCATGCGTCTGAACCAATTTACAAAACATTTTTTCCAGTCTTCCGCAGACACCTCTTCCACGGCCTTCTCAAATGCTGCTAGCGCGACTTCCGGCGATGAAAACTGTATCCCTTTCAGCTGATTTTTTATTTTAGGGAATAAAAAGAAGTCACACGGAGCCAAATCAGGACTGTAAGGAGGGTGTCCCAAGACTGACCGGTGTGGAGTCCAGGAAGTCCCTCGTTTTGATCGCAGAGTACGCGGGCGCGTTATCGTGGTGAAGAAGAACCCCGCGGAGCCCGGTGTTCGGTCGCTTGTAGCTCATAGTGCTCGAAGTGGAATTGAAATTAGGTACCCCGTCAAAGTGAAGAAACTAGCGATCAAAATTTTCCCTGCGCTCCTCGATCGCTTCACTTTCGTAGGCGTTGGTTCATTTTGAAACAGCCAAACAGTCGACTGACGCTTTGTTTCTGGATCGTATTGATAAATTCAGGATTTGTCACCTGTCACAATGTCGTAAACGCGCCGTGACGAGCCTGCATCAAATTTTTGTATCATATCACGGCACCAAATCACACGGGCCTGCTTCTGAGCTTAGGTGAGGCTGTGCGGCACCCAGCGGGAAACTATCCTCCTTACGCGAAGGTGCTCGTGCAAAATCTTGTGAACACTTCCTGAACCAATCGGCAGAGTATGCTGAATCTCTTCGAACGTAATTCATCTGTTTTCTTGAATTAATTTTTTTACTGCCAGCACACTTTCTTCGTTGACAGCCGTCGTAGGACGACCACTCCTTTGTTCATCCCCCAAAGTAAGACGACCGCGTTTGAACTCGCTATACCAGCGGTAGATGGTTGTTTTTGAAGGTCCTTCATCCATAAAAGCATTTCGAAGTCGATCAAATGACTCTAAATAGTAAAAATTACCGCACGCCGCTGCGGGCGGGCGCGCGCAGGCGCGGCAGCAGGCGGCCCAGGCTCCCCCCCTCCCCCCTACCTGGTGCGCGGCGGCGAGCAGCGCGGCGCGCGCGCACTCGCGGCGCACGCCGCTGCGGGCGGGCGCGCGCAGGCGCGGCAGCAGGCGGCCCAGGCTCCCCCCCTCCCCCCTACCTGGTGCGCGGCGGCGAGCAGCGCGGCGCGCACGCACTCGCGGCGCACGCCGCTGCGGGCGGGCGCGCGCAGGCGCGGCAGCAGGCGGCCCAGGCTCCCCCCCTCCCCCCTACCTGGTGCGCGGCGGCGAGCAGCGCGGCGCGCACGCACTCGCGGCGCACGCCGCTGCGGGCGGGCGCGCGCAGGCGCGGCAGCAGGCGGCCCAGGCTCCCCCCCTCCCCCCTACCTGGTGCGCGGCGGCGAGCAGCGCGGCGCGCGCGCACTCGCGGCGCACGCCGCTGCGGGCGGGCGCGCGCAGGCGCGGCAGCAGGCGGCCCAGGCTCCCCCCCTCCCCCCTACCTGGTGCGCGGCGGCGAGCAGCGCGGCGCGCGCGCACTCGCGGCGCACGCCGCTGCGGGCGGGCGCGCGCAGGCGCGGCAGCAGGCGGCCCAGGCTCCCCCCCTCCCCCCTACCTGGTGCGCGGCGGCGAGCAGCGCGGCGCGCACGCACTCGCGGCGCACGCCGCTGCGGGCGGGCGCGCGCAGGCGCGGCAGCAGGCGGCCCAGGCTCCCCCCCTCCCCCCTACCTGGTGCGCAGCGGCGAGCAGCGCGGCGCGCACGCACTCGCGGCGCACGCCGCTGCGGGCGGGCGCGCGCAGGCGCGGCAGCAGGCGGCCCAGGCTCCCCCCCTCCCCCCTACCTGGTGCGCGGCGGCGAGCAGCGCGGCGCGCACGCACTCGCGGCGCACGCCGCTGCGGGCGGGCGCGCGCAGGCGCGGCAGCAGGCGGCCCAGGCGAGCGCGCGGGGCCCACGCCTCGTCCCTGCGTATAATCCGTTGTAATGTAGTTTCCTTTTTTGTCAGATCCGAGTAAAGCTTTTGATCAAGTAGACCACATTGTTATCCTCATCGAACGTAACACAACTTAGATTTAAGAGGATATTTTCATTACATTTACATCATACATCACTAATCGACGCGTAAATGTAATCATATACAAATTCGTAGGTACTATAGCAATAAATTCATTTCGAATGCCGCAAGGATCAATTCTTGGTTCCACTCTATTTATCCTATTTTAAATAAACAAAAATATATACAACACTAGCAATCTTTGGGGTTCATCGTTTGAATAGATTACAATCTATAGTTCTACGTCTTTATAAAATGTTTTATGTAGTTACACCTACTTTTGTTCGTTATAATGACACAAAAAATTCGTACTGGCTTGTGACTATTATATTGCATAAACACAAAAAAGAAAAACGTACGAGCATATTTACTTACTGTGTTGACAACATATAAAAAAAAACGAAATCGTAAAAGATTTAGGGGTAGAAAAGCGTTAGCTTTTTGTATGGAGAAGAGGAGCAAATACTCTCCTCTTGAGCTCGCACTTAGTTCTCTAGGCTGCAGCCCAAAGCATTTCAGTACGTCATAGAGTCAAACTTTAGTGGAGATGAGTATTAAATAAATAAAAACAAGTGCTTACTTGTCAGTTTTCGTTTTATCGAGCCTGTTGCGACTGTTCCGCCGCCGCCGCGTGGTGTCGGTCCACTCGTCGTCGTCGTCCGAACTCATCTCGAGCGACGGGTACACTGGAACAGTATCACACAGGTAAAGGGGCATTTATAAAGCTTTCTCGCTCACACTACACGTGACGTAATGGTTAGTGAGACACCAGATGTAGCTTTCGTCTTACGTCTATGCACGTATTATACTAAAGTTGTAGTTATACATACAAATACGAACAAGTAAAAATTATATTTCATTATTTAAATATTTTTATCCAAGCCTCACCGTACTCCTCATCCCGGTGCACCTCCTTGATGACGTCCTCGTCCCCGAGCTCGTCCTCCGCCGGGCTGGGGGGCGCGGGCGCCGGCCGCCGCGCGCGCCGCCCCCCCGTCCCCCCCGCCGGCCCTCCCGCTAGTCCTCCTGCGGGCCCTCCCACCGACCCGTCGCGTCTGCAACAGAAAACTGTTCAGCCAGGTGGCTCCAGGTGGGGCCAATGGGAATCTTTATTCGTTAGCTACACGACTAACGCCAATCTCTCGCAGTCTATTAAAATACAATTTGGCTAAGCAACGCTTTCTTTCTCCGGATTCTCGTGCACGTTTTTTTTAGTAGTGTCAACTAGGCAGACTTAGGGGCGGTTGCGTAAGCGTTCAACGCAATTAGTGACCCGCCTAAATGCATTTAGAATGCCAAAAACGCACGAAGTAGCAAAATAATCCGTAATGTTAATATTTTCTTTTTTTTTTTCATCTACCCTACAATTTATGATTTAAATAGAACTGTATATTTATAAACTTTGTTAAGTTTTAAGAGGCGCCATCAGCCTACAAAACAATTTATATTCTTAGAATAAATTTGTAACTTAGACACTAACGCTAAGTCCTACAAAATAAAATGTAATTTTATGTCAATAAAGGAATTTCAAAATCAATCAATCAATCAAATGCATTTAGAGATTTCAACACAATTACCCTCTTGCACAATATAAAACTTGAGACTAAACATAATTAAAGATCTGTCAAATTTAAATACCCAAAAACGGGCGTTTAGCGCTATCTAAATATTTTTAACGCCATTTTGTAATTCTAGCTGATCATCGAATATTGTAATATTGCAGAACGACGCGTGGTGATTTGTGCTTGCAGTGTTATTTATTTTTTTATTTTGGTAGGTAATTATTTTGGATTAGTGGAGTTCTTAGATGGTGATGAATAAATAAATTATGTACATTAACCGACACATTGAAGAGAGACAACTATTTTCTTTATTTAAATTTCTATTCTCGCAAAATTTTATCTATACGTTCAAGAGAATTGTACGGGATTGACGGCAGCTTGATGAACGAGTTTCAATGTGCGCAGGAACGTAGGACTTTTTTTACGTCTATGCTAAATGTATTTATTTAAACAGAGTCGGTGAGCATGTTAAGCAACAAACAAAGTCAACCTTAAACACGTTTTGTCTTAAACGTATTTCAGCAGTTAAATGCATTTAACTAAACAAAATTAAAGAAGGATTCTTACGCAATATTAAACGCTCATTGTCATTTGCCATTTTAACCTTTATTATTCTCCACAACTATTTGGATAATTTGTGTAACAGCTATTGTACTTCGTTATGCTCCAGTGTCGACACATTTCTAACTATATTTTGAACCTTTGTTATTTTCCACAATTATCTGGGTAATTTGTGTAACAGCTTATATTGTGCTTCGTTATGTTACATTGTCGACACATTTCTAACTATTTTTTTATCTATTCGTGAGAACCTATAATTGGCTTTCTACGGTTAAATTGATGTATATGTTGTTAAGATGAATGTTGGTTTTCCTATAAATAAATACCTCGCTAGGATGTACCGTTGCAGTAGGTACGTCATAGTGGGATAAATGCAAACTTGGGAGCTGTCAACCTTCAGTACGGACCTGTCGGGGGCGGCGGGGGTGGCGGGGGCGGGGGCGGCGAGCCCGAAGCCCCGCGGGGGCGCATAGCGCGGCTCGCCGATGCTCAGCATGCCGGCCACCGCTGCGTCCTCGCTGGAACAGGCGGCTACATGTACCCACCGTCATCATCATTGCTATACTCATTGTTATCATTGTCATCGTTATCATAGTTATCGTTATCATTGTCGTTTTCGTTATCATAGTCATCGAAATCACAGTCATCGAAATTATCATAGTCATTCAAGTTATTATAGTTACAATTATCATAGTCATCGAAATTATCATAGTCACCAATGTCATAGTCATTCAAATTATCATAGTCACCAATATCATAGTCATTCAAATTATCATAGTCTCCATTATCATAGTCATCGAAATTATCATCATCGAAAGTATCATATTCATCGCTATCATCGTCATTGTTTGGGTATAGGTGAACGACTAGCTCGACACATCATTCACTAACAGAAAAATAAAACAAAATAAATCTCGAGCCAAGCGAACTCTAGTTTTCGTGCAGCTGCGGAGATCCTGCAAGGACTTAATGTTAGTAGAATTTTTTAACAGTCATTAAAGACATGCAGATAGACAATTAAATTATGGGTGCACATAGTATTCAACTATAGACGCCGGAGTTTGGGCGGGAAAACGAAAAATTTTGCGTCATCGCATTGTATTATTTTCCAAAAGTTGTGTTATTTTCAGTGTTACTGCTCACTCATGCAGAGTGTGGAAAAGTGGTATAATGATGGTGAAACGTTTCTTTTCGTGTTGTTTCCAAAACTACATAGATGCTTCTGGTAAAATTGCCACCACTGTACTAGGAGTATGACTTGACTAGACTAGACTATATTATGATTTGACTTGAAGACTTTTTTATGTTAAAGGGAGCAAACAAGCATACGGCCCACCTGATGGGAAGTGGTGACTGCAGCCTATGGACATCTGTAACACCGGAGGAGGCGTCACTGATGCATTGCTTACCCAAACTTGGACAGTGACTTGACACATATATCTAATAATACCTTTTAACTTGAAAAATTATCAATTACTTGACATTGGCTAAATACACAAAAGTGTGAAGCCAAGCAAAAACAAAAAATACACTATGATGATGGAGCTGATGATATTTGATGGAGCTGCGTGCCCTCAGAATGCAGCGCGCCGCCAGCCGATGCACACGTCCGTTGCATGCCGCCACAGACGCACTAAAATTGTAAAATCACTCCTGTGTTTCCTTCCCCCCCCCCACTCACGTGGCGCAGCCGGGCTGCTCGTCGGCCAGCACGGAGGCCTGTATGAGCGACTCGATGCCGTTGGCCGGCGCCGCCGCCCGCGCCGCGCGGAACGCCGCGCCGCCGCTCGCCGCTGCAACACGAACCGTACACTCGAGTGACTTCTGTAGCTCCATCTATCGCCCGGTATTGTTTCTGCTTTGTTTAATGTTCATGTCGCCATCTTGACAATTCAAGGGGTGAGAACAAAAACGGTTTAACTGTTTTTTTCACTATTTTTTTCTATATTGAAGGGATGAGATCAAAAAGGTTTTAACTGATTTTTTTCACAAAATGACTTATTGGTATCGCTGCATTCAGCGTGAAATTATCTACAATAATACATTCTCAAAATACCGAAATGAGGCTTAAATCTCGAGATTATCAGTCTAAAACGGTTTATCTGACACAGGAATACAGTTTGCTTAGCATAAAAACATTATTATATTTATTATATTATATTTTTACAGTAACTGTACGAATTAGTACTATATTTTGTATTTTAAAATGGAATTAATACATTTTCAAGCAACTGAAACTTACATAAACTTTTTCTATTACTTAATACGCACTCTACACTAAAATGAGGCCGTTGAAGTTTAAAGTAAATTTTCTCGAAACTATCAATTTGACGGTTAAATACTTTTTATTTAGTGAAATTGCTGGGCAAATGAGACTAATGATCTGATCTCACAGTCGAGTAATCTTATTACCAGACTGTGTTGATGTCTCAGGATGATGTGCGCAATGCAACAGTCATGCGAAACTTTACATGTTTAGAATAGAGTTCCGAGTGACACTGTTCTGTTATGGGCGGCCGTGTCACTTAACATCAGGTGAACGACTAGCTCGTCATCATTCAATAACATTAAAAAAAAAAAAAAAATCTCAACCCCTCAATTGTAAATTGTCATTTTACCGGACATACGAACACTTTATGTTAACAATGGAGATCTATGTGAACCAACTTCTCGCATTCAACCAGTTTACTCTCCAAGTCCAGCGACAAGCGTAAACAAGTTTTACTTCAATAAAAATACAAATTCTGTATAATTCCTTCATTAACTATTTTACTAATAGTCCAGCATTTGTTTACTTCACAGGATCTGCAGGAATGAGAGTATGACCACGAGGAAACAATGGCAACCTGGGGGGTGACATGGCAATAAAACATATAGTAAATTAAAAGCAATATTTAGCATTTAGTTTCAACTTTACAATAGTAGAATTTATTTGCATAAACTTTACTTTTGTTTTATCTTTGAGACTTGATCACAGTTGAAAGCTTCCAGTTTACTTACAAATGACGTCACGAAATAGCCATCTTGGATTTCGCACGTTATGACGATGTGTTCCAACTTCGTTTCAGTGAGACGATTAGGTACAAAGTTTGTTGCATGTATTGTGTCATTGATAAATTGTCGTGGAGAAATAAAATATTAGGTCTTTACCTATGAAATTGCCGTTTTGTTTGAAAAAAGTTAAAGTATTTTTTTTTCGAACTTATTTATTTCTTTTATTCAAAGTAATCGCCCCTGCAATCAATGCATCTTTGCCAACATTGTGGCAGTTTATTGATGCCCTTCTTGAAAAAATCAGCAGGACGGGAGACAACAAACTCTTCAAAGGCGTTTTGTACTGCCTCTCGGGAATTGAATTTTTTTCCCGCTAAAAAGTTGTCCAAATTTTGGAAAAAGTAATAGTCGGTAGGCGCAAGATCTGATGAGTATGGCGGATGAGGGAGAGCTTCCAAACCCAACTCATGCAGCTTAGAGACGGTCTGTTGTGCAGTATGGGGTCGCGCGTTGTCGTGAAGTAGCAGTGGAGACGACCGATTGACCAAAGCTGGTTGCAGACGTGCGAGTTTCGCTATCATTGTGGTCAATTCTTCAACAAACACATCTGCAGTAATGCTCTCGCCGTTTTGTAAAAAGCTATGATGAATCACACCAGCACGAGACCACCAAACTGTGACCATCACCTTTCTAGGGGTCATTTTTCGTTTTGCACATTGCTTTGGTACCGAACCAGGATCTAACCAACTTGCTGAGCGCTTTCGATTGTCAAAAAGAATCCATTTTTCGTCGCACGTAACAATTCGGTTCAAAATTCCTTCATTTCTGTGCCTGTTAAGCAGCGCAAGGCAAGTCTCGACGCGTACGTTGCGCTGGCGATCGTTAAGTTCGTGGGGCACCCATCTATCAAGCTTTTTTATCTTGCCAATCTGTCGCAAATGGACCAATATTGTTTTGATGCTAACATCAAAAGCTGCTGTCAGCTCAGCTGTAGATTGAGATTCATCAGCTTCCACAATCGCCTTTAATTCATCATTGTTGACCAAAGTTTCCGGACGACCACGAGGTTCATTTTTGAAGTCAAAATTCCCAGAACGGAACCGAGCAAACCAATAACGGGTTGTACGTTCGTTTGTACAGTTCTCTCCTTAAACGTCGTTGATGTTACGTGTCGTTTGTGCCGCGTTGGTGCCACGACGGAACTCATATTCCATAATTACACGAAATTTCAAAGTATCCATTATGAGGAAAAATGTTGAAATGTAATGAAAATACAAGGCTAATCAATAAACAAAAGACTTATATTGTAAATAGAATGTCATATTTTTAAAACAAAATTAATTTGAATTTAGAATTCATAGCCAATCAAAACTTTTTTTTGTTTGAAAAAGTCTGTACTGCAATACGGCAATTTCATAGGTAAAGACCTATTATACACTTATACATTAATCGTTTTTTAAATGTTTTAATTTAAAAAACACAAAGGGATAAGGGATCTGGGCTGAAGCCTGAACTCGATGTTTAAAACCAAAATAAAAAAACCATTATTGTGGTTGAGGCTTAACACTTCTTAACTTATGGAAATTAAAAAACCAGTCCGAGTAGTCGTACGTCGTGGACACGCGGGCCGCGGGGCCCTGGCGGGGCCTACCTGCAGGGGCCCGCGCGGGGCGCAGGCGCGCGGGCGGGCGGCGGCGGCGCGGGGCGGGCGTGTCGTCGATGTAGAGGTCGCAGTCCGAGTAGTCGTACGTCGTGGACACGCGGTGCCGCGGGGCCCTGGCGGGGCCTACCTGCAGGGGCCCGCGCGGGGCGCAGGCGCGCGGGCGGGCGGCGGCGGCGCGGGGCGGGCGTGTCGTCGATGTAGAGGTCGCAGTCCGAGTAGTCGTACGTCGTGGACACGCGGGCCGCGGGGCCCTGGCGGGGCCTACCTGCAGGGGCCCGCGCGGGGCGCAGGCGCGCGGGCGGGCGGCGGCGGCGCGGGGCGGGCGTGTCGTCGATGTAGAGGTCGCAGTCCGAGTAGTCGTACGTCGTGGACACGCGGGCCGCGGGGCCCTGGCGGGGCCTACCTGCAGGGGCCCGCGCGGGGCGCAGGCGCGCGGGCGGGCGGCGGCGGCGCGGGGCGGGCGTGTCGTCGATGTAGAGGTCGCAGTCCGAGTAGTCGTACGTCGTGGACACGCGGCGCCGCGCGGGCCGCTCCGACCGCCGCACGGCGCCCGCCGCCGGCTTCGGCTCCTCCGCCACCTGCACGAAGGCACGTCATACGTTTATATACGGTATCTACGGCAACCCCATCGTAGCCTAATTATACACGCATACATTCCTTAAGAAAATTATTTTATTCTCAAAGGATTAACCAACCCGACATATTAATTATTCAATAACATTTTAAAAAAAAGGAAACTTACAGCTAGTGCACATGTTGGTGTCGTGTAGATTCTGTGTTGCATTCTCTAAAACTAAAGTAAACTTAAAGTATGGCGGTACTCTTTTGATAAAGGGGAAATGACAAAGACGAAAATATGTTAATTTCGTTTAGCTTTAGAGTATGCGACACAGAATCGACACTACTGTATAACTAATATAAAATTATAAAGAGGAAAGATTTGTATGTAAGTATGTTTGTAACGAATTGGCTCAAAAAGTACTGAACCGATTTTAAAAACCCTTTCACCATTTGAATGCTACATTATCACTGATTAATATAGGTTATTTTAATTGCAATAAAGAAAATGTTTATATCAAAATATTTAGAAAATAGATGTCCACCGATGCGAAACTGGGACGAGTAAATATAGTACCGTCTAAATACACACATCCAGGAGAAAACGTAGACAGGTTAATGAAATCTCTGCTTGAGCACCGATCGATGACTGAGCATCGTTCTGTAATACGGACCTAAATGTCATACCAAAAAATGTGCTATAACCATACCAAGTTTCATTAAAATCCATCCAGTATTTTTTGCGTAATGCGCGTTCAAAAGCACAGGCAGATAGAAATTTAAACAAATGTATTTATTTCTATATCGTAAAATAAATTTACCATAATTGAAGGGGTGAGAACAAAAAGAGTTAACTGATTTTTTTCACAAAATCACTTATGGGTATCGTTGGATTCAGTATGAAATTATCTACAATAACATATTCTCAAAATACCGAAATGAGGCTTAAATCTCGAGAGTTTGAGTCAATAATGTTAAAAACAGTTTATCTGTCACAGGTAAAGCGAAGTTCGATACACTTTTGTTGTAATAGAAGGAGGTCCATAGGTTTGCTGAATTAATGATATGCCGATTGACTTTGTATAAGATATATTAATTAAAAAGATATTTACAAAAACCAAAATGCGGAAAATAAAATTTTCTCTAATGTGAAGTCTCTATCAACAACATTCGTTGCCCCTAGCAACTAGCTGGAAAAGTTCTCTATTAAACTGATATGTAAACTTTTTCGTGGGCTAGCACGCCACATCACCCCCCTCCAGAGACCGTCCTACGGGCGATAATATTCTGGAAAACGCACTGTTCGTCCTGATCGAGTGGTGGTCACTGGAGCGTCTCGGGTCTCAGGTGCTGCCACGACGGGAGAATGGTCCAACTCACGAAGTATGTAGGCAGGTTTAATGCGGTCCACTGAGACAGTGACTTCTTTGCCTTTTATGCGGAGCTTGAAAACTTTATCCCCTCGTTCTATCACCTCATGCGGCCCTGTGTAAGCTGCTTGAAAAGATGGGTGCGAGGTGTCATCTCTTAGAAAGACGTGGGATGCTGTTGCTAAATCTTTGAAAATGAATATGGAGCGGTTATTCCCATGGTGAGAAGTTGGTAATGGCAACAAATTTTTGGCGAATGTGCGCAGTCTTTCAGTGTATACTGTCAAGTCCTCTGTGCCATCAGCCGATTGACAAAAAATGTCCCCTGGGAGTCGTAGTGTCTCTCCATATACGAGCTCAGCTGGAGTCGCTTGTAAGTCTTCCTTAAATGCCGCCCGGATTCCCAGTAGAACAAGTGGAAGTGTTTCAAGCCAGCTGCTGGTCGCGTGACATGTAATAGCGGCTTTAAGCTGTCTGTGGAATCTTTCGACGAGTCCATTGCATGCTGGATGGTAGGCTGTAGTTCGTCTGCGTTGAAATCCGATGATGTGGGACAGATGCTTAAAAAGTTCTGATTCAAACTGTCGACCACGATCAGTGACGATATCTTCAGGGCAGCCGAATCTGGATATCCATCCGTGAACTAAAGCTTTTGCCACTGTTTCAGCTGTTATCTCCTGTAATGGTATAGCTTCGGGCCATCGTGTGAAGCGATCTACACATGTGAGACAGTAACGATACCCCTGTGAAAGAGGTAAAGGTCCGATCAAATCTATGTGGATTTTCATGAATCTGGCTCGAGGTAAGCTGAATGATGCTAATGGTGATGAGACATGACGTGTTATTTTTGATCGTTGGCATGCTAGGCAGGAACGAGTCCACTCTCTACAATCTTTTCGCATACTAGGCCATACATAGCGTTCCGATATTAGTTTCGTCGTCGCATTTGTGCCAGGGTGGCTAAAAGAATGCAAGTTTTCGAATACTTGCCGTCGCATGTCTTTGGTCACATAAGGTCTGGCCACATTGCTGCTCTTGTCACAATAGATTTCTGTGTGAGATCCAGGCAGTTTGATTTTTGTCAAGCGCAGAGAAGTATCGCTATCCAAAAGTTGTTCTAGTTCAGGATCTGTGCTTTGTGCTTGAGCAAGCTTGGATAGATCGATGGGCTGAGTAATCTCTTCGATGCGTGATAAACTGTCAGCCACAACGTTATCCTTTCCTGAAATATGCCTGATATCTGTAGAAAACTGTGAAATAAAATCCAGATGTCTGAACTGTCTTGGTGAGCACTTTTCTTTTCGTGAATGAAATGCGAAAGTTATGGGCTTATGGTCAGTGTAAATAATAAAGTCTCTCGCCTCCACCATGTGACGAAAGTATTTTATTGCTTCGTAGATGGCGAGAAGTTCCCTATCGTAAGGCGAGTATTTCTGTTGACATGGTGAAAACTTTCGAGAGAAAAATGCTAAAGGTTCCCACATGCCGTCTTTATGCTGTTGTAAAGCTGCGCCCATTGCTGTGTCTGAAGCATCGGTGACTATAGCGAGCTTCGCTTGGCAGTCTGGATGAGCGAGTAGTGCTGCTTGGCAGAGACTTTCCTTGCAGGTGATGAATGCTTTAGTAGCTTCTTCTGATAAATGCACGGGATGTGAACCTTTAACTGATCCTGTGAGCAGTGCATTCAGAGGCGCTTGATGCCGCGCTGCATCAGGAATAAACCTTCTGTAAAAGTTCACCATTCCTAGGAATCTTCGCAGTTCTCTGACGGTTTTCGGTGGTGGGTAATTCGCAACTGCTTCTACCTTCGATGGTAACGGCTTAGTGCCAGCTGCTGAGATGCTGTGTCCTAAAAACGTTACCTCTGATACACCGAATATGCACTTGTTCGTGTTGATAACCATGCCGTATTCCTTTAGTCTGTTGAAGAGCAGATGAAGGTGCTTCTTGTGTGATTCTTGATCAGGTGAGAAGATCAAAAAATCGTCCAGAAACGGGAAGCAGAACTCTTCAAGGCCCCTAAGCATCTCGTCCACAAATCGTTGAAACGTTTGGCCAGCATTACGTAGTCCGAACGTCATGAACGGAAATTCGTATAAACCAAACGGCGTCGTGATTGCGGTCTTCGGAATATCCTCAGGGCAGACAGGAATTTGATTATAAGCTTTTACGAGATCGATAACCGAGTATACTTGACAGCCGGAGAGACAATGTGCAAAGTCATGTATGTGTCGAATGGGATAGCTGTCTGGTACGGTTCTAGCGTTGAGCATTCTGTAGTCACCGCATGGACGCCAGCCGTTATCTTTTTTAGGCGCAAGATGAAGTGGTGATGACCATGGTGACTTTGAAGGTCTGGCTGTTCCGTTCTTCAACATATCTGCAAATTCGTCTTTTGCAATTTTTAATTTATCCGGTGCTAGTCTTCGTGGTGTGCTGCTTATTGGCGGTCCTGCAGTAGTCTGTATATGATGCATGGTATTATGCTTCGGAACACGGTGGACACCGGAAGGTCGAGTAATCTCAGGGTATTCGCTTAGTATGTTATGATATACGGAATTTCCAGAAATAACTTTTACCGATGAAATGTTCCCAGTTGACTGTGCAGGTGAAGCTGGGGACGTAAGGCTTGTAGTGTTGTCGATTAAACGTTGATTTCGACAATCCACGATGAGGTTGTAAAATGATAAAAAATCTACACCTATTATGGCCTTTGTAACGTCCGCTACGATGAATCGCCAAGTGAAGTCACGGCGCAAGCCTAGGTTCAGCACTAAATGAGCGTAGCCGTAAGTAGAAATGGGTGTACCGTTTGCCGCACACAGCTCATAATTTGTTTTCTCACGACGTTCCTTGAGTGCCGATCGGGGGAAGACACATACGTCACTGCCAGTATCGATGAGAAACTGCATCTTCGTAGCGCCGTCCGTGACAAATAGGCGACCGGAAGTTTGGCAATCGGTCGTCGCCATTACCGACTGCTGTTCGCGTTTCCCGCATGGTAGTCGCATGGTTTTACGCACTTACTTGCTTCATTGCCGAACTTACTATGATACCAGCACACAGGAAATTTTCTATAGTTCGACTGTGATCGTGTGGAGCTAGAACGACCGCGCGTTTTCTTGTTTGAACGATTCGGTGCACGTGAATGCCGGTTCACCTGCGCAGTTAGAGCTTGCACTTGTTTGGTAAGTTCAGCAATCTGTTGGTTCATGGCTTCTAAAGAGCTTCCTGGTATGACACTTGATGTTGATGCTACGTGCGCTGTAGGCGAAACAACGTCATGGATGCGGTCAGCGAGATCTGCGAGCGCTTCCAGTGAAGACATCATCTGCGAAGCGATTATCGTTTGCGTGCTACTTGGTAGGCGACTGGTCCATATAGTACGTAGAAAATCTTCGGGAACTCCAGGTCCAGCCAAATGTTGCAAATGTCTTAGAAACTGAGATGGCTTACGGTCTCCAAGTTCTGCGTGCATAAGTAATTGCTTGACCTTCTTTTCTCGTGACGCGGACAGTCGTTTGATAAGTTCCGACTTCAATTTTTCATACCTGTTGGTGTCGGGCGGGTTGATGATTATATCTTCCACCTCAGAAGCATACTGCGGGTCTAGTTGGCCGATAACGTAGAAAAACTTCGTATTGTCCGTAGTAATGTTCGATATCGCGAATTGGCCCTCGATCTGCGCGAACCAAATGGCCGGCTTTTCAGGCCAAAACGGCGGAATGCGCACGCCCACACGACAAATATCTTCGTTCTTATCGGTTGAGAGCGACATCTTTATGTGAATCAGTATCAGAATTATCGCAATCAGCAACAAAATCAAAATCACACACATTTACTGCAAACGTGG
Source organism: Ennomos fuscantarius (assembly GCA_905220475.3). Classification (NCBI taxonomy): domain Eukaryota; kingdom Metazoa; phylum Arthropoda; class Insecta; order Lepidoptera; family Geometridae; genus Ennomos; species Ennomos fuscantarius. The sequence goes on along the minus strand of HG992048.1, from coordinate 10,330,533 downwards.
ACTTTCGGTTCAAAACAGGTCACCAGTAAAGCGAAGTTAGATACACTTTTGTTGTAATAGAAGGAGGTCCATAGGTTTGCTGAATTAATGATATGCCGATTGACTTTGTATAAGATATATTAATTAAAAAGATATTTACAAAAACCAAAATGCGGAAAATAAAATTTTCTCTAATGTGAAGTCTCTATCAACAACATTCGTTGCCCCTAGCAACTAGCTGGAAAAGTTCTCTATTAAACTGATATGTAAACTTTTTCGTGGGCTAGCACGCCACACAGGAATACAGTTAGCTTAGCATAAAAACATTATTATATTTGTATAATTATATTATATTTTTACAGTAATTGTATGAATTAGTACTATATTTAGTATTTTAAAATAGAATTAATACATTTGCAAGCAACTGAAACTTACATAAACCTTTTCTATTACCTTATAAGCACTCTACATTAAAATGAAGCCGTTGACGTTTAAAGTCAATTTTCTCGAAGCTGTCAATTTGACAGTTAAACCCTTTTTGTTGTCACCCCTTCAATTGTTTTCTTTTCGTTTTGGGTGGGAATTGTATCCACAACCTGCAGTTCAGATAGCAGAGCTACTACGAAGTACCAAGTGAGCAATGGGGGAGCTGGAATGACTCACGTATCCGGTGTCGGGCGCGGCGGTGACGGCGCCGAACTGCTGCGCGATGGCGGCGTCGTACGTCGGCAGCTGGTCGGGGCCGTGATGGTAAGCGCCGCCGGCCGCCGGCCCGCACGGGTAGCTCGCGCCCTGGCCGAGGGGGCATTTATTACATTAACGATATTAAGGTATTGCACTCCTTGCTTTCCTTCTAACCTAAGCATTTTTTAATTGTTTTTCAAGTCTGGCAATGAAGTCGCTTTTTCTTAAGTTGTTCGTCATTTTTTAATTATAAAAAAACGAGTGTGATTTTTAACCACACAACTGAAGACTTCTTTAGTTTAGCTCCATTTAACGGGCTTCTGCCCAGCACCCCTACCGCGTAACCGTTTTGAGAATCGGCTTCGCCTGCCATCCTGCACGCGCCAATTGACAAGTCCACGAGTGCGAGCAAGAGAGAACACGATTACGATCTCCACCAGACTTACGCGGTAAGGCCCCAGGTCCCAAATCCCTTTGTAAATTATTAAAAATAAAAAACTTCCAAAATAAACTTTTAGTAAAAAAATGTATATTTTATTTCTCCGTGACAATTTATCAATGACATAAAATATGCAACCAACTTTTTAATCCATCTCACTGAAACGAGGTCCAAACGGTCCCGGTGTAACTTTGTTTTTACTTTAATGTTATTTTCGCCATCTTAACGATTGTAAATTGTCATTTTAATAATAATAATAATATGTGTGGACATCTCACACAACGCCATCTAGCCCCAAACTAAGCAAAGCTTGTGCTATGGGAACCAGATAACTGATACAATACTTAGATACTTTTTTGTTTGTAAATACATACATAGAATACAATATGACACCCAGACACAGAACAAACACCTATTGTTCATCACACAAATGTTTGTCCTGAGTGGGAATCGAACCCACAACCCACAGTTCAGAAGGCAGGGCTACTACCAACTGAGCTATCGGGTCAGTCTAACCAAAAGTCTAAGTTTTACCGGACATACCAACATAATAATACAAATATTAAGTCATTTTTACCTTTGTTATATTGACGAAGGAGATCTACGTTAACCAACTAAACGAATACTCTTTTCTTTCTATTTCAACTTCCGTTCGCCTCGTCACGCATTCACCAGCTGACTCCCTAAGTCAAGCGTGCGTAAAGAAGTTTTACTTCAAAAATAGGACAATATGTTTGTATGTAATGTCGAGGGTTACATACCTGGTGCACGGTCGCGGGCAGCTCCTCGTACCTCTGGTAGGTGTAGGAGACGTCGGCGTGCTGGTAGCCGTACTCCGGCTGGTACGAGCCGGGCTTGGCGGTCTCCGAGTACTGGTAGTCCTGCTGGGCGTCTTCCGCTGAGTACATACCTACCAGAACATATTTGTTACTTTTTTGAAGAACCATCATGATAAATTTGACAGCCTCTGTGGTGTGGTCGTTGATCAAATCGGCTTATAACCCGGAGGCGGCGGGTTCTATTCCCGCGGCAGGACAAGTGTTTGTGCACAGAAAAAAAAAGCGCAAATACTTGTTCTGAGTCTGGGTGTTGTGGGAGCACAGGGAATCCTAGTTAGGGTCCAGGATCTATGTATGTGATCGTTAATAAAAATAATATAAATGTAAAATGAAACAAGAATACCTATTTTGTACACATTCATTATCTCAACTGTAATAAATTATATACATTGTAAAAGACAGTAGAAAGACGAAAAAAAATACATCACTGTAAAGTTTCTTGTAGCTCCTTCTTTACAGTTGTAATCGAAGCTTCGGATCAAAGTTTTCTATTCTGCATTGTGCCGGATTGCTTGCACCAGTAGTGAGAAAGAGAACTGCTTTGTTTCAATCATATATATTGTAATGGGCTTGCTATATATTATTTGACAATAAGCACTTTGTAATTTTATATGCTTAGTGAAATAACTTAATTTTAAGTACATAATATAATTTTGACTTGCAAAAGTGCTAAAATTAGCCTATTTGCAATAAATCTTCAGACTTTGATTATTGTGATTCCGTTAAAAAGCGGACAAGAATATCTAGAAGTTATATCTTACTAGCGGCCCATCCCGGCTTCGCTCAGGTGGACGTTTATTTATTAAACATTTTATAATATACGAAAAACAATGTATCACGCACCGGCGCCATCTACTTAGTTGTTAGTTTGTCCTGAATTTTTCCTGAATTTTCTTTGCTATAAACCTCACGGAGCCTGAGACCTTTCCAACGAATGCAAAACCGTGGAAATCGGTTCGTGCGTTCTGGAGTTATAGCGTCAGGAAGGAAAACCCGACTTATTTTTATATAGTAGATAAGTTAATTTTAAACCACTTCCCGGTTTTAGATTGAGCTTAAATTTTGCATACTTATGTAAGTTTTAAATAATATTTTTTTATTGGAGGTTTCAAAGAGACTTAATTAGAAATTATGATTTTTCCAGAATATACTTGCCAGGTCCATACGCAGGGTCGTCACTCCTCACAGTTTGAAGGTGTTCGTTTGTGTACAGCACCTATAGAAAAGAATGTCGATTATTTTACATTGGTGGATCTTTTGTACGCAATTTGAGTAACGAGAATCATGCACATGTTACTTTTTTTTTAACGTGTGTGGCATATGCTATATTTTGTTTTGAACAAGTGTGTGGCATATGCTATATTTTGTTTTGAACAAGTGTGTGGCATATGCTATATTTTGTTTTGAACAAGTGTGTGGCATACGCTATATTTTGTTTTGAACAAGTGTGTGGCATACGCTATATTTTGTTTTGAACAAGTGTGTGGCATACGCTATATTTTGTTTTGAACAATTGTGGCAAATGCTATATTTTGTTTTGAACAAGTGTGGCATATGCTATATTTTGTTTTTGAACTAGTATGGCATATGCTAATTTTGTTTTTGAACAAGTGTGGCATATGCTATATTTTGTTTTTGAACCAGTGTGGCATATATTTTGTTTTTGAACCAGTGTGGCATATGATATATTTTGTTTTTGAACAATTGTGGCAAATGCTATATTTTGTTTTGAACAAGTGTGGTATATGATATATTTTGTTTTTGAACAAGTGTGGCATATGCTATATTTTGTTTTGAACAAGTGTGGCATATGATATATTTTCCTCAGTATTACACATGAAGACAATAACAAGTTTAAAAACTATGACTATTAAAGTAGGCACTGTGAAAAGAAAGATGCTCAACTATACAGATCGGCTATAATGCCAGTCTGTACTAAAGTTTTGACAGCTCCTAAGTTCGCATTTATCTCACTAGCCCTCGGCTTCTCGTAACTTTATTACGCTTATTGGTCAACAGGCAACAAAGTTAAAGAATTTATTGTAAATAGGCTATTTTATAGCCCTTTTACCAATGAGCGTTCAGTATTTCGTTTGCTAAGTAAGTTGACATGCTTTTAACAAACGTATACTAGAACCCGCGGCAAAGTGTTGCTTAGTTAAGTTGTATTTTAATATACTTTAGTAATAATAATAATAATAATAATAAGTGTGGACATCTCACACAACGCCATCTAGCCCCAAACTAAGCAAAGCTTGTATTATGGGAACCAGATAACTGATACAATACTTAAGTACTTTTTGTTTGTAAATACATACATATAATACCATATAACACCCAGACACAGAACAAACACCTATGTTCATCACACAAATGTTTGTTCTGGGTGGGAATCGAACCCACAACCCACAGTTCAGAAGGCAGGGTTACTACCAACTGAGCTATCGGGCCAGTCAAGTTTAGTAGCATCAGGCATAGCAACAACTAGGCGTGCTTCGCTATGAAACTAGCGACGAACTTTTTAAATACCACTTTTAGTTCTTGCTGATCCTCCCTTCACTTGAGTGCAGGAATGGAGTGGGACCCTCACCTGCTGGTACTCTCCCTCCTTCTTGGAGATGGTCCACTGCTGCGCGTGCGGCGCGGGGCGGCCGCGCACCAGCTGCGCCTTCAGGATGGAGTCCCCCGCGCCCGCCGGGTACGGCGGCGGCTCCGCGCGCGCCCCGGGGCTGCCGGCCACAGGCACTCTTATCGCGGCTCGGGGACGTCTTGTATTTTGTATTTTTACCACGACAATAAAAGGGATGAGGGACCGTTACGTACGCAAATTTATTACAATTATTGTCAGCGAAAGTAAGCAAACCTCTTACCCCCTCCCTTCATGCTTATACAACATAAACATTTTGCAATTAGTGTATTGTTTTTTAAGTATTATAATTATAATGTTTAGTGTTTCAAGCAAAGACAATGTGAGGGTTGCTATTCGTATGAAAAGGTAAATAACTACCGATGACGTAATCATCATCTAAACTCCCCTACCCCCATGTCATCCAAAATAAGCAAAGCAAAGACCCCCCACCCCATAGTGCTTACGTAATACTTGAACGGCCCCTCAGATAAAGAAGGGTTTACATACATACAAACATACATACATTCTCAAAATAACGAAATGTCAGTCTAAAAACGGTTTTATCTGACACAGGAATACAGTAGCTTAAAAACATTATTATATATGTTATATAATATTATGTTTTTACAGTAATTTTACGAATTAGTACTATATTTTGTATCTTAAAATATAATTAATACATTTTCAAGCAACTGAAACTTACGTAAATATTTTATATTACTAAATAAGCACTCTACTTTAAAATAAAGCTGGTGAAGTTAAAAGTAAATTTTCTCGAAACTATCAATTTGACAGTTAAACGCTTTTTGATCTCACCCCTTGAATTATGTTAATTGGTTACGCGGACGCCAAAAAAAAAAACACATTACTAGCGTCTATGTTTACTAAAAAATATCATCTCGGTGTTTTCAAGGCAAGAGTGTACCGGTAACTTCTAGGCAAGCATGTCCCATCGTCGACCGCATCGTCACTTACCATCAGTGCGACAGTGGTCAAATGCAAACTTATCAAAGGTAAAGAAAAATATATTCACGACGTGACAACTAAGAAATATCCAAACAAGAAATAATACACACACAGTTTCCATACCTAGACCAATAATTATAGTATTAATAAATTAAATATATATGTGTGAACATTTCACACAGCGCCATCTAGTCCCAAACTAAGCAAAGCTTGTACTATGGGAAACAGATAACTGATGCAATACTTATATACTTTTTGTTCGTAAATGCATACATAGAATACAATATAACACTAGCTAAGTATAGGATCACCCCATCTTTTTCCGTACCATAAGAGCCGGCTAAGGGAATATACGAGGAATGGCAACAGCGTCCACCTCTTCTGCGATCACCAAGCCACATGGCTATGTTAAGCATCCAAAGTGGCGTTTTATAGGGGATGTCTTCTGGCAGACAATAAGATAAACTGGTCTTGGCTCAAAAAAATAAGAAAAACACCTATAATAAAATTTCATTACACTGGCTAATATTTACACTACACAGGAAATGTGACATTGGAGAAATTGTGGCTTACAAAAGCCACAAACAAAACAAGATTTGTTCATATGGCAATAAAGTAAAGTTTATCTAAGTACTGTATCAGTTATCCAGTTGTAATAGTACAAGCTTTGCTTAGTTTGGGACTAGATGGCGCTGTGTGAAATGTCCACACATATTTATTATAATTTTATTTATTTTTATATTATATCCTAGTTAGGGTCCAGGATCTATGTGATCGTTGGGCATTATTATTGTTATTATCCTTTGTGGATCGGAGCAATTGCTAGTACATCAATAAGCAACTTACTTCAACTTGATCTTCAAAACCGTCTTCTTATCTCTCTCCACAAAATCAGTCTGATAAGGCACCTCCTCATACGTCTGGTAAACGTAATCCTTCCCCACTTCCTTATCAACCACATATTTCCCGTTATTCACGATATATTTTGTATTATTCACGACATATTTCCCACTATTATCTTCTAAATACTTCCCGGTAGAGTCCACAAGGTATTTCCCGTTTAAATCGACCAGATACTTCCCATCGGCTATGTATTTGTCTTCGACTATGTACTTCTCCTCAGCGTATTTCATATCTTGGACGAATCTTTCAGGGAACACCTCTTTGTCCTCGATGAAAAACTTGTCAGCATATATTTTCTCTTCGAACTCTCCGTTCTGGCCCATGTGCATGATTGGCTTGGGAAGTGTGAGTTTGAGGGATTTTTTCGCGGGTGTTGCTTGCTTCTTCGCGTGCTTCGTCGGTGACGCGTTGCTCTTCAGTTTGTAGTCCTGTATAACCAAAATAATAATAATAATATAATATAATTTGATGTGATATTATGATATGATATATAATGTTAATGAATGATGTGATGAGATAGTCGTTCACCTGATTGTTAAGCGACACGGCCGCCCATAACAGAACAGTGTCACTCGGAACTCTAAAATAGTATAAAGTTTCGCACGACACTGCACTGCGCACGTCATCCTGAAATGTGCTGATGTCTCAGGGTGACGTGCGCAGTGCAGTGCAGTGATCTGGTAATAAGATTACTCGACTGTGAGATCAGAATGAATGATAATATGAAATGAACATTTTACAAGAGGATAGAATAGAAAAACGCTTTATTACGTATGCCTACATAAAATAAAACTAGACATTAGAATACTACAATAGGCCTTATCACTAAAAGTGATCTCTTCCAGGCAACCTTTGGATGGATAAGGGATAAAGACTTACAATATTTAACTAAATTAGACCAAATTAGCAGCAATAATTCCTTCCTGTCCTTTTGTTTCAGAACCCGAAATCAATTTGAAATATAACGTTAGAAAAGTCGGAATTGGCGTAAAACAAGCCCCTGCCTTATAACGACTACAAACGGGCTAAACATCTAGACTTAAGACTACTTTGACTACCTGAAGTGAGAGGGTAGGTGTGAAAGGAAGAATACGCATTTGAAGATAGCTCCGTTTTAATAAATTATTAATAATACTTACAGTTCTATAACAAGGAAACTAATGTATTAAATGAGCTTGTTCACACAACCCACCTGCCTGTAAGTATTATCTGCACTAAAGTTTAACTGTACACTGTGTTTTGCACTACATCACTTTTGCACACCGCACGGACAAAGATGGACACCGTTCAGGACAATGTTAATCAGCTGATGCAAGCGTTTGGTCAGCGAATGGATGCGTTCGAAAAGCGGCAGGCATCTCTCCCAGGGCCTTCGTCTTCTGACTCTGATAAATTGGCTCTTGAGTTTGCATCATTTAAGTCTTTTGTTATCACATCTTTTCGAGCTTTGGAAAAACAAATCGATGTCATGGCAAACCAAATTGATCAGCTTGAGATGCGCGGGAGGCGGAAGATCCTTCTTCTGCATGGTGTGCGGGAAGAGCAGCAAGAAAAAACAACTTCTGTTGCTGTTACGACACTAGTGGAGCGCTTAAAACTGACGGGATTCACAGCGAGCGACGTTTCTCAATGTCATAGGATGGGACGAGTTTCGAATATTGATAAGCCACGTCCAATCTTACTGAAGCTGTGTAATATAAGCATTCGTGATAAAATATGGTCATCTAAGACGGCACTGAAAGGTTCTGGTATTACCGTATCTGAATTTCTGACTAAGTCCCGTCATGATGTTTACATGGCAGCACGTCAGAAATTCGGCGTCACTAAGTGCTGGACGAGGGATGGCCTTATCTTCGTTACTGGGCCTGATGGTGTCCGGCGTCGTGTTAGTTGTCTCAACGATCTTACTGAACTCGCCGCCAGCAAACCTTCTTCAAAGGATGCGCCCAAGCAGCTACCTACTGTAAATGCTCCCGTAGCGGAGGCCTCGACAAGGTCCAGGCGTACCGCAGTGAAAAAGGTTACGTAGTTGCGAATCACTTCATTAAAATGTGCCACAATACAAATAGTTTTGTTTACTTTCTGGCTGGGTACTTTTTTCTTATGGCAGGGTAGACTCCAAAAAGTATGTTGTGGCTTACCCTAATTTTCATTTAATTTTAAATGGATACCGTCAATGTATTATATTACTTGTTACTTTTATTTTATAGCAGGGTATATTGCAAAAGATATTTAATCCCGTACCTCCATTGTTAGATATTTGATTACGTTAATACAATCACCGCTTTATTTTTTTCGTTGGGATAACTTATGACGGTGTTCTGTTTTGTTATGTATGATGTTGTAATAGTTTCGGATTTGGTAAATAATTATATAATGTTTACTGAACAGGTAGTAGTGTTGGAACATTTAACCGTCCAAAATATTTTATTTCTATAACCTAATTTGTTACCGACTTATAATAATATAATATAATCTTTAGTAGGTATGTGTTTCTGGTATGTTTGGGGTGATCTCGAAACGTTGATTGCAATGCAACGAGAGGAATTTCATTCCTAATTTTAAAATTTCCATGGTACCTAACTATGCACATAAGCTGTGTATTGAAAGTGTCAAATCAATACATTAATGTGTTTATATCGGATGCAATCAGCTTACGTGATCGCCTAGGTGGGCTCAAGATTGAGCAACAATTTGAATTTTATGTGCTTAATTCTGTTATGTAATGAGTGTAAACATAAAAAGAATCTTATCATTCTAATGGGTCCATATAAGTTATTTATCTAGTTACCTAGTTCATTGGCTACTATTATTTCTAAATATTGTGACTGTTATTTATTTCTTCTAAACACACATCTCGAGATGGTTTTCATGTATAGATGCCCAGCTAGGATGTAAGTAAGTAAGTATACCTATGTATTTGAACTGTATATCACGAAAACGTGTGCACTATAATATAATCTTATTTTTTTTTCTTTCTATTTCGAGTGTATAGTTTGCTTTTAGATTGTGTTTTATTTCTTTAATATAAATCATTACTGGCAGGCGGGTGAACTACTGTTATTCGAAAAGGAATAGTTAATTATTAAATAGTTAATCACTATTATATATATAATTTATCTATATTATTAAATTGTTTATAAATATATAATATATAAGTATTATTATTATAAAATATTTGCACAGGGTTTACATTGGTATTGATATATTGAATTGAGTCTATTATTGCGTTTATTCTAGTTATTAAACTACTACTGAACGGTCGTGAGAACATAAAGGAATGATAATACAATCAAAATTTTTAAGAGTTGGTTTTCTCAACGCTGGTTCTTTGGGTACTAATCATGACGATTTTATAGCAGGTGTAAATAGGCATAATGTGGATATTTTGGCACTAAATGAGACGTGGCTGCGGCGCGGGGAAGAGGGCCGGGCGCCCTGCGTTCCTGGATTCCGCTAACGTCACGTGCCGCGGCCGACGTGCGTGCGCGCGGGCCGCGGAGGCGGCGTTGGATTTTATATCAAGCGCGGAGTCAATGCGCGTTCTTTCCCTCACCCTGTCGACCCAAAACACCGATCTGTTGAACAAATGTGGCTCACTCTTACAGTAAATGGGAAAAAGATTGCCATTGGTACGGCCTATCGCCCCCCTTGGCTAGATGTTGAAATGTTTCTTGACGCGTTAACAGATACTATCAACTCGTTTTCAAACTGCGATAATATACTACTTTTAGGAGATTTTAATATAAATATGTTGAATTTAAATGACAATAAAACTAAGAATCTAAATACTACTTTACGATGCCTAAATTTAACTCAAATAGTCACTTCACCAACACATTTTACTAATACTAGTGAGACACTCATTGATGTTGTATGTACAGATTTAAATGCCAGACAAGTTTTAATTGAGCCAGTGGGATCTATGTGTGGGCACTCATTTGTTATTTGTGAATTTAATGTAAAACGTAACAAACCTCGCCCTTTTACTGTTATATATAGGCCTCTGAAAGATATCGATATAAGTTTATTCAACAGGGATTTGGATTTGATTCATTGGGATTACTTCTTTTCTTGTAGTAATGTTAACGACATGGTCGTTATGTTTAACAATATAGTTCTATCGCTGTTTGATTTGCATGCTCCTGTTAAGTCATCTCTAATTAAAGAACGTACTTATCCGTGGATCACAGACAATATTAAGTTCATGATGCATCTGCGCAACGAAGCCCTTTCAGAATTCAGACTTACTAAACTCGAAGGTAAAAAAGCTTACTATAAGAGTCTGAAGTCATTGGTGAGCCAGTCTATGTTTTTTGAGAAGGTAGCATATTATAAACATAATATTAATAACAAGATCAATGACCCCAAGTTACTTTGGAAGAATTTAAAATCTACTCTTTTACCATCAAACAAGAACGTTGATCTCCCGTCACATTTCATAGATGCTAACGAAATAAACAATCATTTCTTGGATGTCCCTGGCAAAACAGACGTAACCCTGTCTCAACTAACTTATATTGAGTTTCACCGCCAATATAATGGTGAAGCAGTGTTTAAAATAGAAGCCACTGATTCAAATGCCGTATTTAAGATTATCAAAGATTTAAAATCTAATGCGGAAGGCTTTGATCACATATCACTAAATATGTTATTAATGACTTTACCCTATTCCTTGGGGGTTTTGACTGCAATAGTGAATGCCTCCATTAGTGAATCAATCTTTCCAGATCTGTGGAAAGTAGCAATTGTTCGACCCTTGCCTAAAAACAATAACCCTTCTCGAGTCACTGACCTTAGGCCCATTAGTGTATTGCCATGTTTGTCTAAGATCTTGGAAAAGGTAGTATGCAAACAATTAACTGATTTTATTGAAAAAAATAATGTCCTCCCTGAAGTTCAGTCAGGCTTTAGAAAATGTAGAAGTACAGCTACCGCCTTATTGGACGTCACGGATAACATTCTGGCTTCTCAAGACGAAGGCAAGTGTACACTGATGGTGCTTTTGGACTTTTCGCGCGCTTTCGACGCAATAAATACCACGTTGCTACTATCCAAACTTAGTAGTTACGGTTTTGATCCGGCTGCACTCAAATGGTTCGATAGTTATCTTACAAATCGACATCAGTGCGTGGAGCTGCGTCAACCTTCCGGTTCTTCTCTTTTCTCAACTGTTACTGCAGTCAACCGAGGCGTACCGCAAGGATCTATACTTGGTCCAATTTTATTTATTTTGTATAGTGCGGATGTCATTAAATGTTTACAAAAATCAAGATACCATATATATGCTGACGACATCCAACTTTATATTTCCTTCCACCCAAAGAACCTTGATAGTGCCATAAAAGATCTGAACGAAGATCTAAATAGAGTAGCGGCTTGGTCTGAAAGCAATTGTCTTTTACTAAATCCAAACAAAACAAAATTTATGGTCATGGGCAGTAGACATCAATTATCTTTAATACCACCTGTTGTAAACATAACACTTATGGGTGAAGCTATAGAACGAGTTCACGAAGCAAGAAACCTAGGTCTGAATGTTGATACAGGATTGCGATTTGAAAAACATATAGCTGAATCTGTGCAGAACTGTTTTTATAAATTAAAAACCTTGTATAAATTAAGATCATTTCTTTGTGAGGAACTTCGCATACAGCTAGTCGAAACGCTAGTTCTATCTAAACTGAACTATGCTGATACAGTTTATGGTCCCCGGCTGCTGTCACGAACTAAGCGCTTGATTCAGCGAGTTCAGAACGCATGCGCGAGATTTTGTTTTTCAATTCCACCAAGAGGTCACGTGACACCATTCTTAAATAAACATTACTCGCTGAAAATGAACTCGCGTCGTAAGCTTCACCTCGCTTGTTTGCTATTCGGTGTCATTAATTATAAAGAACCATCATATTTATATGATAAAATTAAATGGATTGGTGATGGAAGAAATTGTTCTCGCAGACACGGGTCTTTGCAACTATCCATACCTCGGCACCGCACCACGGCTTTTAAAGGCTGTTTCCGATATGCAGCAACCAGGTGTTGGAATAATTTACCACCTCCAGTTAGGCAGCTAAAAATTTTGAATACTTTCAAACGGCAACTTAAAAATTACCTGATCACAGAGCAGATTAAACATGCTGATGTCAACAAAGACATATCGTTCTTGTAATCTTGCCTACCTGCATAAGCCGGTTCCTTTCTATGGAACCTTATGTCACTTTATAACTAATGTTCACTTGCTTTATTAAGCACGGCTTGTAATGGTAAGTTTCATGTACCTTTTTTTTTTCACTTCAGTTTCACTTGACGGATAAAATTATAAACTACAATCACAACGCATGTTACCTGCGATGTTATACTTTCATGATTCGCACCTGGGATTAAGTTTCACAGATCAGTAATATATATTGCCTTCATCACGACGTAAATGGCGCCACTAAATACGTTCTGATTGGTCGCAGTGCCCGCAGTTAGTCATTTGATCGTCTCTTAACCTGCTTTACCTCCCTAAGCTAATTAGCTTTCGTATTTCCAATATTTACTGTACTTTTATTTTATCTTTTATTTTTTCTCGAGTATTTCTCGGTTCCTATTTGTTCTCATGACTTTTGTAAACTTCTGAACTTTCTCAATACTGGTATAAATGTATCTTGATTCCAATTTTATATGCCTTATTTCATTTCCTTTTCCTGATTTTCCATTTTTTATGTATTATATTTAAGTATATTTATTATCATATATATTTTATGTAGTAGTAGTAGTATTAGTGTATGATTGAATATGTATATATGTATAATATGTAGTTTTATGTGTAAGTATTCTTGTTGATCCTTTGTTTAAACATTAATAAAAATATCTTTTTCGAATTTGTGCATTGGTTCCACCCCCTCTGGGTCTAGGCTGAAAATCAGCGCTGGATGTCTCTGATGACCAGCAATATGCTGAGCCGACGCCCATTCGATACTTGTTTTTTTTTTTATTTTTTTTTTTCTATTAATTATGTACATATTATGTGTATAAATTTAACCTGTTTTTGTATTTTAATTTTAGACAAGTATTGAATAAATGTTTTTCTATTCTATTCTATTTCTACCTAATCTCATTTAAATTTGAATTGACTTTAAAGTCGTTAAACCGTACCTTGTCCTTATTGGCGGCAGTGGCTGCTCGTTTCTCCAGCGTCCGCAGCTCCTTACACAGTTCTCGGACCAGTTGCCCCGAGTTGAGACATTTGGGCACGTTGTCGCGTTTCACGGGGTCCGTCTGAACAAAAGGCAGTTATGCACTTATCAATCAAGGTGAAAAAATGGGAAAAAATGATAAAATAAGGGAGTTTGGGATCACCTTCCACGTCGACCTGACTCATCAAGAGATAAAAGATATACTTTTTAATGATAATTTAATGGATTATAATTATAAAAAACTAGCTGCGCCCCACGGTTTCACTAGCTTGGTAAAATTTTTCTATGTTTCATTTTTTCTTTCATAAGTACCTTCTCCTGAAAATAATAATCCGTTCACGCGTTATCCGATGACCAAGGGAAATAGAGATCATTAGATTACAAGTCTGACAGTGTTCAATAAAAATAAAAAAGAAATAATTTTTTTTTTTATCTGAATACTTTTGACACTGAGTATGGAGTCGGGAAAAGCGTTAAAAATGTTGACACCAGCTATCCTAGTATATATGTCTATGTCTACAAATAAAGGTAACGAGCATTTTAATGCTGCCAGTCACAATTGAAGGGTTCAGAATAAAAAGGTTTTAACTGTCAAATTGATAGTTTCGAGAAAATTGACTTTAAACTTCAACGGCCTCATTTTAATGTAGAGTGCTTATAAGGTAATAGAAAAGATTTATGAAAGTATCAGTTGCTTGAAAATGTATGATTTATATTTTGAAATATAAAATATAGACCAAATTCATACAATCACTGTAAAAATATAATATAACATAATAAATATAATAATGTTTTATGCTAAGTGAACTGTATCCCTGTGTCAGATAAACCGATTATAGACTGACAATCTCGAGATTTAAGCCTCATTTATGTATTTTTTTTTTTTTTTTTAATGTTAAGGAAGACGTGACGAGCTAGCCGTTCGCCTGATGTTAAACGACACGGCTGCCCATATCAGCTGCAGTGTCACTCGGAACTCTAAAGTATAGAGATTCGCGTGACACTGCACTGCGCACGTCATCCTGAGACATCAGCACAATTTAGTAATAAGATTACTAAACTGTGAGATCAGATCATAAAGTCTCATTTGCCCAGTAATTTCACTAGCTACAGTGCCCTTCAAACCGGAACACAGCAGTGCTTGCGCACTACTGCTTGGCGGCAGAATAACTGGCAAAGCGGTGGTACCTATCTAGACGAACTTTGCAGTAAAGTCCTACCACCTAGTAAAAAGAATGTATTATTGTAGATAATTTCACGCTGAATCCAACGATACCCATAAGTCATTTTGTGAAAAAAATCAGTTAAACCCTTTTTGATCTCATCCCTTCAATATAGAAAAAAATAGATGGTATCTTACAGTCTTGAGCGCGTGCCACTCCTTGAGCGCGGTGGCGAGGATGCGCACGCCGCGCAGCAGCAGCGGCGGCAGCCCCGCCGGCGCCAGCGCCGCCGCCGCCTCGCCCGGCGTGAACTCCTCGTCCTGGGGCACGGGTATTTTGGTAATGCTGCTTCACCACACACTCCTGGATCCAGGCTCTTTTTAAATATACTATGTATTTTGTAAGATAACGGCTAAAGTCACGTCAATTAAAAGTCGAAACTACTCCAACCAGGTTTCGGACATATTCGATGTCCTTCTTCTGGGAGCTAGTTACTAACGCAAGCCGCGGCGGCTTTCGCGAGCGTCAGCACGTGCTACATGTTACTTTTAATTGACATGAGTTTTAGCCGTTATTTATCTTACAAAATGTGTCATACTCACGATAGTTTTTAATACTATGTATTTGTTTATTGTATTTTTTTTTAATCGATACAATGGTTGTTAATTGTGATGAAACTACTATGCTATCTGTGGCAAAGTACCATAATGTCACCTGATGTGAAGTCAATAAAGTCCTAGTCAAGACCACACTCCCAACAAATCATAATGGTTTAATTTTTCGAGCAGTAAGACAAATCCAAATAGGTCAGTTTTTCGAAAAGATCATTTACAAAAGCTAAAGTCGGCCCCAAAAGCCAAGTCTAAGGTCGGTATTACAGAACGATGCTCAGTCATCGATCGGTGCTCAAACAGAGATTTCATTCACTAATTGATCACTTTATAAATGAAATCTCTGCTTGAGCACTGATCGATGACTGAGCATCTTTCTGAAATACGGACCTTAATCTAAGTCAAGTCTAAGGTCTGTATTACAGAACGATTCTCAGTCATCGATCGGTACTCTAGCAGAGATTTCATTCACTAATTGATCAGTTTATGATCGATTTATATCGTTCTGTAATACGGACCTTAATCTAAATCAACTTTAAGTCAAGTCTAGGTCAAGTCTAAGTCACGCCCAAGCCAAGTCCAAGTCAAGTCCAAAGTACAGTGATTGTTGACCTGTATCTCCTCGTTATGCCTCCGCAGCATGGTGAGTAGATGCGCTCCGGCGTACCAGTTCATGTGCTCAAACAGCGGGTACCGCAGCATCAGGGGTGTCTCCACGCGACGCTCGATCTCGTACACCCTGGAGGTTGATTGTTTAATGGTTTATTTTGTTGGTCACCAGATGACAGGACCAATAAATTAGAGTGCGTAAAAGTTTTATCCCAACAGTTGTTTGAGCGTCATCGTTTCCACTGCTGAGACACGTCTCACATCTATACTAATATTATAAAGAGGAAAGATTTGTATGTATGTTTGTAACGAATTGGCTCAAAAAGTACGGGACCGATTTTAAAAATTCGTTCACCATTTGAATGCTACATTATCACTGGTAATTAAAATAGCCTATATGATAATATAAGCTATTTTAATTACAAGAAAAAAATAAGAATCCCTAGTGGAGAATAAAGATAATCCACCACACTGGCTAAGTAAGGGCATTAAAAAAAATTTTAAAAATTGGGATTCTTGAACGTGGCTATTTCCTAGCGAAGTTTTCCTAAGTGTTGTAAGGGCGAGTGCAAATTATGGACATAACTCGAAAATCATTATTGCAGCGCCAAATGGGATTTGAACCAGGCCAGACTGCTACCGGTGAGCCCACTCGCTCTTTATAAGCATAATGCCAACTAAATATCACGACTTTACGATTTCCCTTTTATTTCACTCTCGGATACTTAAGTCTATACTGGCTTGACTGACCTGGTAGCTCAGTTGGTAGTAGCTCTGCTTTCTGAACTGTTTCTGTAGGTTGTGGGTTTGATTCCCAGCCAGGACAAACATTTGTGTGATGAACATCGATGTTTGACCTGTGTCTAGGCATTGTATTGTATGTATTTACAAACAAAAAATATATAAGTAATGTATCTGTTATCTGGTTCTCATAGTACAAGTATTGCTTAGTTCGGGTCTAGATGACGCTGTGTGAAATGTCCACAATTATTTATTATTGTTTATTATACTTTTTTTTATAATTTGTGAGTGTTTTCTAGATTTTTATGTCTCTCTTATGTCTATCTACTTACTGCAGCTGCATCTCAACAGCATATGAATGCAGTAGGTTTCCCCCGAAGACAAGAGAGTCCCTTGGAGTCAGCACTGCATGGATCCAGCCAGATGGAATGAACAGGGTCTGCCCAGCGCACAGTTCCGCTGTACCATACCACTCGACCTAAATACGGTGAGATAAGGTTCACATTACATTAATTTTTGGAGCGAGCAAATGGAATATTTTAGCGATCGGGCGTCTCATCTTGTTTCAACTGCCCAGGGCCCAGGGTTCCAGTCTTTTTACATGGTCCCATGGTATTAATCCGTAAAAATGTTGTCCTGAACCGATTTAAATGAAATGTAGCACACTGTCGCTTGCTTTTTGTTGACAATCCTACAACAATGATATGACTGACACACCAACATATTTTTTTTTTTACTTTGTTATATTTACAATGATATTTACATTAACCAACCACTTTCAACTTCCGTTCGCCCCATAAAGAAGTTTTACTTAAACAATATATAATTCATCAAACTTCAAACTAATATTATAAAGGCGAAAGTTTGTATGTGTGCTTGTGTGTATGTGTGTATGTTTGTTACACCTTCACGCTCAAACGGCTGAATGTATTTGGATAAAATTCGGTACCGAAATAGCTTATACACTAGATTAACATATAGGCTACATTTTATCCCGGAAAAGTGAAATGTGTCCGTGGGATGAGCAAATAATTAAAACACATTTTATCCGCGGGTGAAACCGCGGGGCGGAACTAGTAATAGATAAATCAGGGTTACAATAAAGTGTTCAACTGACCAAATCTCCAAAGAACTGTTCAGATTGAGTATTGGAAGCGCTCCATTGCTGGTAGAGAGCCAGGTTGGTGGACGTCGGCGGCACGAGGTAAAATATCTGGAACAAGACATTTGCAAGTTTTAAGAGAAAACTCAAAACTATAATGTTTTATTTACTCTCTCTTTGTTTCTTATTCTTTCAGCTGTATCTTTCTGACTTGCTTTAGGATCTTAGAGAAAACCTTTACTCTTAGGATAATCTTGAAACATTGTCTCTTTCTCATCCTGAAATAAAACTCAAACACAACTGTAACAAATCAATCGGAATCTTTCGTTAATCATTAACAGCCTTATTAATAAACGGGTATTAGTCTCGGATTAGTTACTTCAGCTTTTGTCCTTTTTTTGCTACTGGAATATTTAGCTGGATCGAAAGAGACAAAAGATGGTGTAACTAGTCTAAAGCTAGTTCGTGTTAATTAATAAGGCTGTTAAGGTTTGAAAGGGGGGAGGGGTCGGAAAAATCGCAAAACATCACCAGGGGGATAGGAGGGTGTAGTGAAATATCGAAATTGTATTTACATATTTTTTTGTTGAACGCACGATTTTTAACTCGAAATCGGCGCGTGATTTTGACATGCCGTAGCAAGGTAGCGATATTTTCACCGCCTACATTTTCCAGAATTAAGTTAGATGTACCTGTATTTAACGATAATATTCTGAAACTAGCTTCTGCCCGCGGATTCGCCCGCGTGGCCTATAGGAAATGAAGCCATCCATTTCACCCTCTTAGGGATAGAATTTCGAAAACCCCTTTCTTAGTGGATACCTACACTTTAAAAAGAACAAAACCACCAATGTTCAAGTCTCTAAGACCAGCGGTTTAGGCTATGCGTTGATATATAAGTCAGTCAGTCAGGACTTTGTCTTGACTTGACTTGACTTTTAGTACCAAAAAATAGGGGGGGGGGGGGGGGGTACTAACCTTCCGTCCATGCATAACATGGTACCACACCGTAGTCCCCCCGAAGTCGACGTGGAAGTCCGTATAGGAGGAGGCGGCGGAGATGAGGCAGTACTTCTGCACAGCGGGGCGCGGCGGCCGGGCCTCCGCCGCCGGCCACACGCGCCGCGACCAGTCCAGCGACCGGAGCACCCCGGGAGGCTCCACCAGCGGGGACAAGCTGGGACACAAACAGGAATATATATTTTACAAGGCAGTAGCTTAACTTTTCTGCAACGTTTACCTAAGTAGGTATAGCTCGCGCAAAACTTTATGAGCACTTTAAAGTTAGGCTCGAGTACGAAACTGTGCACGGTATGGTTGAGTGCGTTGTAAATGCGGCCATACAGTAACTATAATATGCGTACTCCGCAGCCATCCGCGCTTACCTCCGAGTTTGGCGCGAGCTATTTCACCACATTGCCAGTTTTTCTCCGGCTAAGAAGTAGTGTGCAAGTACTACCGCGTTCCAGATTGCAGGGCCTGACCTCACAGTAATCTCATTACTTACTAGATGTCTCAGAATGACGTGTGCAGTGCAGTTACTTAACATTACTTACTTTGTATCACTAAACTCCAGGCTCAGTACATTTAGTACTTTATCAGTGCGGTGCTCCGGTGGTGTCTCAAAGTATTCAACAAACTCTCCCAGCGGCATTCGCAGGGTGGTCTGCTTCCGGACATCTATTACATCAACCTGAAAAAAAAATACGTTATAGAATGGGAGCTGTAACAAATTAACTACAACAATTTATTAAAGTTTAATCCTAGAATATTATAGATTTATGCAACAAAATCAAACAAGAGTTGCTCAGCAGTAGATTTTGCAACACTCAACCCTGTGCACCATGGTTTGAATCCCGCTCAGCCCTGCACCAAACAAGCCAAATTATATGCGGGGTTTGCATTCACTCTTACAACATGGCGGAAAATTAATTTATTTAATTAGTCGCAACACAAAGTGGTTTAAACAAATAATAGTATGGGATGGTTACCTCTAACTGAGCTCCACAGTACCGCAGCACAGACCTGACTGTGAAAGTAGCAGCATTCGGAACTTTCATATCCAGCCCATCTGGGGTGTGAAATATTACAGGCTTTGTGAACCCTGAAACAATTCTTATGTTATATAGATGTTTGACATCCTCAACTGCTGTTACCCACTACCCAAGAGTTGGCAGTGCCAAAAACAATTTTGCATTGCAATTTTATATGACACAGCTCTTCTATTTTCACCTCTTTACATTTAAATATTTTATACCAGCAATTTTAATGACCAATTGGTACACAATAAAGTTCCCACTGCTTGGCAGTAAATAGTCAGGCAATGTGATGGTTCACACCCAGGCAGGCTATAGCAAGAAATATATGGATATCACTAAACCACTTGCTTAATTGGTTAAGTGGTTAGCAATGGTTTTTATTGCCTCCGAGTCTTCAGATTTAGAGAATCCTAGTCCCTAATATTTTTGACCTTCATTTGACTTTGCAATGTTAATATATATACATGATAAAAATAGGCATGTAACTGGATCTATAGGTGGAATCATTGGGGTTTGATCACCTTTTAATTGATATTAAGTAACAATTTTCTAACATGTTGCAGCTAAGCTTTATTTTTTTGATTCCTCCAGCTGTATCTGTCTTACCATTATCTCTAACAAATTCCTCAGTAAACTGTTGGGCTCTCATTCTCTGTAAGGCAGCAGCAGTTGGCCTTAATGGGGCTTCCAAGAGGGAGCGTACCCACACAGGAGTTCCACATTGTGACGGATGGGTCTCTGCACCAATCTCGTAACGGTCTTGCCGATGCGAGTTTGTAGGGATTTTGACTGAAAACAGAAAATAATATAAAACTTTGATAATTACTGTAGCATCAGAAGTTAGTGTTAGTATTCTCAAAATAAACAACAGCCACTAATTACTATAGAAAAATTAAGTTTTAGAAATTCAGACATAATTAAGAAATGTCCCACATGCAAAGTAAATGGACATGAATACAGAGATGGATCAATCACCACAACTGATGCACTATTATGGATGGTTAACTAAGAAATAATTATTTATTTTGAATTTTTCTCTTTTGTGTGATCTATGCAACTCTACAAGTAAATAAACACACAAATTCACGTTACACACTCTAAAATTATTAGACTGTCAAACTTACACACGGAACGTCCATAGGTCTGCACACATTTCGGACAATGATACTTATCTATATCGTCCGACTGGTATATTTTAACGTCGACGCAGCTGGAAAACACGAAATATAATACTATAGAAGTGTTTTTACATCAAACAATATGAGATTTCACAACTCTTTGTAAAATGATGTAGTCATTGGAATTCAATATTTATGGGCTCGAATAGAAGTAATGATAAACACAGGCGTTATTCAAACACTTTACAAATATCAGGACTACTAAAATTGTATAAATAAACACAAAGAATGACCAAAAGAAGGCGCATTTTAGAAAACCTTGGCGACCACGGATGTAAACAAATCCGATATAGGAAAAACTCAGCCAATTTGATTTAAAAAATTATGTACGGTATTTCCAAGGTGCTAAACGGGAACTGAGGATCCAGGAAGACGGGAACAGTGTTAATTTCGACAAAACATATAGTCAGACAAGCGATGGCCGAAGAGGCATCTGCTGTCAATTTTTGCATTATTTTTTTTCACACATAAACGACTTTTCACTGGATGTTTTATATATTTTCTACATTACCTGCCATGGAACCACTCACGGCAACAGTCACATTCTATCATAAATTGTCCAACATTATACGGCTGACCACACAAACAATAGGTTTCCTTCGATGACGCCATTTTGATGGCGAATAGACAATTTCATTGTTTTCTTTTACCACGTCGCGTTTTGGTTGGCCAAAGAAGCCATGAACGATTTAGCCATAGACAATAAATATTTTTTATACATACCTGATAATAAAAATAAATTACGTAATAATGTGCATATCTGATTAAATTCATTTTATTATTTTATTTTAAATTTATAAATGAGAACTCGGTATTAACTTATCGTCAAATGAATAAAAGAATACTTTTAACATAACCTGAAACGCCTACTTAAAATGTTTTTATTAATAGTTGCGAGACTAGACTGAGAAATATTATAATGAAAGGCGTCTATAATAAACAGGTAAAGGTTGTTGATAGATGTCTCACCTCACGTCATGTCCAAAAATATTCCGTTCGTAATTTTAATATTTTTTAGTTTATGATTCAATAAACATACAATAAAAAATTAAAAATCTGTATTCGGCTTCGTGTCCTGCCTGCCCATCCCCATTTTAGTCTAATCGTAATATGCACACAAAAATTAAGTTAAATTAAGTAACTTAACTAAGTACTAAGTAAATTAATGGATTGAATTCAGGAGTCTCTGGATTCACTACATAAACTGTTGTAAAAATATTTATGTCAATATTTTGTATTTTTGAATGTTTTTAGTACATGGTAGTGAACGACAACGACTATGGTCTGCATCTACTCTACCATTCGACTAGCCCAATCGTGCTACTGCTACCCCATGATGAGGCAATAACTGTCGCCTCGCATTTTATTCATGACGCAGCTTCGCCCGCGGCGTGGCCTATGGGAAAATAATCAAACCCCTCATTTCACCCTCTTAAGGGTGGAATTTCAAAATATCCTTTCTTAGTGGATGCCTACGTCATAACATCTACCTGCATGCCGATCCGTCCAGTGGTTTAGGCTGT
Source organism: Ennomos fuscantarius (assembly GCA_905220475.3). NCBI lineage: Eukaryota > Metazoa > Arthropoda > Insecta > Lepidoptera > Geometridae > Ennomos > Ennomos fuscantarius. The sequence goes on along the minus strand of HG992048.1, from coordinate 10,307,947 downwards.
GCGTTGATAGACCACTATGTCAGTCAGTCACATTTGAGTTTTATATATTTAGATTATTAGATTATTACCTGTTATACCTACTTACCCATTTAATAGTGTAAGGTTGTCGCTTGATCGCTTGTGGGCTGTGGCTTTCTCGCAACAGCTAAACCGATTTAGATGACATTTTGTAAACATCTTACACTGTTTTTATATTTTTTTTGACTGGCCTGATAGCTCATCTGGTAGTAACCCTGCCATCTGAACTGTAGGTTGTGGTTTGTGTGATGAACATCGATATTTGTTCTGTGTCTGGGTATGATATTGTACTCTATGTATGTATTTACAAACCAAAAGTATTACATATAAGTATTCTATCAGTTATATATCTGGTTCCCATAATACAAGCTTTGCTTAGTTTGGGGCTAGATGGCGCTGTGTGAAATGTCCACACATATTTATTTATTTATTTCATATTGAAATAAAGCTTCTTTACGCACGCTTGAGTTGGAGAGTACGCTAGTGAGCGAACGAGAGCGTTACGGAAATTGTTCGGGTGAGGCAAACGGAAGTTGAGAGGGAGATATAAGTTAGTGAAGATAGAAAGTGAGAGAGTTATGTTACGTATAAAAGTTTTACTTCAGTCGTGTGGTCTAAAGCACACTTTTTTTATACCTACTGTTAAGTTTTCCATGACAAAGAATAGGTAGTATAGTATTAAGTATTAAGGGGAAAGAAATGCAAAGTTCCCCCGGAAATTACGAGCAACTATAGAGTGTAGTCTATATACAATAGTAGACACTTATGTGTATTCTATGGACCTATTATGTATCTACCGGAAGTAGTCTAGGTACCTACTATCTTTATTCAAACTGAATAACAGCAAAAAAATGTCTACGATGATCTAACACTTAGATAACTAATTCAAATCCAATGTAATTTATCGTTAAGTGATCACAAATAATCGGGAAAAAAGCTATTATTTTTATTACAATTTGATCGTAGCCTTGAACCTACTCACTTCCTTATGTATTGTTCAGTTTTCTGAGTAAATTGGCTGACTCCAGCTCTTGTTGAAGTTAAATTAATTTTAATACGTGACGTGACAATGCAATAGTTATATACTTATACCAAATTTTATAAAACATACTCAGTGCATAAAAGTGTCTCCACTAAACCGAAGTAGCGTGAAGTGGTCCAGAAGTTGAACACCCTTGGAGCACCCGAATTACTTCAGTTTTTCTATATTTAATTTATCTGTGCGCCCAAAATCACGCATTTACTAAGGAAGTACTGTTCCGAGCGATGCTGTAACGATTGTAGTTAAAAAAGAGTGTTCACTAGAACACACGACTAAAGTAAAACTTCTTTAGCTACATCTTTCTTGCCCCTACAGTTATATACGTAATGTAACTCTTTCTTTCTATCTTCAGGTAGAACTTCCGTTCGCCTCACCAGCTTACCCCCAAGTCAAGCGTGCGTAGAGAACTTTTACTTCAAAAGGATACGCACGAATCTGAACCAGCGCCGGATTTTCGCACAAGGTACACAAGGCTCAGCTTAGGGGCCTGGCCAGCCTAGGGGCCCAGCCAGCCTAGGGGCCCCACCACCTAGCCACCCTGACCTATTGCCTACTGACGGCAGGCTATTTTTCTCTTAATGTAGGATTCCGATACGTGTTTATACTACGCATGTTTTTACGTTTTCATGTCAGTCATTTCATTATGATGTAGAATTAATAGTTCTATTAAAATTCACTAGTTCGTTCGTAGTAGGGCGTGCAGTTTCATAGATTTTCAGTTTCGAAATTGGCCTATGAAATTAAGGTCATGAGTTTCGAAATTTCGAAATTTCGAAACTCATGACACTAAAGCAATTCTGTAGTAAAAATTGCACTTCTTTCTATATCGTTTTGCTCTGAGGATATAGTATAATAGTTTTGGAAAAGGGCCATTCAAGAAGTGGACGCTAAGCGACCTTGAATTGATGGACAAGTCCTACTGTGAGTGTCGACGTTTCGGCTCCGTTGGTCATGACCGGTAAGACGCACTGCTTAAAGACTTTCATCTTAAGAGTTTACGGCTTGAGCGATGAGAGGACTCGGTGAAGCTTCCCAAATGCTACCTAGCCCAGCTATATCCTTCTTTTGGCTTCACTCTCGAAATTATTTCCCTAGTTAAAGCGTCTGCCCTATGTAAACGTACTTCCTAACAACTTCAAGAGCTACTCCATTTATGGTAATCGGTCTTGCTTGGGACAACGTGCTCGTTGACCATGACCTTGGTTTTATACAAGTTCATCCGTACACCATTGGTATACAAGAATTAGCTAGTTCGTTCAGCATTCGTTATAGGTCTTTCAGCGATTCAGCCATTATGATGATGTCGTCTGCGAATCACACATGAGAAATGTACTCGTCATTTATGTTAATGCCACAACTCTTCCAGTCCAGCGTCTTAAACATTTCGTCCAAAGCGGTTATGAATAATTTCCCATATATATAACATCCCCTTGTCTCACTCCGCGACGCAGTTGGATATCTTCAGATAGCTGGTTTTGTAACAGGACTGTCACCATTGCGGCATCATACATCATATTTCAGCACCTCGTTGTATCGCCAATCAACTTTGCGTCGCTATAAGGAGTCAAGAATAAGCCAGGTTTCAAATGAGTCAAAAGACTTATAGTCCACAAACGCTAAGCACAGGGGTCGATTGTACTCTGCGGTCTTCTACACAATCTGCCACACTGGTCTATGGTGCTATATCCGCTACAAATCCCGGCTTGTTCTGTAGACTCGTCAAGCCTTCGCGCTAGACGATTCGTGATGACCTTGGAAAACAGCATGTAGACGTGGCTCAGAAGCGATATGGGTCGATAATTCTTCAAAAGTTTTTTACCACCCTTATTTAAGAAAAAAACGACCATGCTTCTATTCCATGCTTTTGGAGTTCGGCCAGTCAAGAAGACAGAGTTAAAAATGCCTGTAGCTCACTGAGCCCCTCCAGCTTTCAAGAGCTCAGTCGTCACTCCGTCCTCACCTAAGGCTTTTCCATTTTTGGGCTGTTGAAGGGCCATCAGGATCTCGTCCTGGCTGACTTCAGGCAGCTCTTCTGTTTAGTGCATGTTAAAGTGGCTCTACAGTCCTCTGAATTAGGGTCAGATTAAGAAGCATGTGATGCGAAAAGTTGGTCATACAAATTTTCAACTTCCGAAGATATCTCGAGCTTTGAAGAGATATCTTCTTTCAAGTTGCTGATGGACAAACACTTTTGACCCCCGATTCTGCTCTTTTAATTTCGAGCGTATTTTAGGGTCGGAAGTCACGTCGTACCAGCTTTTTAATTGACTTGTTGAGAGCCTGCTAGTATTCTGATGAAGTTACACGTCGTTTCTCTATAAGCTTCATAGTAACTCTTGAAAGCTTAGACTTTCTACCAGTATGCTGCTTTGCACAAAACTTCGTGCCTTCTTCGATGAGGGCATCCACCACTTAGTCGAGCTTCTTGTTCACATAATCTGTGGTTTCCAAGGCCGCAAATTGATTTTCCAGTTTTAGCTGGAATGTTTCAGACTTGATGATCCATGCTTCCATGATTTGGACCATGCTAGGTCGGAGCTTGGACTTCATTAAACGACCTCGTTCCAGCTTAAAGTCGATATTCAGAGTGCCTCCTGCCTATGATCACTTTGAGTGTTAACCTAGTGATCACTGAGACATTTCTACGCCGTTTGTCCGCTATAATGTAGTCGATCTCATTTTCGTAATGCGATCTAAGCTCTGCCACATCTACTTCCTTTGACCTAGCAACAATCTAAGGTACGCGGCGGCTATAAGCAACCGCAACGCTACTTTAACTAGACCGTTATCGAAATAAAAATAAATTTCGAAATTTCGAAACTTAAGGTATCAGTTTCGAAATTACAGAACATGAAAAAATGGTCCGAAACTATGAAGTTTCGAAATTTCGAAATGCATGCCCTAGTTCGTAGTTAATAATAGTTTTAGATAGTTTTTATAATTTTATGTAGTTTTTGATTGACCTGTACACTGAAGTCCAAAATTTTAAGCTACAGATTTCCTCCAATGCAAAGGTTGTCTGGAAAAGATCGCTCTAAGCGATAAGACCGCCTATTGTACTTGTATTAATTAATATAGTATTTACGGTTTTTATAATAAAGAATAAGAAAAGTTTGATTCTAGATTTATTAATAAACGTGAAAAATTTTGGCTCTTGAATCTCTTCGCTCGCGCTTTATTGCGGACTGTAATCATTCGATGTATTGAATCATCGATTATCTATTTATGAACTACTTTTTTACGTAATCTTTACATAAGTATTGAAAATTTATTTAAAAACCGGGTACAAAAATTCCCACGCATGGGGTGGCTTCCTTTATTAGCCCATGTTGGTATATAAAACGCCATTGACAGTCCTAGGAAAATAGCTCAAAATACGCCAATAATGGTGCAGGTTCAGAACTAATTAAAAAAAAATAGGTTCCAGGGAATGTTCAGGGTATGCAATGCATTGGTGACACCTCCTCCGGTGTTACCTATGTCCATAAGCTACGGTGACCACTTCCCATCAGGTGGGCCGACTGCTTGTTTGCTCCCTTTAATATAAAAAAAGATTACTAATGTGTGTTAAATTACTTTGGAATGGGGGGCCTCAAATGTCAAAGTTCCTAGGGGCGCCGCGCCGGGACTCTTAAGTCTGGACCTGATCTAAACTAGTTATATATTACTTGCCGCCAATTTTTATTATTATACCTAATAGTTTCCTCCAAAACAACAATAGTTATTACCTATATAAAATCTAAACAACATAACACGATTTTTAACAAAAACATGTTTTTATCGGTAACAAAAAGTGATGACCATTTGTATTTAGGTACCTACAGTACGCCATCATTACACGCTTTACCAAACATGATTTTGTCAATAAGCTAGATTTAGTGTCTATTTTTAGGATTCCTTGCCAAAACGGAACAGTTATTTTTTCTCCACCTCGTATTCGAACGTTAAAAACATTGGTCAAATTCTCTTGGAGTTGGTCCATGTCACCGGGGGCGAGTTCGCTGGACTGCAAACGCGACCCCTTCTCGCCCCAGTACGGCGGACGAAGACCCACTGGGGCGTTTTAGTGGGTTCGAGTCCCACATACCCCCTGCCCCACCCCCGTGGTGGTAGGGAAGTGCGAGGGCATTTCCTTCCCTCAAAAAAAAATGGTCCATATGTCACGGCCATTTCATTTTTGACACATGGAGGACAGAGTTTCGGTATCATAAAGCGTTGTCTCTGTCACTCCACAGGTCTCACGGATCACTAAACAGCCCAGTCTAAACAATAAGATTTTTCAAATATTTGAATATCCCAGACACCAATCATTTTTTTAGAAACCTATTTGTTTAAAAAGTTCCGGCCGTTAGGTCCTAAGTTTGTTTTTTGGGCAATCATTATAGCAAACATGAGTTTGTTTGCTAATACTACACTTCGTACCTAAATACCTAGTTACGGTATGTATATGTATAATATTGTAGAGTTGAGTTTTACTAAGTAACTAGTACATCGCGTTTACGGCCAAAATCGCGGCGCGGCGGCGTTGCCGTGTGTGCAAAGTGGAGGATTTGAACATGGCATCGGCATCACTTGTCATGTCCCTTTTAGGAACAGATGGATGCGGGTTGGCACTCATGATTCAAATTTTTCCTTTACATTAAAAATTAATCTGAATAATACCAATATACAAGTAGGTAGTACTCAATTATAACGTTAACCACCTCGTCGTTTCAATACGAGTACAGATTGACTGATATTGCAAAATGTCAGTAGCGTGCGTTGACGTGCGTGCAGCTTTTAGATATTAACACGGCCACAAGAAATTCACACGATAAAAACTGATGACAACATTATGATGAACTATAATTGAAGTAATTCTAGCTCGTTGCATGAATAAATTATTGTATGCACCTTAAATGCTTTCTATGATAAAAATTGGCACAGCCGAAACCGGACATAGTACAAACGTTGGAAAAGTGTTCAACTCAAATGTTTGAAAGAACCTTTCAAACATTTGACTTGAACACCAACAGAAAGAAATTATTCCGGATCTAAATAATTATATACCTTATGATACATACTACCTACACAAGTATTGCCCAAGGAGCACATACATAGGTCCTGGACCCTCACTAGGAACTACGAGGACCCCATGGTCATGGGACTATTCCCACAACACCCAAACTCAGAACAGAAGTATTTGCGCTTTTTGTCCTGCCGTAGGAATCGAACCCGCCGCCTAAAGCTATGAGCCAGCCTGCTCAACCACCATACCACAGAAGCTGCCAAGCAATATCAAACATGATAGGTAAAGAGCTATTGTTACAGAAGACGACGATATTGCGCTATGCGCGTAAGTAGTCAGGGATAATTCAGCACACGATGCGGCAGCGGTGAGCGGCCTTTTAAAATAAAAACACACAAAATGCACAAAAAAGAATCCCCTTTTAGAAGTCGTAATTCATAATGTTATGTCATTTGTCGACCTCAACGACGTTGTGCAAAATTATGACGTGTCATTTTTGCACAATAGTCTTTGCGTGACCGGCAGGCATACACCCCGGACGGCCAGTCTAGTGCATTAGACGTAGGGTGGGCCGTTGTCGATACTTTTAGTCACTTATCGAATTGGTTTTAAGGCATTCAGATATTTTTATTTTTAATGTGTCATTTTTTCGTCTTGTTTAACGGAGTTATAGGCCTGTTTGGTAATATTTATTTCAACCGATTAAGCATCACATTGTAAGGTATCAAAATTGGTTGTTTTAGGTGCAGATGTCTAATTATTTCATCAAGTGCTTTAAACAAATAAGAATTATTTATGTATGACTAACCAACGACCAATAAATTAATTTGATAATTTTAATTAGAGTCTTGAAGGGTAAGCAAGGCATCAGTAGCGCTTCTGGTGCGGTACCTACAGTAACTACTTACCAACAAGTGGGCTGGCAACTTGTTTGTCCCACGTGCAACAAAAATAATTAAAATGAAAAACTTAAACCATCCAACAATTCACCTACTAATTATGAAAAATATAAATAAGCAATTATCCTCCACTGGGCATGTGTCGTCAGGAGGTTCCTTACTCTGCAGCTCCAACCAAGCTTGTACCCTACCTCGCTACTGACAGCACACTAGGCTTAGGTTTTGAAGTCAAACTTTCCGCACGCTTGACTTTGTGAGTAAGCTGGTGAACGCGTGACGAGGCGAACGGAAGTTAAGAGGGAGATATAAGTTAGTGAAAGTAGATCTCCATTATCAACAAAATGGCAATCTGTCATTTTAATATCATCATAATAATACAAATGTTTAATTTTGTTATATTAAAAATGGAGATCTACGTGAACCAACTTCAACTTCCGTTCTCCTCACATTCACCAGCTTACTCCCCAAGTCAAGCATGTGTAAAGAAGTTTTATTTCAAAAATCGTAATCAATAACATCACTATGCCATGACAGACGGGGGCTCTTTCGTAACAGCACCGATGCTCTGTCAGTCTATCGATGGCCGAGGGAGAAATCTACCGACCCGCTACTTTCCCCGCACTACGCCGCGTTCGTATTTTATAATAATTATGATATGATCATGAATTAAAATATTTATTGCGACTGACACAAAGCTATTTCGTTCCCGTAATATATGAGTTTATTTGTGATGGAAAACCGTTTTGACTGTTGCCATGATAAAAACATATAAAAGGACTTTGTTAAGGTAAGTTTTATTTTTACCGTATATTAAAAATATTTGCAAATGTCAGTTGATATTGTCATATTATTTCCGTGTATTTTGCTGGCTCGATTATAAATCTACAAAGATATATAGTTCCTAAAAAATTTAACAACCAGCGGAATTTTAAACTGCTCCTTCCAACTCATCCGATAAGCCGCTCGCTCTCTCAAATGAACTATGGAGTTCAAATCCCGCTGGTTACTAAAATTTTTGGGAACTATAATGTCAATTTAGATATAGCTTAAATAGACACTTTCAATACAGTCCACGATGATACTACGAAATTTAAAAAAAAATTTTTTCGCATGCCCATTTTTTTTGTAAGTCAGGTTAATTTATAGAGTTCAAAGTTTCTGATTAAGTAGCTGAACCGACATAAACGCTTCATGATTTTTTTTCTCGTTTCAAATTACACGCATCATTTCCTGACAAACAATTCATAGAGTAACAAATCTAGGCACTTAAAATAAGAGCATTGTAACATAAATTACTTCCCTGTGTGCGCTTACGATAAACGTGTAAAAATGTGAATTGAAACCAATATCCAAATAACATGACCTACACTTGCTTGAGCATGTCATACAACTGGCAGTTCTGCATGTCTTGGTGTTCAATGCTGAAAGATTAACCAGTCTAGTTGGTCTATCATTAGCAACAGTTATACAACAGCAAGGGGTCTAAAAAACTGGACGTGTGATTTTACTATCCAGTATTAGCAGGACTATTTAAATATGGAACTGTAGAGAACAAAGGAGGTCATAGCGGAATGGTTTTAAACTTTCAAAGTCAAGGTAAAGTTAAAAGAAAAACGCGATGTCTTAAAAGTATGAACGCATATCAATATTGGTTTAGTCGATCTCCGATAGTTCTGTGGATGACTTGACATAAGTTTATGTACGATTAGTGAAAATAGTTTTGGTAAGTAAATATTTTACTTACTTTACCTACATACCTATGATATTTATCACATTTAGATCGAATAATTTTACTAAACTATAGTTACCTACGTAGGTACTGAGCATTGATGTAGGACTTTTGATATATAGTAAGTAGATTTTATATATGGTATTTTAATCACTTAATTAACAAATATTCTAAAGATTATAAGTGATATGTAGTGTATCTACTGTATACAGCTTTAAATTATTAATTCATTATTCCTATATCTTATTCAATTATTTTAAACATATTTTTAAATAGGTAGATTACTAGATTTATTTATCGATAGCATTGTACCTTTTTACCTATTAGGGTAAACTGAATCCAATCATCATTAAAACAATTGTTTTACCTAATTGCATTATTACCTATACTTTTTCAACGGTATTGCCGACTAATATTCATTGTCGACATTAAGTTAACTAATAATTAATCCGTTTACTTTATGTCAATAATTTGTACCTACGTAGGTATTTTTTTATGCTAAGGCAGGTACAAATATATCAGTCGTCCATCAAAAAAAAAATTTTGTTTCTTTCTTTCTTTAGATTTAATTTTAATTCACTGCAGTCCCGATAACTAAGCAATTGAAAACGAATACATTATGCGGTGTAATATTTCGATATCGATATTTTACGAGCCATACTTTTAAGTGGTAATTCCCATCTCTACGGATTATTCGTAAGAATAGTGGTCACGTTGCTTAAATCTTTAAAATTTTAATGAAACCGGGTGTAATCCCTGTATACCCATTTAAATGTTGTTTATAAATGTAGGTACATAATCTCATAATTATTGCAAAGCATGGGATTTAATTTGTGTTACTTAAAACTTGGAGAAAAAGCTTTATAACGGAAACTGGACTCGATTGAGATCAACTTTTTTAACATAGTATCTAAATGTAAATCGTTAATAAATATAAAATAGAAAGCAACTGAAATCAGCATCAAAATTTATTCTTATTAGCATGCTAAACAATAAAAGCCTGAGTGAAACTGTTTAAATAATTATTTTGACAGCCTCTGTGGTAGTTGAGCAGGTCGGCTCTTAACCAGGAGGCGGTGGGTTCGATCCCCGCGGCAGGACATTTGTACATAGAAAAAAAATGAAAGTACTTGCTCTGTATCTGGGTGTTGTGGGACCATGGTCCTCGAAGTTCCGTGGTCCCTAAACACAGGGAATCCTAGTTAGGGTCCAGGTTCTAAGTATGTGATCGTTGGGCGTTATTTATTTATTATTATTTTATTGTTAGTAAAGAGACTTTTACAGAAAGCGTGTTTATAGTAAAAAAATTGAATTCGGTCGAATTTATGGAATTAAATATTAAAAAACATTTACCAACTGTTTTATTTTTATTTAAAGCGAACATTTCCAATCAATATTTTATAGGGTTTTTAACCTATCAATGACACTACAAAAATTTCACCAATTTCGTCTTCCTTCCGGTAAGTGGAGAGCATTTAAACAAGTTGGCCTTTAGGTACCTATATTATAAAGCGCCATGAGATCTTACAACAAGAAAGGCCACAATCTCGTGACTATGGTATTAACCATAGTCACGAGATAGAAAGGCCGATCTATTTTACTTTAAACAAATTATTGTTTAAAGTAAAATAGATCGGCCTTTCTATTGTGAACGACAAATTGCCCGCGTAAATTACCTAAGTTCAAGGTTATTTCTATTTTCTGAGGATGTATAATAATTAGATACTTTATAGGCCCGCATTTGGTATTGGCTTCGTACGGGCGCGGCGCGCGGCCTCTCTTCGAATAGGTACCATTACCTGGGTAGGTATATCTGTAAGCAAACTAGAAAGATCAGCACTACATATCAACTTAGGCGGCATCTACACTAAAAATACTCAGATAAATTTTAACGACAATAAAGAATTACTAGGTAGGACTTTTCTGCAAAGTTCGTCTAGGTAGATACCACCGCTTTGACAGTTATTATGCCGCCTAGTAGTAGTGCGCGAACACTACTTTGTTCCGGTTTGAAGGGCATTGTAAATGTAGCTAGTGAAATTATTGGACACTAGAGCGTTTATGATCTGCAGGTCAATCATGTATCTTTGATTTCAATCAGTTTCAATATGAAATCTGTTACAATCATAGTTTATCGAACATGCACGAAATTTTTTTGCAATGTCAGCCAAAGATCCATTGCAACTGCTAAAGCTTTTGACGTAAAATATTTTATCGACATGGCCAAATTGCGATTACGAATTGCGATTTGAAACAAAATGACACTATAATAACGATTTCCATATAAACAGGGTAAAGGTTGTTTCTTGTATAGTACTTAAATTTTCGTTACTTTCTTTTCTTGACTTTATGATCTGATCTCACGGTCGAATAATCTTATTACGAGGCTGTGCTAATTGTATTGTAAATGTCTCAGGATGATGTGCGCAGTGTAGAGTCGCGCGAAACTTTATATTTTAGATTTTCGAGCGACACTGTTCTCTTAAGGCTGGTTGTGTCGCTTAACATCAGGTGAACGACTAGCTCTTCACATCATTCATTAACATTTAAAAAATCTAATTATACCTTGAAAACCCTACACAGTAAGGGTAGTACCAATGAGTAGGTACTTATAATAACTGTCCTAATGGAACTAACTACGTTACTGCTTATTGCAACAATTTTATAATTCAATCGAATTAGTATAGCTCACCCAAACAGGTTCTGTTCATTTGAGTGACTATCACAAAATGTTTATAAATTCTAACATTCATTTAAAACTTGTTAATCTATTCTAATAATAAATGAAAAATATATAAAATCCAGTTTGTACAAAATTTGGACAACTAAGTTCGCACTTATACCCCATAGTCAAGTGTCTAAATTTCAGGCCGCCTAAAGGTTTGACTTGTAACTCTACTAAGGCTTGACTTGTAATAAACTGCTGGTTGGGTGCTGGTTTTGATTAGCCCAATAGTAGACCCCTGGCTCAGTTGGTAGTAACCCTGTCTTCTGAACTGTGGGTTGTGGGTTCGATTCCCATCCAGGACAAACATTTGTGTGATGAACATAGGTATTTGTTCGGTGTCTGGGTGTTATTTATTGTACTATATGTATGTATTTACAAACAAAAAGTATTTAAGTATTGTATCAGTTATCTGGTTCCCATAGTACAAGCTTTGCTTAGTTTGGGGCTAGATGGCGCTGTGTGAGATGTCCACATATATTATTATTGTCTTACAAAAACAGCCGTCAGTCATGATTTACACCTTTTATATCCATCTGATATAAAACTTATGAACTATTTAAATGCAAACATTCTTCGTCTCATTTTACCTAAGTAGGTACCTAGTTCCCTCGATCTTAAGCTTGTATTTTGGCATTTATATATATTTATTATGTAAATCGTCCAACCAATATCTAGTGTTAGGGTAATAGACTATCAATGTGGTGTCGCCCCTCGTTGACTACACACAAAACCGCAGATATTTCTTTTTGTCTTGAAACTGCATCATCTCAACGGTGGAATAATACTAAACGATTCATCGGTTCACCACTACACAAATAAGAACAGATTCTGTGGTTATACTACACCGGTGAGTGGCTTTTCAATCTTCAACAAAAGAGGAAGTTCCGATTTTTTTTTTATGTTTTGTCTCCACACTTTTGTGTATTTAGCCAGTGTCAAGTAATTGATATTTTTTCAAGTTAATGATATTTACGCAAATATGTATCAAGCAAGTCACAGTCGAAGTCATCAAGTCAAGTCATAATCTAGTCAAAGTCACTCCTAGTAAAGTGGTAGCAACTTTACTTAAAGCTTCTATGGAGTTTTGGAAACAACACGAAAAGAAACGTTTCACCATCATTAAACCTACCACTTTCCCACACTCATGCCTGTAATCTAGCACTTAACGAATAAAATGCCACCAATTTTATGCACTAACACTGAAAATAACAAAAGTTTTGGAAAATAGTGCAATGCGGCGACGCGATCTTTTTCGTTTTCCCGCCAAAACTCCAAATTTTCTTTTTTGATGTAAACTTCATTACGCACGCTTGACTTGAAAATAAGCACCAGATTTCTCGAATAGAAGTTTAAGTTAGTTCACTTAGATCTTCATTCTTAACATAATACAGTAAAAAAATTGTATTGTTATGTTGGTATGTCCGGTAAAATGACCGATCAATACGCTTTCAAATAAAAAAGGATTTTCCAATTCAGTGCATAAACGACGCAAGTTCTGAGGGAACAAAGATTTAAAAAAAAACAACCGAATTGAGAAACGCCTCCTTTTTGTGAAGTCGCTTAAAAGTAAAGTCCTGCCCATGCTATTAGCCGCGTGGACACCATATTCTAAGATAAAAAAAACTGTTATTCTTTACCATCGTAAGTCGTACCTGAGTTTGAAATTTATGTTTATTGTAAGTATTTTACTAACACGACATTAAATAAAAGCCTTGGCCCTAAAATAATAGGAATCAGATGAGATCATACAATAAATAGTAAAACAAATTATTAGCTAGATATCTTAGAACTCAACTAAGCCATAAAAATGACGAACTACCCTAGTCTTAGGTCCGTATTACAGAACAATGCTCAGTCATCGATCGGTGCTCAAGCAGAGATTTCATTCATAAAAAGTGATCAATGAGTGAATGAAATTTCTGCTTGAGCACCGATCGATGACTGAGCATCGTTCTGTAATACGGACTTTAGTTTCTATGTATGTTAGCTCGATAAAATTTGATAAAGATTGTCAGCAAAATAAACATCAAAATCAGTTTTCTTTAGTTTTAAAATAACTTCAAAATAATAGAAGTAATATATATTATAAAGGCAAATTTCGATTATAAACTAAAAATGTAAAAGACAGTTGTTTTGATTCATAGTACCTCGTGACGTCACTTGCTATATAAACGAATAATCGCGGCCGCGTGAGGCATTCTGAGTTGAACCTTTGCTAAATAAGCAGCTTCAAAAAAAGTGTTCACATTAAGCCCTACAAGTTCTAATATTACAAATGAACGCTCCTACATGTATCTGACTGCAAATAAAATTTAAAAGAAACGGACAAATGAAAAGTTTGTTATATTCCTGACATGGTTTTGGCATGGTCAACATTTCCTAACATTACTTACCCACTTATTTATAGTTCTGTTAATGTAAGAAGTTAAAAAAATTCCAACTGATTGAGAACTTCCTCTTTGAATTTGGTTGATAAAATAATACTTATCATTTTCCTATAAATGAGACATTTTCTATGTTTTGCTATTTAACATAACTTCCCACAATTTGATCCTTAAAATTGATACTATGGAATAGCGCAATAATAAAGGTATGCTTTTTTTAAATCCACGGGTTTGACTCCCGGTTATGTAAATTTTTACACTGTTTTATTTTATACCTAATTCGGCCGCAACACCTTGGCTCCATTGAGCTTTTGTTTGTTATACCTCATTCTTTCGATTTAGCCATCCACGCCTTGACGAACAATTCACCGGTTATAATTATTGCTGTTGGCCCCTTAAATTATTATAAATATGCCATAATTATTAAAAAAACGCAATATATAAGTACATATTATAAAAAATAAATACTTTTACAAATTTTTATACAAATAATTTTATAGTCACCTATTAAGCGTTGGTGCTCACAACGCACTTATAAAATGACAACTTCATGCAAACAAATGGTAAATCCATCAAACTTTAATGTATTAAGTTTTATTAAGGAAACACGATAAAAGAATTTATAGCATTAATTAATGCATGCTTGCACCACGACCTATTGTTGTAAAGGTAGGTACACTGTACATATAACTGTACTGTAATAGATATAAATCATCATACCAAGGTATACTGACACTGCATCTGTATTATTTAGAAACTTACAATCATATTTAGGTTAAAATAAAACGAATGTGCTTTAGACACATGCCTGAAGTAAAACTTCTTTAGTTTCGCTCCATCTATCGGCTGGTATAACTTTGTTTATTGTTAATGTCGCCATCTTGACAATTGTAAATTGTAATTTTACCGGAAATACCAACATAATAATAAAAAATGTAAGTAATTTTTAACTTTGCTATGTTGATAACGGAGATCTACGTAAACCAACTTCAACTTCCATTCGCCTCGCATTCACCAGCTTACTCCCCAAGTCAAGCGTGCGTAAAGAAGTTTTACACCTACGGGTAGTCTGTTTACCGGGGCACAGCCTCTATCCTCTTTCATCATTTTTTGTATAATAAAAAAAAATATTTATTTATTTATTATTGTTCAATTTATAATAATTAGCTCACAGTTTATGACCAAAACGCTAACTATTTTAATGATTACTACGTGTAAATTTAGTTTTTTTTTTTTTTTTTTTTTTTTTTACTTCAAACTTGTCTAGCATTTGACCACGCTCTCACCTGATGGGAAGTGACGATGCGATCGAAGGTGTAGCATGCTAGCCAAGTAAATACCTATTCACTCTTCTCTTGAACACGCCCGGGTCATATTTCGCCGGAAACACAGACGCTGGCAGGGCATTCCATTCCTTAGCCGTTCTAATTAAGAACGTTGAGTCAAATCGCTTGGTACGAATGGGTGGTATTTCGACCACAAAAGGATGGCGCTTAGCCGAGCGTCTAGTAGTCCGGTAGTGGAATGGTGATGGGAAAATTAGATCATGCAGTTCTTGAGCGCATTCACCGTGGTGTAATCTGTAAAAAACCGACAGACTTGCCACCTTACGTCGATGTGCAAGGCTCTGGAGCCTTTCACCAACCAAAGTGTCGTCGTCAATGAGCCTTTTGGCACGCCGTTCAATCGAGTCCAGAGCCTCAAGCTGGTACTTGGCAGACCCGTCCCACAGGTGGCAGCAGTACTCCATACACGATCGGACTTGTGCTTGATACAGATTTAGAAGCTGTCCAGGTGTGAAGTACCGCCTTACCTTGGACAATATGCCGAGTTTTTTTGAAGCTACTTTGGCTTTGGACTCGATGTAGGATCCAAAGTTTAGGTTTGACGTGAGATCAACACCCAAAAGCTCAAGGTGGTTTCCTAAACTTACAGATACACCACGGAATGAAGGAGCCAGATGGAGTGGGCTCTTTTTAGCAGTGAATAAACACGCCTGTGTTTTTGCAGCATTGAACCTAACCAAGTTAGCATCGCCCCAATCGGACACGGCTTTCAAAGCCAGGTTCATGCGCTCAACCATAGCCTCTCTCTCAATCCGGACATCGTCACCACTGGCTCGGGCACTGGCTCGGGCACTGGATGAGTATCTTTCAACAACAGTACTATCATCTGCATACCCAAAGGTACCGGGCTTTAGCAAATCATTGATGTGGAGTAAGAATAGTGTTGCTGAAAGAACTGACCCCTGAGGTACACCAGCATTAATAGCTAATTGATCGGAAGAGCAGCCATCAAGAACTACTCTAAGCGATCGTTCCCTCAAAAAGTCTGATATCCAAGTGCACAAACCAGCAGGTAGTCCGTAAGATGGAAGCTTATTCAGAAGACCGTCGTGCCAGACCCGATCAAATGCCTTAGAGACGTCTAGAGATACAGCAAGTGCCTCTCCGTGCATCTCTAAGGCTTCGCTCAATATGTGAGTGGCATACGCGAGAAGATCCCCAGTGGACCGGTTTCGGCGAAATCCGTATTGCCGGTCACTGAGGAGATCATTGTCTTCAAGGTATGCCAAGAGCTTGTTGTTAATTATACGCTCCATACTCTTACAGAGAATGGAGGTAATTGAGATGGGTCGATAGTTGGCAGGATCAGCACGACTGCCCTTCTTAGGTACAGGTTGTACGTTGGCTAGCTTCCAACTCATAGGGACTATTCCGGTGTCTAGAGAGAGGCGAAATAGGCGTGTTAGAATGGGAGACAACTCGGGTGCACAGCTCTTAAGTACAATTGCAGGTATACCATCGGGACCACTGGCTTTGTTCACGTCTAGACTGCGTAATGTTTTTAGTACTTCCTTCTGACGTATGCGTATTTCCGGCATGAAAACACCGCATTGTGGAAGGCAGGGAGGTACCTCATTAGCAGTATCTAAACGCGAAGCTTCTGCAAAGAGAGTGGCAAACAAGTTTGCTTTTTCTTTTGCAGTGTGAGCCAGCGATCCGTCTGGTTTCAATAATGGAGGCAGTGAGGATCGACAGAAGTTCGCTTCAACCGATTTGGCTAGGGACCAAAAAGCCTTACTACCCGCTGGGTAGGAAGCAAGTTTAGTCCCTATTCGACCAATATGATTGAAACGAGCCTTCCTTAATTCCTTCTTACAGGCCTTGGCGGCAACGTTAAAGGCTTTCTTCTTAGCTCGAGTGTCCGAGGCCTTGCGTTTTCGAGCGTCAGCCCATGCCAGATATGCCGCATGCTTCTGCGCTTCAGCACGTGCACATTCGGCTCCAAACCATGGGCTGGCTTTGCTGGTCACGGGTTTATCGGAAAATGGAATAAAATATTCCATAGCCCGACATACTACCTCAGTAACCGCATTCGCGCAGACCGTCGGATCTCCAGAAGAAAAACAGGTTTGCCGCCAAGGATATGAAGCGAAGAAATGTCGCATCTCGTCCCAGTCTGCTAAGTTGTATCTCCAGACACGCCGATTGCTCTTAGGGCTTGGGTCAGGCGGGGAGTATACTGAAACGGACTTGACCAGACAGTGATCGGAACTACCAATGGGTGAGGATACCGCCACAGAGTATCGGTCTGGTTCAGTCGTGAGCAGAAGGTCGAGGCAGTTAGCAGTGTGGCTATCAATATCAGGCACTCGCGTTGGCTCTTTAACAATCTGCGTTAAATTGAGCGCCAAAGCGAGCTTACGCGTCTCTCTCCCAGCGTGGTCCGTGATCCGGTGTGGGACTAACCACTCCTGGTGGTGAGCATTAAAGTCCCCCAGAACAACAAGCTGAGCCGATGGATAGCGTTGCTGAGCCACATCTGCCGTTTCACTGAGATACTCCATTAGAAGAGTTGTCTCCCGGTCACCGCTATGTGATCTGTACACACCAGCATAGAGAATTTTCTCAATGCCGGTGTCCACAAGCACCCAAACCACCGAAAAGTGGGGATGTTCAAGGTTTCGGAGACGCAAACAGCAAATGTCATCACGGACGTAAACGCAGATACCAGCGCGTGGAAGGAAGCGGTTTTCCAAGATGAATCCTGGATAGTCCAGATATGCCGTGTCTGATGGACATCCTATTTGCGTCTCAGTCAAGAAGAGCAAGTGCGGTTTGTTGGTCTCCAGATGATGATGGACCGCTTGCAGATTTGAGTGCAGCCCACGAATATTTGTGAGGTGCACTTTAAGAGTGAGGACGTGCATCTGCCGTTTAAACTTGCTCAATTTTTTCGACTTTTTCATAGTTGGGTGAGTTAGGTAGACAAGTAGGAAGTGGACGAGATATTGGGATGCTAACCCTCAGTAATAGAGAAGCTCCTACGCCAATGGAGAACTTGCGCGGAGACTGCGGGGACGCCCGAACCCCCCTGAAATTGCCCACAGGTTCCTCACTTCCAGTCGCCAACTGGCCCTGTGGACAACCTCAGGATTTTACACAAGCGGTGGGGCAGCCTTTCGTAGTTGGCTAGACTACTACTTGGGCCCCCTACAACTTGCGGTCGGCCAGCAGAGAGCACCGTGCTTCGGATCCCGCTACCCTCCGAAGCAAGGTCTCCGACGCGAAAGCATCTCCATCACCAATACCGGTCTGCATACCCAACACAACTGTCCACATCTACTCGTCAGAACGGCTTCATTAGACATCACGATGGAACACGACGAGTCGCTTGGCATCGTGGTTTTGTCTAATGGGTGGTAACTAAGCCGGCGGCTAAGGCCTTCCACCAGTTATTTGGTTGCTCTTTTGGCACCACCCAGGGGTCACGTGTAGGGAAACTAGGGTTAAAGCCTACGGACGCGAGCAAACATAAACCCCCTAAAAAAGTTATTACAAATAGTCCTTATGTTATCGTAAAATATGTCGATTGTCGACATGCTGTCACTCATGAGTGAACGTATTAAGTAGGGCCAGTGCCCGCGGCGTGGATGAATTATTGCAGTGGTGAGTCCGTGGTACTGGACAAGCAAACAATTGATGCCGACGACGTCCAGTTCGCAAATATTATATTTATTATATTATAATAGGTATCTCTTTTAGACTTACGTTCACAATCCGTATGTAATCTGTTCTTAACTAGTGCTGCACACTTATCCGTGCGGTCCTGGCATAAGAATAAATCACCTCATTTCTTACGTGGGTGCCGAAAGAATCGGCTAAGGGAATATAAAGGCAACAGGGGTGTATATATCTCGGGGTGGTAGCTTGCCCCCCTTGATGATCGCGGAAAAATTTAGTGACTTAGCGTCGTAAATAGGGCAAATTATGTGGTCGTCGTTGGTACATTAATTACATAATTAGCCGGTAGGTATACTTATCAAACCTACTTATTATATATGCAATGTCAGAACCTTAGAGCATGATAGATTTACCTACTTTACCTAGCTAATAGCTAGAATAAATACAATGCGCTGTTCGTGATTTCACAACATTAAACTCCATTGTTAAACCATGGGAGTCTTGTGCCATGAACTACTTAATTAGTAAACAAAGTAACTTTAATGATAACTATAGAGTTATAACACTATAGAGTTTCACGTACTGCGCACATCATCCTGAGACATCAGCACAGTCTTGTTATAAGATGGAGATACTAGGAGATCAGGCCATAGTCTCGTTTGTCCAGTAATTTCACTGCTACAGTGCCCTTCAATCGGAACATATTACTGCGTGGAGGTAGATTAACTGGCAAAGTGGTGGTACCTGCCGAGACGAACTTTGTAGAAATGTCCTACTACCTTGTAGTAGGACCTAGTCCTCTTGGGGGGCGAGTTGGCTGGACTGCAGTCGCGACCCCTACTCGCCCCCGGTACGGCGGACGAGGTGCTCACGGGGGGGTTTTCGTGGGTTCGAGTCCCACATACCCCCTGCCACCACCCCCGTGGTGGCAGGGAAGTGCGAGGGCATTTCCGCCGTCAAAAAAAAAATGGACCTAGTCCTCTGATTTCCGTCTAATTTTTCCGTTAACAGAGCCGTTTAGTAACCATGGTATAGTGTGTCCAGTACAGTAAAGTATGCATGGTATAGTCGTATACCATAGTTACTTTTTCCTATATAGTAGTGATACTACCAGTGGTACCACAGTTTACCTAAAAACCCTAAAATACTTACCTATGTTTTGTATAATTTGTACTCGCAATGTAAACACTCGTGCTCATCGATCTTTAACATGTTACAGGCAAACACTGCATGAAGACGCGGTGAGATGAAGCCATTCATAAAACAGGTGAGGAACAGTCTTCCGCTTGTCAATTTTTATGTTACTCTTCTCTAACTTTATAGTGTTCATTTTCGGCTTTTACATGCTTTTATTACGCTTCGTTGTGAATCGGTGCTAAGTAGAGTAAAGCTGAAATCTCTCAGCTTTACTCTAAAATGACCCTTGGAGTTCTTAATTTTCGAGGTTCAGTTATTAAGGTCCGTATTACAGAACGATGCTCAGTCATCGATCGGTGCTCAAGCAGAGTCAATTCACTAATTGATCACTTTATGAATGAAATCACTGCTTGAGCACAGATCGATGACTGAGCATCGTTCTGTAATACGGACCTAAGAGCTGTTGAACAAGATGAATATTTTGCTATAATATTATTTAAGTATATTAGGACATCATGGTGGATACATGGTACCTACATAGCACTTACGTATTTTATGACTTACCTATCCACGTTCCCAACCAGAATTAATAAAAGATCCGTTCAAAGTTCATTGTAGAAGATGGCTACACAGAAAGACCATAATTGCCAACGCAAACCGGGACGGGATGGCAAGGGATTTAAATTTTTACCGAAGGACATTCAAAATACGACATTCATTGATATGCTTAAAAATGATGCCGTGGCGTCGAAAGGGATTTCCTTGCACGGCTAATGCTAACAGCTTCTGAAGTAGGTACCTATTGTAAGACACCATGTGATCGTCTAAAATTCCACTTTGGTCCGAGTCTGATATCTTTAACAAATGTTTATCCAAATCTTCCAGGCATTCGTTGTAAGCGGCGCGGCGTTGAACATAGCAGGCCATGGCTGCGCGCACGGCTACCCAGCTGTGCTGTTTGCGCAGATCAACAGCTCCGACGGACCCTTCAAACTGACTGATCATGACACTTCTTGGATAGGTAAGATTTTATTGTAAAAAAAGCAAGTGTGCTTTAGACCAAGGATATATCGGAGGTGGTTTTATCAGAATTGAAGTTGGATTCGGAGGTTTCAAATTTGGTTTGTCGGAGTCGGAGGCGGAAGAAAGACGTGATAGTTAAGAGTTGCACCCCTACCGCGTAACCGTTCTGGGAATCGGCTTCGCCTGCCATCCCGCACGCACCAATTAACAAGTCCACGAGTGAACACGATTACGATCTCCACCAGACTTACGCGGTAAGGCCCCAGGTCTGATGAAATAAAATATAACAAATGTTAATCAGATAGATAGATAATGATAATATAATAATAAGTGTGGACATTTCACACAGCGCCATCTAGCCCCAAACTGAGCAAAGTTTGTAGTATGGGAACTAGATAACTGATACAATACTTAGATACTTTTTTTTTTAAATACATACATAGAATACAATATAACACCCAGACACAAAACAAACACTTATGTTCATCACACAAATGTTTGTCCTGGGTGGGAATCGAACCCACAACCCACAGTTCAGAAGGCAGAGTTACTGCCAACTGAGCTATCGGGCCAGATAGGGCGAGATAAACTCTTTATTGAAACACACATTGATTTAAAATAACGTGAACAAACTTAACCAGTGTAACAACGATCTTATCGCTCAGAGCGATCTCTTCCAGACAACTTCAATCAGACTCTTTAATTTCTTATTTCTTAGTAAATCATTCCCATCGCCGTGCTTCAACCTCCGGTTCGAAAGTATCGGAATCGAAGTCGGAGGTGTAAGTACCTACCTAATATCAATCGGAAGTTCCGACTTTTGGGAATCGGAACGAAAGCTCTGTAACATACCTACCTGGTTAAGACCACACGAATGAAGTAAAACTTCTTTAGTTTAGCTCCATCTATCGACCGGCAAAATTTTGTTTTTACTTCGTTTAATATTAATGTCGCCATCTTGACAATTGTAAATTGTCATTTTACTGGACATAATAATACTAAGTAATTTTTACCTTTGTTATGTTGACAATGGAGATCTACGTGAACGAACAATTTTCAACTTCTCGTTACGCATTCACCAGCTTACTCCCCAAGTCAAGCGTGCGTGACGAAGTTTTACCTCAAAATTACTTAAAACTCCTCATTTTAGAAGCTGAAGGAAGAGCTGAATGAAGGGCGCTACTGGTCTTTTCCATCTATGTGTTGGGCTCAACTTAATCTTACAAAGATAAATCATCTTTGTGCCGACTTAACTACCATTACGTTTCTTTTGGTGCCTACTAAACACCACTGTTTTGGACAATATTACAAAATCAGCAATCACTCACGGCAAAAATTACCAAACGATGACTAAATATTTTGTAACAATCTATTTTTATCTAGTGTAATAAGACTAGATAATTTGGCCAAATGTATAACCTACACATAAGAATATTAAGGTTGCATTTTGCTGCACATATTCTAACAAAACACATGATTGAGAGGCGGCCGACTGCACACTTTCACCTTGGGAAGATGGCATGACAGGACACCTAAATCATGGAAGACAGAAGGGCACAGTGAAAGTGCAAAGGCCTTGGACAAAGGCGCAGTAACATATGCATTAGGTAACGCAATCCTACGTCGTTCTAGGTCTCAAACCGCTTTCATTGGACATAAATATGAGCAGTCTGTTATATAACGTGGCATATGTAATGTAATGCCCGAAAATGTTTATGGTCAATAGTCAAGTTGACTCTCCGTGGTGTGGTGGTTGAGAAAGACGGCTCATAGCCCAAACGGCGGCGGGTTCGATTCCCGCGACAGGACAAGTATTTCAGCATAAAAAAGCGCAAATACTTGTTTTAAATCTCGGTGTTGTGGGACCATGGTCCTCCACGGCTAGGAAAAAGTAACCACTGGTAGTAGCTACGACTGGGTGTACCACATTTGCAGAAAGCTAGTTCTTGGGCGCAGGATCTATGTATGTGATCAAAGGGTTCTTGGATCTCTTCGTAATAAAATTATAGATACAACTTTGAACTGATAGCTCAGTGGGTAGTTGCTCTGCCTTCTGTAGGTTGTGGGTTCTATTCTCACCCACGACAAACATTTATGTGATGAACATACGTGTATGTTCTGTAACCTATGAATAATAAAATGTTTTCGTAAACTTACTTACTTTTTTCCACTATTTTCTTAAACTTGTAGCGCCTACAAAAAAATATGGTTTCGTAATTTAACTTTCACCTCAAATATTTCTCCATTATTACTAAACATGAACAGTGTAGGCTATTATTTTCGAAGGTCCGCATGCAGTTAATAAGATATCATTAGATGAAATGACAAAAAATATAGGACACCTGACCAAAGGCATTGTCAAATGTACACGGAAACTACAATTTCGTAGCCGAGGGCATTCCTAATTATGACGACAATTTTCGCGTACAACCAAACGTGCTACTGGTCAGTTTGAAGGATATTATCATTAGATAAGTACTGCAAGAAACCAAAGATTTCAACAATGCTAGTGAAAATGATTGTGAATATTGTGTTGCAGATCGACTCAACTTCAATTAAGTGATGCACTTTTCACCATTGTTTGATTTTACATTTTTTTCATTTCAGCGTCCGCTGTAGGAATAATGGGTATCGTCGGCAACTTCATCTCGCCGGTGCTGATGACACGTTTCGGCCGACAGAAGGCTCACCTCATCACCACAATACCAGCCCTCCTCGGATGGATCATCTTCATCATGGGCAACTCTGTTCCTGCCTTTCTCGTGGCCAGACTCATGCACGGACTAGCATTAGGACTGAGAACTCCTTTAGCTGCGATATTAGTAGCTGAGTACACAGATCCTAAATATCGAGGCGCCTTTTTAGGAACGTTTGCCATTTCTTTAGGACTGGGAATATTTTTGTCCCATTTGTGGGGTGCACAGTTGACTTGGAAAATGACTGCAGTAGCGTGTTCAATGTTTCCTATAATATCAATAGCTGTGATAAGCCTATCTCCCGAATCTCCGAGTTGGTTGGTTTCGAAAGGAAAGTACGATGAAGCGAGAAAGGCTTTCAAATGGGTAAGAGGTGATGGTGAAGAGCAAAGAGCTGAATTGAACGCAATGATTAATGCTCAAATGGAAGAAAAGATTGAGCAAAAGCGAAACGACGTTAAAGATACATCGGTACATGGTTTTTTCAAGACTATGATCGATACTCTCAAAGATGTTTTGAAGATTTTTAAGAAAAAGGAGTTTTACAAGCCCGCTATTATAGCTATAAGTATGCTCGTGGTGTTCGAATTTGGCGGTGCTCATATGTTTGCCGCGTACGGAAACATAATTCTTCAAGCAGTCTTAAACAAAAACGATCCAAAAGACGTAGCTTGGCAGTTCACCGTCATAGATTTACTGCGAACTGTTTGCGCATTTCTAGCTATATTTTTGCTAAAATATTTTAAGAGACGGACGATTTTGTTCTCTAGTGGTGTATTGACAGTTCTATCTTTAAGTTCCATATCAGTTTTTATATATTTAAGAAAAGCGGAATTGTTCTCGTCTTCGTGGATTACAGATATAGTTCCAATGGGGTTGATGGTGCTGTACACGCTAGTTTTTTGCTTAGGTTTAGTGCCGTTGAATTGGGTGATTTGTGGCGAGGTGTTCCCGTTAGCTTACAGGAGTTTAGGATCAACATTGTCGACATCGTTTCTGACTCCATCCTTTTTAGTATCAATGAAGACTGCTCCTCATTTATACTCGTCCGTGGGTGTCGAAGGAGCATTTTTAGTATATTCTGCAACTTTGGTGGTATTTTTGGGTATAATTTATATTCTACTGCCAGAAACCAAGGATAGAACGCTACAAGAGATCGAAGATAGTTTCAAAGGCAAGAAAAGGAGTGATCCTGAAGTACAAATGACGCTGATGAGCAAAGAAGAGTCCATCCCAGTGATACAATAAGACGATTATAGATATAATAGTTTATTTTAATAATGTTTAGACTTAGCACAGCACTTTAAAAGGCACTAAAACTATTATAAACTGTCGTCATTTTCGTATTAAACTCAGTTTAGACAATGACAGTATAAGCTGAACTTTGACTTAGTTGATCCCGTTTTTATAAGAACCTTGACAGCTTGACATTGACAGGCATAAGATGTCATTTTTTATGATACGAATATTAATTACAGGGTACGCTTTTGGTCATTGAAAAGAATCCGAAAATGGTGGTTGTGAATTTTGAACTTTTTTCCATTACCCGTGTATTTTTGAATTTTAATGTGTAATAAGGGTGGATTATTATCCGTTAAGTGTTCGTGAACGTGCACTAGTATTGGCCAATGGTTCCAAGTTTTAAAACCTAGCCTTTTTGTTTCCTCTTCAAGGTTCCTAGGGCCTTCAGCAATATATCCACCATTTTACTGTGGCATTTTGACTGACAAAATAGAACTTTGACATGACATAAAATTCCTTATAATTCCGTATAAAATTCCTTACTTGACATTGACAGAATTATCGCTAAATCGATAGCTATTAAACGAAGAGAAGTAAAAGAATAATAATAATAATTACGCTTGTGGCTCACAGTTTGTAGCATAGAGTAGTATAAGTATTGGTTTGTAGTTAACCACATTACTGATGTTATCACGTCAATGAAGCTATCGATCTGAGGTTATATGATTTTTTTGTATAGTTTATTGAAAAAATGCGCAGTCACACATTTCAAACGTAAGCCTATTTATTAAAAAAAAAACAATTAAGGTCAGATCGGAAAAGTTTCATTGACTTTAATATACGTAAGGTAAGGTAAAGGTACCGCCGGTAAACGTTTCACATCGAGCTTAATAGACCACGCTCTCTGTCTATTTACCTGTGAGTGACAAAGAGGACGCTATATCTCGAAGTGCATTGTTTACCGCGCGTTAGCTGTAGGTACGTTGTGTGTATTATTGATTAAAATAGTTTAGCTGTGATATTAGTATCATTGTACAATTAATTAGTACTAATTAGTTGTAATACTAGTACTTAACGGTTCGATGTAATATTAGACTCAAACACAGAATTTTCATTTGATGTGATGTTATGACAAATCATTACAATAATATATTTATATAGATTATAATCATAGATGCCTTTGGCCCAAAATAATTTATAGCGACAATAATAATTATATAAAAATTTTAGCATGTAATTTTGTTAAAAGAATATTAATAAAAAGATTACAATACTATGTGTGTGATCATTGGGCGTTATTTGTTATTTCATAACTAGTGTCTTTGGTTGTTATATGACTAACACAGATATTAGGTACCTAATACAGTTATTTTATTTTACAGTTATTATATTATCATGAATCATGTGTGTACTTATTTATACCTGACTTTTAACTATGGCAAAAACTGAAAAAAATGAGGATAAGTTATAGGTACTTATGGTAAATATAAGGATTGCCCGCGTGGTTAAAAACTTAGCTAGCATTCCAAGTTTCATTCAAATTCACTCAGTAGTTTTTACATGAAACAGTAACAAACATCAATACATACAACTTTCGCATTAATAAAAATTTGATTGTTGGGCATTATTTATAAAATTAGTAGGATATTAATTCTTGGAACTAATAAATTGTTTGTGCAGTAAATTACAGGATTTTATCAGGCAGGGATAGCCTTCCAGATCTTATACATCTTGGTTATGCTTAAATTAGGTGGACCAAATACAAACTGACCAACATATTTTGGCCCAAAATGTGTCAACACTTCCGCCTGTCTCGGGTACAGGAATAACCCGTTCATGGAAGTTCTGTAGATGCCAATTTTTTTTGCAATACTTCCGGTGATGTGTACGTCATCTATCCAGAAGTATGGTGTTGCTTGTGCTGCTTCCAGCAGTTGCCGAACCACGTCTTGAGAGTATAGGATTGCCCAGCCTGTAAATAACAAAACATAAAAGTTAACTAAAGTCAGCAACCCTTTTAGTAAGCACAGGGATTTTAATAATAACAAACATACACCACAAGAAAAATAATGTGTGTGCTTTGGACCACACAACTGCAGTAACTGCAGCAACTTCTTTAGTTTAGCCCCATCTATTGGCCGGTATAAATTTGTTTTTGCTTTGTTTAATGTTAATGTTGATATCTTGACAATTGTAAATGTCATGTTGCCAGACATGCCAACATAATAATTTTTTTTTATGGAGATCTATGAGATTTATGAGTAATAACTTTTAACTTCCGTTCGCCTCACTAGCTTACTCCCCAAGTCAAGCACTAAAGAAGTTTTACTTCAAACATTAAATTGATTAGTCCTAGGTGGATTTATCCCAGACTTGTTGTTGAGATTGGTGGAATTTAACACTAAATTTGATATTACATACTTTGTAATTTTATAAGCCGAGAACTTTAACATAAAATAAATAATAACTGTGAAAAATAGCCTATTTGCAATACATTATTTGACTTTACACACAAACTTTGCTTTTCAATTGTTAAACTTTTAACGACATATTAAAATGTAATCAGTAGAATGGATAAAAGTATTGTGGTATTGTGTGTGTAAAGTAAAAACTAGCGGAAAATATTTGAATGTATAAATAAATATGCATATTTCAGTCACTGAACTTATTGTTACAAGGTTTTATCATTAATGGGTTGGTTTGGTATTCTAGAATAACACCTCTGTAAATTGGTCTTTTGATGCTTATTTAAAAGGATCTCAAATATAATAGTATCTAAGCTAGGTAACAAACCTGCACAATAAGTAGGATAATAATACTGTGAATATTCATCTGTTGTCACTATCCATTTGGATCCAGACCTATATGCTGGGGCATGTATCAAAACCTGGCATGCAATCAACCCCTGAGCACCCCACGGAGACAGCTCTTTAGCTAGGAACCGTCTCATCTCTCTAGAATTTAAAACAATATCATCATCTGTCTTCAAAACATATTTCGCCATTGGACAATGATGGGAAACCCATTTTAAACCCATCACATGCTTATAAGTCATGTTGCGGTATGCATCAGTGAAGCTTCCTTGGACCATATCACCGTAATTATTACTCTCTTGCTGTATTTTCTTGTTCATAGTTGAGTTATCAGTCTCTCCAAGCAGAAAAACTATTTTTGTGGAGTCCACAGACTTTCCCCAAGTACTGCGTATAACCATACGGTTCTCGTAGTTACTAGGTTTTGAAGCTACGATTATGACCAGCAGTAATCCGGCTGGATAATCTTTACAAGGCTGGGGGTTGATTTTGAATGAAAATTTCTTTATGTCTATCAGCTGATCGTAAACATCGTTTGTTTCAACCGGAGTAGTATTGTAAGGTCCCAAAAGAGTAAATTTAGGGTCTTCAACGCGCACAATGGTGGGATTTGTGGTGAAGTAAATATCGTGAATTAACATAATGGAGAAAAAAGTGGCTAGAGCTAAGTGAAAATTTGCCATATCTAATTTTTCGATTCGTTGCCCCTCCGTCATAGCACTCGGCTCTCTCTCAGCTTAGAAGCTAAGCTGAAGAACGGGAAAGAAATATTGGTTATATTATATGTATTAACACCATTATTACATTTTATAGTCTGGACACTTTATCTAATTTACGCAAATAGAGAATGCTGAAACCACGAGGTCTGCTACTAAAACTGAAAATACGATACATATGAAGTATCAATAAAACACCGAGAAACCGATATAAAATCCAAACTCGGAGACCAAAGAGCATATAACCACTACGTTTTAAGAGACGGCACTTAGAACATTAAGTGACGTAGCATAATAAAACCAACATCGCAAAAATTATGAAGGGCTGCCAACATTTACATACAAACACACTGACAGTTTAAGAGATGTGCTAAATGTTATCGATATCTAGTGTTGTCATAACGTTAAATATTTATCGATAATTATCGAAATATCGATACTACAGTACCTATAATTATATGATATATTTTTAGGTGTTAATAAAAGGCAAATGACATACATTTAATAGCTTTATTTAGAATGTGTTACAATTCAAGTTAAATTTTCTAGGAGAACGTTTGAATATTGCTAAAGACAATATTTTATTTTTAATATCCCAGCGTTTTCCATGCGGCTTTCGCTTCTGGTTCTTAAAAGTATCTGCTTTCTAGAAGATACTTCTAGGCAGACAGCAGGTTTTTCAAAAAGTTTGTCTCTAATTTGTTTAAATTAATGGATGTTTTAGCTAGTCTTCAGAGAGTCTTTAACAGTCTTGAGATGCTGCAGAAGCTTTTCTTGTGTCCAGTTAATTCTTTTCCCCAACTGCAACAAAAAAAAAAGAATTTATTACAGACAAAAATTCGGTTAGCTTATTATGGAATTATTTTACTTGATTATTAATTCAATATATAACCTTTACTAAATTTGTGATATTCTAGGATCTCTGGCCCGGTACAAACATACAAAAAAAAACTTACCAGTAGACTTTCTATTTCTTGTGTGACTATGCACAAAAATTCTACTGAGGTACTGGTGGATGATTTAGATTCAACCTCTGAGTCAGGGAACCTGTAAATGAAATATTTTCAAAATAAATCAGGGTAAATTTTTACCATCAGGTGTAGTGAAATGATGCTGGCATATAAAAACATAATAATAAAACAAATACTGACCTAATTTTATCTTCATATTATATTTCATTTCCGTTGCAACAACACTAGATGTACTTTCTGTTACAATAACAGAAGTTGATACAATTGGTAGGCACATATTCCAGTTCCATACACATTGCAGAACTGAACTATATTTTTTTGTCAAATCTGAAATATAAAAAGTATAAAATATAAAGAACTAAAGAGAGTATACTCGTTGTATGTTAGATTGGCAGACCACACTGTGTATGAGCTGGTTTGTTAGTTGTACTTATGATTTATAAAAATATTTATTTAAATATGACACATGATTATTCAATAGTAAGCTTCAACTGCAGCAAAAGTTCATTGGTCTGATTAATACTTTAATAAAGTACCCCATTAGTACAATCACCGAGGATTGCTTGAACAGAAGAATAATACTTATTAGCATATTAACATTATTATGCTGTCTGTACCTACATGTTCAATCATTACGTTAAATCAATAACAAATAAGCATTCAGACCCATCAGAGTCAGCATTGTAATTACTCACCTCATGAAAATGGTGCTCTTTGACATCCAATTTTTAGAGAAAAATCAACAAATAACTCCTGTGGAAGAGGGAACTGTGGTAGGTTCAATTTGGGCACAGCAGTTTTCAGTAGACGATTTCCATTCTTATTAAAATCTTCTGCAGCAAAATGCATGCCACATACAAATTACACACTTATGGAATGATTTGCAAATAGAGTCCCTGTCTCGTAAATACATTTTACAAAAACCACACAACAGTATCACATCAGACGGAAAGTTCACGTTAATCGGAGGAGAAGAATCAACTCCACAATAATAACGTAGTATCGACACACAAATCAGTAGAAACTATAAAATTATAACAGATATACGCGGAGATATAGAGAACGGCCGGTATAAATTTGTTTAATTTTAATGTCGCCATCTTGACAATTGTAAATTGTCATTTTACCGTATATACCGTAGACAACATAATAATACAAATTTTAAGTAATTTTTAGCCTTGGTATGTTGACAATGGAGATCTACGTGACTAGTACAACCTGTGCGAGTTAGCTAGATACATGGTGTGTGCCTGCGAATGGCAGCGAGGTGCCTAGTTAATTCGTCCGGGTTGCAATAGCATTTCAATGTACTGAGTGACCACCCACTCGGAGACTTTTTGTTTTGTTTTGTTCACACTTGACAGAATTGAAGAATTTGCGAAATTAGTAAACATATTTAATGTCACTGTCAAAATTATCACATTGATGTCATCTGATTTGACAGCGACCTGCTAGCTTCTTTTTCTGTGGTTTAACCCACACTTTATTGTTAATTTAGCCCTATAAAATATGATTGAAAAAGTTTGTTAATAGTTATATTTCCTTTTTTGGGATAGTAAGCTAAGACTAAATATGCATTACATTTAATGTGCTTTCAGAAAAATGCTCACCCATAAATGTCTGGTCGGAGAGAGGTAACGCTCCCGACAACTCGCGGCTAAGCGCCGCTGTCATTCATACCTAGTATCTCTAAATAGTCTGTGATTCATACCCTATACTGCGTCTGTGTGTAAAAGTTCTCATGCCCGTATGTATTGCAGTCGGCGACATTTCTTTACCTTGTTAGGTAGGTAACTTATTACCGATTCTCATACAATTTTGATGGTCCAATACAGCGGTATTCAAGTATAGTTAATATTCAAAGTCATCAATGTAGGTGAGTGAGTAACATCAACAAAGTGTCAAACTCAGTAACGCCCAGTCAGGTGCCTCCGTAATAGAAGGGAAGTCGGCCCTTGAGCACGACTGCGACGACGACGGTGTCAAACAGCGGTCAACATTGCGCGTGTGGAATCATCAGGCGTCGATAAAACCATTTAAAACTAGGCACCGAAATACTAACCAATAAAATTCTGGGTGAAAATGTTAAATGGCAACCCAAAGGAAAGGGCTCATCTACACATAAATATATAACAAAACTATATTTGGTCTAAAACTGTATTTTGAATATTTTTACAAATTTTTTATTCTATAAATCTCTTGTTTTAATTTCCACTGCTACACTGGTATGCCAAAACAAAGAAAAAAAAATAATTCGGAAAAATATACTACATAAGACTGGAATTATATTAATAAGCAAAAATTATGCAACAGGGATATAAAATCACTGGAATTCAACTCGCACAAGACCAATGCAACCATACAATTCTCCATTCCCCAACCGATTGCAGAGAGAGAAATAAATATAAAAAAAACTATATAGAAAATCTTTTATAAATTTACTTTGGTGTTGTCTCATTTCATTTCTAAAATAATTAAGAAAATAAAATATTGCCTTGAAATATTACCATTGCGTTGCTGTAGTCACGATGTAAGCACGAATCAGTCCAGTAAACGAGCCGTCAACCTTAAATCCAATACTATGTGAAGCCAAAAAAAAACACATAAAAAAACCTATACTAAGGTCCGTATTACAGAACGATGCTCAGTCATCGATCGGTGCTCAAGCAGAGATTTCATTCATAAAGGTCCATATTATAGAACGGTGCTCAGTCATCGATCGGTGCTCAAGCAGAGATTTCATTCATAAAGGTCCGTATTAAAGAACGATGCTCAGTCATCGATCGGTGCTCAAGCAGAGATTTCATTCATAAAGGTCCATATTATAGAACGATGCTCAGTCATCGATCTGTGATCAAGCAGAGATTTCATTCATAAAGGTCCGTATTATAGAACGTTGCTCAGACATCGATCGGTGCTCATTCGTGAGTGAAGTGCAGTCCTCGATTTCTCTACTAGACTAGATTTCTCTACTAGCGAACTGAGTATAGAGCTAGCTACCTAAGCGAGTATTTTATTTACTCAAAAATCCCAAAAACTCAGCTTTGGTTATTATGGTTTTATCATCTCAATACAGTTCCGAAGTAGGTCGAACTTGCTCGAGTGGCATTACCGCGGCCAATAATGCGCTCGGCAACCACGAGTGAACTGCATCGTACTTGACCTGGGGGTAGTATTTTTGAAGTAAAACTTCTTTACGCACGCTTGACTTGGGGAGTAAGCTGGTGAATGCTAGGCGAACGGAAGTTGAAGTTGGTTCACGTAGATAGGTACAATCATTATATCTAATTCGGAAACTTCGTATTGCAAGTAGCTATGTACTTATATACGAGTACGAGTATATAGAGTGAACTTTGGGTAGTACCTAATTATCTCAGCAGACTAGTAGAACGACGCAGGTTCAAATCCCGTTAAATCTTGAAAATGAAATGGTGTTCATTATTAGGTAAGCGTGTCAGTTTAAAAGAGCTGCACCGATTTGGCAAATTTTTTTTGAATGTTTGACAAAGTTCGAATTAGGTTTCTATAGAAAGAAACATTGGAAATTTTCAAGGAAAAATGTAACATTCGGAAAAATCCTGAATGTCGAACGTTATGCAATGGGATTTTATGTACCTATATGGGTTCGTATTATATCTATTACATATACAAATATTTTTCGATTACTGATTAAGTAGGCACATAAAGTTATTATTTCGTTTGTTTAAATCATTTATTATTTCTATAACTCTTTATTATTCATAAATTGTATCATTTTGTTTAAATTATTATTGAGGTATACTTTGTACCTAAATAGTAGTTAACCTACGCACTTTATGAATGTATCCAGTTCCTATGATTGATAAAAAAGTACCTAATTTTCGATGTGTTTGCTTAACTTTGTTATGCAGGTAGGTTATGATGTGAACGCACACTACACGGGGGTCTATCTAAGGATTACGGATTAAGTCAAGTGGGTGGAATTGTCATTGTACAGTATTTTATAAAATACAGCCAAATGCGCATGTCCAAGTTTAAAGCTCGACAACTCTGGTCAAGATGATTCAAAAGCTGCCGGTCGCGGCATTCCAGTAACCGCGGTTTCGAAGGCAACCGCCACTTCGCGCTAGCCACATAATTAAAAACCATTTTTATTAGTCATCTAACTAAAACTAATACTCTTCTTTTGTCTTTAATCAATGATCTAAAATTTAGGAATGATTTCAAAAGTAATTCGTTTTCAAAAGCTTAAAATTATTCAGTATTTTTAAGTGGTGAAGGTACCTGCCTGCTTCAAAATTTCCAAGATGGCGGCTGGTAGGCTGCTGTGGGCGACGACGGTTCTTCTACGGTTGTGGCTTGGGGCGTCAGATTTGTGTTATGCTCAGTAAGTTTTATATTGTTTGTCCCCATTAGGGATAATTAGGTCCAAATTAAATCTAAGATCGTAAACTTGGTCTCACATTTTGTAGCCTGAGTAACATCATGAATGCATTAAACGCTGATGACTAAGAACAATAAAATCATAAAACTTTTTTTCATAATATTATACCTCTTTATAAAATTAAAGTAGGTACTTATACCTAAAAGTACGGTTGGTCATGCCCTCGGTTGGTGTTCCATTCCATGTGCCGCCGCCGCCGTACCAATAGGATGCTATTTCGAAGTTGGAACAGATACGTACTACGAAAACCTTTTTTAGAGTCGGATAAAAACGATTTCACTAAAATAATATCAACATTTCGGTCTAGTAATTTAATTATCTTGGCGTATTAATAATAAGTCTTACGTTCTCTATTATGTGGGTACTTAATCATGTTGTGTTGCATTGACGTAGTAAAATTATAAAAAAAAAATATTAAAAAATATTAACTTGTTCGTGTACTTCGCACTGAACTAAATGTAATAGCTTAGGAACTAACAACATATCGGTCAATTTGAAAAAATGTTACATTAGCAACCAACGTATTTTAGCTTCTACACTAATCATAATATCAAATTGCACAAAACTACCTTAGATATTTTTTTTACCGGCAAAGTGCCTTTATTCTTCCAACTAAATACTACAATGATATAATAACTACTACTAAGCACTACGTAGACATTTGTGCGATATTTGTAGACAAAAACCATCTAGGTGAATTAAGTTTCTTATTACTGCAGTCGCTTATTTGGCAAAACCAAATCACACTAATCACACTAACATTTTAAAGGCGAAGGTTTGTATGTGTGTTCGTGGGTATGTGTGTATGTTTGTTACTTCTTCACGCTCAAACGGCTGAATAGATTTGGATGAAATTCGATACCAAGATAGCTTATACACTGAATTAACATATAGGCTACATTTTATCCCGGAAAAGTGAAATTTTCCCATGGGATGAGCCTATATATATTAGTTTTATTCCGCGGGTATAAACCGCGGGGCGCAACTAGTAAACAATAAAACAGCTAGCTGCTGACAATGATGAAACTAATTAATAGGTTTATTAGGTACTTGGGTTTGAATATACGCGAGCTTACTGGTGGGAAACTATGAAGGGGGAACGTGACATAATATCTACTTGCAACCTGTGACACACACACTCTCCTTGCTTATCTGTCTCTCTCACAGCCTGTGAGAGAGAGATCTATTTTAAAATATCATCAAAGAGAATACAAATACCAGTTTTTCGATATTGGTTATAGGCACAGCATTTGACCACTGCCTCGCTTGATGTTAAGACGTGGCCTAAGATGAGGCATGTTTGCCCAAAATCATTTCAGAATATCATCACACTAATATTATGTGTATTATATATAATAATAGTATGTGTGTATGTTCGTTACTTCTTCACGCTCAAACGGCTGAATGGATTTGGATGACATTCGGTACCAAGATAGCTTATACACTGGATTAACATGTAGGCTACATTTTATCCCGGAAAAGTGTAATTTTCCCGGGGGATGAGCTAATAATTAAAATACTTTTTATACGCGGGTGAAACGGGCGCAACTAGTAACTAATAAGCCGGCTACACTATGTGGTCAAATAAACTTAAACTCTTCTCCAGATCAACCCTCCTGACGTTCCAAGACCTGCTTCCGGAAGATCCTCGTGCCTACGACAAGATGCGTCCTCCGAAGGTGAACGACCAGCCGACCACCGTCAACTTTCACGTCACTGTCATGGGGTTGGACTCTATAGATGAGAATTCGATGGTAAACGAACAGTCCTATTTAAATACGCTACAGTGTTCTGCAGTAATAACGCCCTAAAATCAGATACATAAATCCTGGACTATCCCTAGCTAAGATTCCCCATGTTTCGAGACCCAGGAACTACGAGGCCCATGGTCCCACAATCCCCAGACTCAGTACTAATATTTGCCTTTTTATTGTGCACAAAGTCAAGTCTTGTCAAAGTGCTAAAAATAGCCTATCACATCACATTATCACACTAATCACACTAATATTATAAAGGCGAAAATTTATATGTATGTATGTTTGTTACTCCTTCACGCTCAAACGGCTGAATGGATTTGGATGAAATTCAGTACCAAGATAGCTTATAAGCTGGATTAACATATAGGCTACATTTTATCCCGGAAAAAAGAAATGTTCCCGTGGGATGAGCAAATAATTAAAATACTTTTTATCCGCGGGTGAAACCGCGGGGCGCAACTAGTTTGCATTAAATCTTTTGACTTTGTCCTGTCGCGCAGGAATCGAGCCTGCCACATCCGGGCTATGAGCCGACCCTGCTCGACCACCACACCACAGAGGCTTCTCCTTTGTTATACTTAAAGCTTTTGATTAGACAGATATGAAAATTTTGAAAATTACGAGTATAATTACTTTGACATGCCATAATGTCGGTATAGGTCAGCCAATATGACAAACCTTAATCACTATTTTTGACACCATCAGACGTATGCTGCAGACATATTCTTCGCTCAAACCTGGAAGGACTTCCGGCTGAGGCTGCCTGAGAACATGACTTCGGAATACAGGTAGGTGGTATTGCAGTATAGTCAGTCCTCGTAGATGACCCAAAATTGAAAAATTTTTTCAAAATATAAATCGAACTCAAAAAATTTGCAGTGGTGTAAGGTTTTATTCTTTACTAGCTTCTGCCAGGGGCTTCGTCTGCGTGGCCTATAGGAAACGAAGAATTTTCTTTTGATAATTCAATCACCCATTTCACCCTCTTTAGGGTGGAATTTCGAATAAACCTTTTTTAGTGGATAGGTAGACACCTACACTTTACAAAGAACACACCCTTCAAATTTCAAGTCTCTAGGACCAGCGGTTTAGGCTGTGCGTTGATATATAAGTCAGTCATTCAGTCATGACTTTTAATTTTATATGTATAAAAGATGATTTCTTTACAACCATAACTATCTGTCATAAAAACTTAGTTCCACGTACGGAATTGTGCACACACATTTTTTTATTTCAGCACCATTCCGGTCATGTTCGTGGTTTGCTTAATGCTTATTTTGGCGCAGTAAAAAATCGCAAACCAAAATTTAATAAACATATAATATGGAAACTAACGTGGTTTTCACACATTTTGTATTATTTATTGAAACTATAGTCGGATAGTCCGGCCAATTTTTCACATTGGGAGTAAATCCCGTACAAATAATACAAAACATATAATATGAATAAAATTAATATTATAAAAACACGTCAGCAGATTTTATTCCAAATTTCACTTACAGTTACGGTTTATTTGACAGAAATGTCCATCTTAACATTCTCAATGTGGCAACCAAAATTACACTAAACTTAGAGATATGTACTACGCTAGAACCCACGCATATAAACCGATAGACCATAAAAAACCATGCATTTACTTTTAAACAGCGTCGTCTTCACAGATTGCTGGACCTGGACTGGCTGAAGCACATGTGGCGGCCGGACTCTTTCTTCAAGAACGCCAAGTCGGTAACCTTCCAAACGATGACGATTCCCAATCACTACGTCTGGCTGTACAAGGATAAGACCATCTTGTACATGGTCAAGCTGACCCTGAAGCTATCATGTGCCATGAACTTCCTGATCTACCCTCATGATACCCAGGAGTGCAAGCTGCAGATGGAGAGCCGTAAGTTTTCCTTACATATTTTTCTTTGGTTGATTGATGATTTGACGGGCTAGTCGTTCAACTGATGTTAAGCGATACGGCCGCCCATAACAGAACAGTGTCAGTTGGAACTCTAAAATATAAAGTTTCACGTGACACTGCACTACGCAAA
Source organism: Ennomos fuscantarius (assembly GCA_905220475.3). Lineage (NCBI taxonomy): Eukaryota > Metazoa > Arthropoda > Insecta > Lepidoptera > Geometridae > Ennomos > Ennomos fuscantarius. The sequence goes on along the minus strand of HG992048.1, from coordinate 10,270,355 downwards.
TCATCCTGAGGCATCAGCACTGTCTGGTAATAAGATTACTCGACTGTGAGAACAGATAATAAATTACACAGATAATAAAGTCTCAATTGCCCAGTATTTTCACTAGCTTCAATGCCCTTCAAACCGGAACACATAGTGCTTGCTTACTGCTGCTTGGCGGCAAACAGTGGTACGTACCTTGACGAACTTTGCAGAAAAGTCCAATCAAAAACCTCACGAAAGCCGAAATGTTTTAGAAAGAAGAGAAAGATTGAAATGGCCTGCTATGCTGTCGTTATATTGCGTCAAAGTCACTTGTCAGTCAGGCCGTTCCCGTGCGTAAATTCAACCACTAGACAAAGATATCTGTTGCAGTAAAAAGGTCTGAAAATTCGCAATATAAATCTTAGTCGTAACAGCAGCAAACCAAAATAAAGCGTCCGAAAATAAAGTCATCAACAAAATGTCTAAGTCTTCAAAATACGCACAACTTTTATCTGTCAGGAACAAAGACCCTAAGGATCCGAGGAGTCCACAATTAGACGGTGTCGAAGTGTCGAGTGTCAAGTGCCAGTGTCGGCGCAACTGGAGGACACTCCGCTCCATGAACGGATAACGAGCTACACGAGTCTCCGACACTTGTATTACCGGGATACATTTTTGTTTCTGGCTTTATTTGACAAGAGTTTTATCCAGGTCTATAATCTAGGTATTGTAAGATGTTGTCATGTATATATTGCTTCTGAAGTGATGTTTACTTTCTCCATGCGTCCGAAAATTAATGTTAATGTTTATCACAAAAATAAGAACATCATGTAGACTGTACTTGAAGTCGAAATACACATTATTAAGCATAACTCAGAAACAACCCATCAGACCTTGATCAAATTAAAATGAAACTACCTACACGGAAAGCACCAGCTTTCAAATATAAAAAATATCATAAAAATTGGTTCACCCAGTCGAAAGTTCTGAGGTAACAAACATAAAAAAACAAGGTATGTCAATAGGTCAATCAATTATGAATTTAAGTTCCACGTATTGTGGAAGGTCCCATCCCTCGTGAGGAAAAAAGCGCTAAGTACTCTTAATTATAATTAACTAGCTGAGCCCTGCGGCTTTACCCGCGTGGTAAAATTTGTCTAAATTTTTCTATTTTTTTCTTTCATAAGAACCTTATCCTGACAATAATAAACACAACGAAAATAGAATTAGCGAAAAAGTTCCATCCGTTCACGCGTGATGCGATGACCAAGAGAAATAGAGATTAATTTTTATGTATTAAAGTTATTTATTTATAGATATATATTTTGTTTACCTATAAAAAAGCTCCACTAGAACAAAAAAAGGAAAAAAAAGAAAAAGAGAAAAATAGGAAAAAAGAAAAAACAGGAGAAAAGAAAAGAAAGGAAGAAAAAAAGGAAAAGTGTAAATAAATCCCTCCATAATAACACAACTAACAATATGTAAGTAGATATTAAAAAAGAGCATGGACCCAGGAGTCTAAAACACACACAGAGTGGTAAAACAGCATTAAAAAAAAGCACCACTCATATCTCAAGTGTCTATAATCATCTACAGATATACAAACGTAAACCCAAAATATTATATTATTCCATTTTCCACATTTTTCAGTTTCCCTTTGACAACCAATCATGCTAAAAGGGCGTCGTCAAACAAATGCAGCGGTGCAATAATGAGATGGTGTCTTCACAGTGAAAACTGTTATTATATCTGTGGTGTGGATATATGGTGGCATCTCACTAAAGACAATAGGGGAGCTCGTCTCTATTTGGTTTTTGGCGGGAACGCGAAAAAGATCGCGTCGCCGCATTGTATTATTTTCCAAAACTTGTGAAATTTTCAGTGTTAGTGCATAAAATTGATGGCATTTTATTCGTTAAGTGCAGGATTACAGCATGTGGGAAAGTGGTATATATAATGATGGTGAAATGTTTCTTTTCGTGTTGTTTCCAAAACTCCATAGAAGCTTCTGGTAGAGCCACCACTTTACTAGGAGTATGACTTCACTAGACTTGACACATAAATGTCGACGATAAAAATTGGTATTTTTATTTTCCAGACTTGACAGGTGACAAACTAAATAATGAGGTGTGTTAGTGTTGTAGTTACCAAGTTACAATGACTTTTGTCCGTAGGTTTGAATTGTTCCATAATATGGCAGTTACATGATTTACGTAGGTATTAAATCTTAAGCTGTTGGGATTTAATTCAATAATAACCTCCAACAATCACTTACATACCCTAGACTATACCATCTTGGACCCTAAGACCCCCTGTAGCTAGGGACACATGAATTACTAGGACCATGGTTCCACAACCCCCAGACACGGAAATTGAACCTGCCGCCTTCAGGCTACGAGACGACCTCCTCAACCACGACACCATAGATAATATTCGAAAGTATACCTAATCTTTATAAATCCTAAATTCCTTTAGTTTTCTAGGGTTACCCTAGAAAATGGAAATTTGGATTTATAAAAATTATAATACAGGTATATATTTTTGTTTGATAGATTTAATAATTTGTAATTTTTAATAGTTTGAATTAATATTGACATTTTTATCGTGTATTATAATCATATACTTAGTTTTTTTTTCAAACTTGTCTAGCATTTGAAAACGCTCTCATGCACGCTGATGGGAAGTGACGATGCGATCGAACGTGGCATGTTTTCATATGACTAAGAATTCTAAATTACCTTTTCATTCTTTCAACTAAAAATTAAAACGATGGGTATAACAACTACTACTAAACACTACCACTACAAAAAAAAATTGTATTAACTGTATTCTAGCCGCGATGACCTATAGACAGTCCAAATGCTCCAGCCCACTACCAGTATGTTGCGTAACATGCTGGCAGCATTGCCCCGTTGAATACCACTGATTCGTTGTGCCAATAAATGCCAGCATTATATAGTTTTCTTAGATATACCACAAAACGATTAGACGACAAGAAAATGTAGATCCATATCATCACTCAGGGATAAGATTCGCCACATAAAACTTCCACCTATCAGATCCGATAATAATCAACCTCATGCAACCCTCGAGAAAAAATCTATTTATAGTATAGCCCACCACTCGATCCTCCTTTACACATCTTGGCAACATTAAGGCCCTCTGATAGGAATCGCGCTGAGTCGCCATCTCAAGACTCTTGTCCCACATTTGAGGAGCTCTCCAGTCCGTATTGCCGTCTAACTTTGCTTACGAGCTTTTGAGAGTTAATGCGTGGAGGTATATTTGTGGATAATGATTCCATGTGTATTTTTATTTTTATACCAACTGACCAGCCCCGGCTTCGTGCGGGTGTTTAGTTTTTATTGTTTTTTCCCCTATATTGTTTTGTAATCTGTGGTGAAGGAAAACATCGTGAGGAAACTTCTATCTTTAAATCTTGAGGCCATGACTGTATCAATAAGAAGGCTTGAAGACTTGACTGTATTATAAACATTTGACAGCCTCTGTGGTGTGGTGATTGAGCAGGTCTGCTCATAGCCCGTGCCATAGGCAGTGGGTTCGCTTCCCGCGACAGGAAAAGTATTTGTGCAAGTATATAAGCTGAAAAAAAAGCGCAAATTCTTGTCCTGAGTCTGGGTCTTGTCCCTAGACACAAGGAATCCTAATTAGGGTCTAGGATCTATGTATGTAATCGTTGGACGTTATTGTTATTAATAAAGCTTGAAGACATGACTGTATCATTAAGGAGGCTTATGTCTTAGCTCTGGGAATGTACTGGGCTGATGCAGGGTAGTAGCTAGAGACGAATATGAGGTAGGACATAAAAAAATTATCATAAAACGGCCGTGGACTGATGACGATACATTTTAAACCTATAACTACCACCAATTTCACATTTGCAATGCCGCATAGAACTTTGCATTCAAAAATTAACAAACACTATTTACTCACCACCTTTAATTTTTAACTGTTGCAGTGTCTCACACGACAGCTGACCTGATCTTCCAGTGGGACCCTGAAGTGCCCCTGGTGGTGGATGAGCACATCGAGCTGCCGCAACTGGAGCTGGTGCAGAATACTACTGCTGACTGTACGCAGGTCTATTCTACTGGTGAGTTTACCGTACTCTCGGACCTACTCGTACCAGAAATGTGTTTTATGCTATAGTAACAAAAAATGTGTACCTCCTGATGGAAAGAGGTCACCGTAGCCTACGGGCATCTGTAACTCTGGACATGCACTTGTGAGGACCGGTACTCTACTGACCCTCCCTTTAAAATGCTGCTTGTTCTAACTCTGACGAAAGAACGCTGGTGGAATCTCATTCCATCTTAGATACATGCATGACGCATAAATCGATCGTATGTAACTTCTATGATTCAATAATGTTGTGTGGATGAGCTTCTTAACGGCGGCGAGGGTGTGAGAGTGTGAGAGTGGCGGCGAGATGGCAGAAACGCGATGCCGCGAGGCGGGTGTATTTAAATCGAATTACCTTAGTTTATCAGTGCATCGCTCTCCATTGTAAATTAGATACCTTTGTATTCCTTGTAAAATTGTATTATATGGCGTGCACCTACAATAAAGAGCTTTTTTATGTTACTTGATGCTTGATGTTGTTCGCCTGATGTTAATTGGCCGCCCATTACAAAACTCTAAAATATAGAGTTTCGCGCGACTGAGGCATCAGCACAGACTGGTAATAATATTACTCGACTGTGAGATCAGATCAGTCTCACTTGCCCAGTAATTTTACTAGCTACAGTGCCCTTCAAAGCGGAACACAGTAGTGCTTGCGCACTACTGCTTGGTGGCAGAATAACTGGCAAAGTGGCGGTACCTAGACGAACTAAGCAGAAAAGTCCTACCACCTAGTAAAAGTAGTAGTAAGTAGTAGTTTATCTATTTATCTATATATTAAAGACATCACAAAAATAATAGCTATAGAGACTAATAAAAAACAAAAAAACTAGGACATCCTCAAATACCAAACACTTTTCTAGACTTGTTATTAATTAGTAGAATGATTGCAAACAATCCTAATCTAATGTGATCCATCATAAAAAGTCCATCTTCGACGTTAATCCGAGAAATGACCCACTTTGACTGATAACATCGCACTAATTCGTAATCTAGGTGGAAACACGACTATTTTTAGTTATATCAGTTGCTTGTAGGTAGTTTAATAATTTTGGTACCTACCTTTGTTGCATAAATACTTAATTATTATATAACCTTCAATACAAAACTAAACTAGGTACAAAAAATAAAATATACTTAAGAACTTAAAATAAATAAATACTTATGATTTAAAATAACCCGTTGGTGGAAGGGACAGTGCCCAAAATGCTGGCAGCGTTACCACGTTGAATATGGCAATGCTTATTTTTTCGGCAATAAAAAAAATCATTTTTGGAAATACTAGCAAAAACACTAAGAAAACAATAACCTTTGTTACTAGGTATTATTGATGTTCACTCATGAAAAAAGGCTGATGTAGCTACACACTTGCACATTCGTTGTATTTTGCCGATCATACAAAACGCATCAAATCATAAATGACGCTTGCTGTATGTGCCAGTCGTCATCCTGGACCTTAGGGTCCTAGTCAGCTAGGACTCCCTGTGTCTAGGGATCCAGGAACTACGAGGTCGACCATGGTCCCACAACACCTAGACACAGAACAAGTATTTGCGCTCATTTTTATTTATTTATTTATTTATTCATATTAGGAAAACTTACAGCCAAAATACATATAAAAACGTAAACTTACAGTAAAAGAAACTAGGCCAGTTACAAGTTTCCACCTATAGAAACATTAGTATATAAAGAAATAAGCTCGTAGTAGGTAGCTAATGAAGTTAGCATGAGACCTATTTAGTAATGTTAATAAGTTTGAGAAACAAAAAATTCAGATGCCAATTTTTGCCTTATGGAACGCTCCCCGCCAAAGAAAATGTCATAAGCATTATTAATCTTTAAAAAGTCATTAAGTCATTTTCTGTGCATAAGCTGCTTAAATAATAGGTCTTTACCTATGAAATTGCCGTATTGCAGTACAGACTTTTTCAAACAAAAAAAAGTTTTGATTGGCTATGAATTCTAAATTCAAATTAATTTTGTTTTAAAAATATGACGGCGGCTACGTCCAGTTATAAACTCTATGCACAGCGATCGAGCACCGTAATTTACCCTGTGGTGGCATTAAATGTATTACAGGGGCAGCACCGGCAACTGTCATGGCGGCCCTACCTGTCTGGCTATATAAAGGGATCGATTGGTGTGCTACGGATCATTCTTGTTCCAGACACGGCGCGGTGTGGACATGCTGAAGGCCTATAGTTATATAGGTTGCAACCTACCCACAACACGTTCCTGCCCACATCAGAAGTGGGATTGCCCATTTCTACATCACTCTTCAAGCAACGCGAAACGTGACGAGACGTGATGTGAATGATGACGTGACGGCGGGTGACACTAATATCAAATTTAGTTGCAGGGTTAACCCAACAGTGAAAAAAAAAATGGAAAAAATGTAACGATTCGTTTTTTTCGAGAAAAAAAGAGAATGTAAAAATGATGACAAGAAAAATGTGTCTGAATGCTAAAGGGATAATCTATCCGGACTAGCACTAATGGTCCATAAAAAAAAATGTTGGTTGCTAAAGGGATATCTATCCGGTCTAGCACTATTTGGTCCATTAAAAAAATGTACGAATGATGATTTTTGGTTGCTATAGGGATATCTATCCGGTTAGCATTATTCGGTCCATTTTTATAAATGAAGGTATACTAATGGTCCTGAAGGGTTAACCCTGACGATGACTGGAAGGTTAAAATACTTTTGACTAATCAAATTGAAAACTAATGTTTTGACTTTGACTTAGACTCCAAGTTTAACTCAATTTAATTGTCAGGATGAACGAGCAATAACACTGATGTCCCTCACCAGGTACATAGTGAAGCTAAGCGTACGAGGACGTACGCACGTCAGTATGGCCGTGACGGCGGCTACGTCCAGTTATAAACTCTATGCACAGCGATCGAGCACCGTAATTTACCCTGTGGTGGCATTAAATGTATTACAGGGGCAGCACCGGCAACTGTCATGGCGGCCCTACCTGTCTGGCTATATAAAGGGATCGATTGGTGTGCTACGGATCATTCTTGTTCCAGACACGGCGCGGTGTGGACATGCTGAAGGCCTATAGTTATATAGGTTGCAACCTACCCACAACACGTTCCTGCCCACAAATATGACATTCTATTTACAATATAAGTCTTTTGTTTATTGATTAGCGTTGTATTTTCATTACATTTCAACATTTTTCCTCATAATGGATACTTTGAAATTTCGTGTAATAATGGAATATGAGTTCCGTCGTGGCACCAACGCGGCACAAACGACACTTAACATCAACGACGTTTACGGAGAGAACTGTACAAACGAACGTACAACCCGTTATTGGTTTGCTCGGTTCCGTTCTGGGAATTTTGACTTGAAAAATGAACCTCGTGGTCGTCCGGAAACTTTGGTCAACAATGGTGAATTAAAGGCGATTGTGGAAGCTGATGAATCTCAATCTACAGCTGTGCTGGCAGTAGCTTTTGAAGTTAGCATCAAAACAATATTGGTCCATTTGCGACAGATTGGCAAGATAAAAAAGCTTGATAGATGGGTGCCCCACGAACTTAACGATCGCCAGCGCAACGTACGCGTCGAGACTTGCCTTGCGCTGCTTAACAGGCACAGAAATGAAGGAATTTTGAACCGAATTGTTACGTGCGACGAAAAATGGATTCTTTTTGACAATCGAAAGCGCTCAGCAAGTTGGTTAGATCCTGGTTCGGTACCAAAGCAATGTGCAAAACGAAAAATGACCCCTAGAAAGGTGATGGTCACAGTTTGGTGGTCTAGTGCTGGTGTGATTCATCATAGCTGTAAAGGACGGCAAGCCTGCAAACATGCGGCCTGAACATGTGGCCCGCGAGCAAGGGCAATAATGGGTAGAAATGGACGGGATGGACGCTGCCATTGTTCGCGGGCATAGCGATGCACGTGTTTGGGTTGCGGAGCGGCTTAGATCTAAGCTTTGTTATAGGAATAAGTTTATGTTATAGGGAACAATAGTCTATTTAGAAATAAATGTATAAGAACGAAACAATAAAGGGCAGTCGCCAGTCAGCGTCGGCAGTCGGCAGTCGTCAGTTGAGAGTCGAGCGTTGAGCATTGAACGAGAACGTGTTGTTTTATTTCATACAGTCCACTTATTTATTAGACCAGAATTGCGAGCACGATCGCCTCCGCAAAATTTGGTCCTTGCAAGCCGAATCCCTGAACCATTGAACCGATCGTCATGGTATCGACAAGGAACCGGAAGAGCAAGAGCGACACAGAAGAACGAAACGAACAAGAACTGTGTCGCGTGGAACAGGAACAACGACGAAGACTGTCAAAGGAGCCATCGGCTTCGCTTTCCACGACCGGGAGCGAAGATATGGCGGCCGGAACGTCACGTGCTATTTTTGACACGGCCACTACGCAAGAACGAACAGAACTGCGAGCACGATCGCCTCCGCAATCGCATCGAACAACGAATTCCACACTACAGCTGCGGCTAGCGGAATTAGAAGCGGCGGAGAAGCTCGCGGTAATTAAACGGCAAGAGCTTGCCATGGAAGCGGATCTCGTGAAGAAACGATTGGCTGCTCAAGTAGCTACGATCGAGGACAACAAAAGTCTGTGCGAGGTGCCAATCGCCGACGAACTCCAAAGAGTCGATGCCTGGCTCAAGAACACGTCCACAGTACGGGGGGAGCGCGACGAACCACCGCGCGCCACGAACCTAGGAGAACGGAAAGCGCACTTCGATCGACGCGGACGATCTCCAACTCCGGACAGATCCAGATGCATTGACACGCAGTTGGCGGAGGCGTTGGGTAAAATGGCACGAATACATCGCGGGTACAGCTGTGATCTGCCCATCTTCAGCGGATCACCGAACGAGTGGCTTCCTTTCAAAGCCGCTGTGCGGGACTCTATGAGCATTTACAAAATCCCGCCGACGGAGAACCTACTACGCCTGAGAAATTGCCTGAAAGGTGAAGCGCGTGACGCCGTGGCCGCTCTACTATACACGGCCACCGATCCAGACGTCGTCATGCGCACTCTAGAGCAGAGTTTCGGAAGGCCGGAGGTGATTATCGACCGTATGTTAGAAGATCTGAAGAAAATGCCTAAGCCCGGTCTATCCGCTACAGATCTCAATAGCTTCGCGATAAAAGTCCAGAACGTGGTGTGTGTCCTGCAGAACATAGATCGTCGTGGATATCTGCACACGCCACAATTGTCACGAGAAGTCCTTGAAAAGCTAAGCCCGCATATCAAGAGCAAGTGGTGCGAATACGCGTATGAGCACTGTACGACGAACGAACCCGAGATAGTGATGTTGTCTCGCTTCCTAATGCGTGAGGCGGACATCGCGTTGCGTTTTACATTTGCACCGACCACTAACGCGGCGGCAAATCGAGAAACGAAGAACGCGCCTGCGGTACAAAGGAAAAAGAACGTAGTGTACAACACGGAAGAAGCGGAGGAAACGAACCGGTGCCCGAACTGCAACGACACGCACGTGTTATTTAAGTGCCCTAGTTACCGAGCGTTGAACGTGGACCAAAGATGGAACGTGGTTCGCGATAAGGGCCTTTGTTTCAAGTGCGTGGAGAAGAAACATCGCCGTTTCCAGTGTAAGGCGAAATTGTGCAGCGTGAACGGGTGTCGTCGGCCTCACCATTCGTCACTACACGAAGAGCAAAATGAGCGATGTACTACCGAGCCAGCGAAGCAACAAGCGGAGTCGAAGACGGGCCACGACGCAGTCGTACTGTCGGTAGCATCTCACAACGCTACCGGCAATCGTGAGATTATGCTGAAAGTGTGCCCTGTCGTCGTTTCCGGGCCCCGAGGAGAGGTAGCGACATATGCGTTGCTTGATGAAGGTGCAACGATTACTTTGATCGATGAAGATTTGGCGAGAAGCATCGGTGCAGATGGCCCCACTCAACCTCTACACATGAGTGGCGTGAACAAGTCCCAAGAAGAGGTGACTAGCAGACTCGTCAAGGTTGGCATACGGGGCAAGAAGGAGAGCTCAATGTACGAGCTGAAAGCGCGCACCATACGTGACCTGAGGCTTCGAGAACAGTCGGTGTCACGATCGCTATTACAACACCGACATCTACGAGACCTGCTAGAGAGCGAGGTGTGCTACGATCTGGCACGCCCGCGCATTCTAGTAGGTACTGATCATTGGGAGATGATCGTTTCCCGAGAGCTACGCATCGGCGGCCCCGAGCAACCGGCCGCATCAAGAACACAACTCGGCTGGGTGGTGCACGGAACCGCACCGCGCAGCGCGATTGACAAAAGCGAGAGCGTGCTCCACGTGTACGCTCTCGATCAACGTGTGTGCGAGAGCGAGACGCACAATCGACGGCTACGTGATCTAGTCAAAGCGCATTTTCGAGTTGACGCACTGGGTGTCACGCCTAGGCCACGTGGGAGCGACGTCAATGAACGAGCGAAGAAAACGATCGACGGTGGCTGTGAAGTCGGCCTGCCATGGCGACACGATGACGTCACCTTACCGCCGAGCTACGCCGAAGCCGCGAACCATCTCAAGAACAATGAGAAAAAGATGGACGCCTGCCTCGAGTTTGCCAGCGAGTATTCGACACAGAACGAGAACTTACTCGCTAAGGGCTATGCGTCACCGTGTAATGGCACAAAAATACAAGAGCTACTAGAAGTTCACAAAGTTGCTGGCTTCACGTTACGCGATTGGAGCGTGAACGAACCGAACGTGCTGAGCGACGTGCCGAGTAATTTGCGAGCGAACGAGCCTACTCAACTGGGGGGAGCGGGCCTAGAAAGCAAAATACTTGGGCTCTACTGGAACGCGAAAGAAGATGAACTGGGTTTCAACACGACAATGCACCGTGTAACGAGCGACGTGCGCAATCCAAACCGAGCATCTACGAAACGGGAAGCGCTAAATGCGGTCATGTCCATTTATGACCCAATCGGCACCCTGTGTTTGTACACGATCCGCGCGAAGATCATCGTGCAAAGTTTATGGCGCCTACAAATACAATGGGACGATCCGATTCCTGGAAAAGAGGCAGAGCACTTCGCCGCGTGGTTTAAACAGCTTAGCGCGATTTCCAGCCTATGTCTACGTCGGTGTTACGCGCTGAAACGAAACAAAGGCGTAGAACTTAACGTCGTGTACGATGCGAGCGAGCAGGCATACGCGACCTTAGCCTACTGGAGGACTACGCATCGAGACGAACGAGTGACCGTCACTTTGGTCGCTGCTAAGGCGAAAGTGGTGCCGCGACGCACACAGATCATCCCGTGCCTCGAACTACAGGCATCGGTGATTGGAGAGCGACTCGCGGAAACTGTAAAGCAGAAACATCGCATCGAAGTTGCGAGATCGATCTATTGGACCGACCCAGTGACCGTAGTCCATTGGATCATGAATTATGCGCGGCGTTATACGCCATTTGTCGTGCATCGACCGGGTGATATCGCGAAGCGCACTCATAGGGGTGAGTGGCGCTGGCTACCGACGGAACACAACGTAGCCGGCGACGCGACTAGGCTCGACCGTACGCCCATCACAGCTGAGGACCGTTACTTCTTACTGGATCCCGAAGAAGAGTGGCCGTTGCAACAAGTGCATACGGAAGGCCATGAAGTGCTGCATACGAACGAGCGGAACGAGCCAAGACACCAATGGGTACCCGATCCGAACCACTTATCGACGTTCAAGAGATTGGTTCGAGCGACAGCGTGTGCGCTGGCATTTATCAACGTATGCCGGCGTCGAGTGACGCGCGTGAAACTAGAACACATCGAGCGCGCTGAAATAGATATACTACAAGTACGAGTTCCCAGAGAAGCATCGAGCGCACCCATCGAGATGAAGCGGCCAGTGATCGTAGATGGACGTTATCCCGTGACCATGCTTGTCGTGATAAAAGAACACTGTGCCGCCGGTCACGTGAATCGAGAGTGCGTGGGCGCTCTATATAGTATACAAAACGTAAGGCTGAGTACTGCGTCGACGGGAGACCTGCCGCGAGATGCGATGTGTACGCGAGTACTTGACCACGCTGAGACCGTGAGGAGAACTAACAAATCACGGAAGAGGGCTGCGGTTCGTCGACGTCATGATCGTCGTCGACAACATAAGTCCACGGAACGTCTGGCCGGTATGGGTTATCGAGCGGACCTACCCTGCCTAGACGGCGGCGTGCGAACCAGAACGAGCACATTCCGGCGGCCGACCAGCAAGCTAGCCGTCTTGGTGAAGGAGGAGGCTGCGCAAGCTACGCCGGGGGGAGAGCTGTAAAGGACGGCAAGCCTGCAAACATGCGGCCTGAACATGTGGCCCGCGAGCAAGGGCAATAATGGGTAGAAATGGACGGGATGGACGCTGCCATTGTTCGCGGGCATAGCGATGCACGTGTTTGGGTTGCGGAGCGGCTTAGATCTAAGCTTTGTTATAGGAATAAGTTTATGTTATAGGGAACAATAGTCTATTTAGAAATAAATGTATAAGAACGAAACAATAAAGGGCAGTCGCCAGTCAGCGTCGGCAGTCGGCAGTCGTCAGTTGAGAGTCGAGCGTTGAGCATTGAACGAGAACGTGTTGTTTTATTTCATACAGTCCACTTATTTATTAGACCAGAATTGCGAGCACGATCGCCTCCGCAAAAATAGCTTTTTACAAAACGGCGAGAGCATTACTGCAGATGTGTACATTGAAGAACTGACCACAATGATGGTGAAACTCGCACGTCTACAACCAGCTTTGGTCAATCGGTCGTCTCCACTGCTACTTCACGACAACGCGCGACCCCATACTGCACAACAGACCGTCTCTAAGCTGCATGAGTTGGGTTTGGAAGCTCTCCCTCATCCGCCATACTCACCAGATCTTGCGCCTACCGACTATTACTTTTTCCAAAATTTGGACAACTTTTTAGCGGGAAAAAAATTCAACTCCCGAGAGGCAGTACAAAACGCCTTTGAAGAGTTTGTTGTCTCCCGTCCTGCTGATTTTTTCAAGAAGGGCATCCATAAACTGCCACAGCATTGGCAAAGATGCATTGATTGCAGGGGTGATTACTTTGAATAAAAGAAATAAATAAGTTCGAAAAAAAAATACTTTAACTTTTTTCAAACAAAACGGCAATTTCATAGGTAAAGACCTAATACTTGTCCTGCCGCGAGAATCGAACCCACCGCCTCCGGACTATGAGCCGAACTGCTCAACTACCACACTACAGAAGCGGTCATAATATTTAATTTAATTTGACAATATTTATTAGATAGATATAGATATAAAATGCTTTATAGCACAAACAACAAATGTAGGTACAGGCGAGCTTAATGCTAGAGAGCATTATCTTCCAGTTAACCTGGGTGTAACGTGGAATGTTTTGTGGGGCAGTGCAACGAAGCTAAAATATAGATTGTCTAAATAAAAATATAAAAACAGTAACTTAACTTTTACATACTTGTATCCCTATCCACATTATTTAACTACTTAACTACTACTAATTTTACACGTTTTTTTACACTATTTTACACTAGGAGTTATTAGACTAGGAGGACATAATATTTCAATTTGGCCAAACGTTTGGTGGACCAAAATGCTGTGAGTGTGACCAGAATGCTGGCTTTTTTCGGCATAAAAAATAAGCATTGCCATATCAACGTGGTAATGCTGCCAGCATTGTGGGCACTTTCCCCTCCACCAACGGGTCATTTTATTTTTTTTTTTATTTCATGTTCTTGGCTATAGTTTAGTTTTTTAGGTCTAGTTTAGTTTTGTATTAACGATTATAAAATACAATACGATAATAAGATAGATAGATAGATAGATAGAAAATGCTTTATTGCACAAATAACAAATGTAGGTACAAAGGCGAACTTCATGCTAGAGAGCATTATCTTCCAGTTAACCTGGGTGTAACATGGAAATTTTTTTGCAGGGCAGTGCAACGCAACTTAAATATAGATTGCCTAAATAACATATACATATACAATAAATTAATAAAACAGATAACTGGTAATCTAAAAAAAAAATATTCCAACATTGTTAAATTATCTTCATTCTGGTTTCCAGGTAACTTCACCTGTCTGGAAGTAATTTTCAAGCTGAAGCGACGCCTCGGGTACCACCTCTTCAACACCTACATACCGACATGTCTGATTGTTATTATGTCTGTAAGTCACTTTCATAATTAACAAAACTAAATATTCTGACATAGGCCTGTAGCCATTTGTCCGTCCATCTCGTGTATTATCGTGGTCAGTCCATGCATGTCAAAATTTTAGAAGCATTCGTCTTGGCTTAGCGACTGTTGTCTTACAACAACAATTGGATATGACGGAGAAGCACGGTTAGTTAGGCACAAGCTTAGTTGTAAATTCTTTTGTAAATGTCACCCATCCAAATAGTGATCCCAGCGAACGTTGCTTAAATCGAGAAGATGTCGATTATGTGAGGAAAGTTTTAGGTATTTAGAAAAATATATTTTTTTTATTGGAAGCTACAAGTTTTGTAGATTGAAATAAATATACTAAACGAATTATGGAATCAGGATGTAGCAAAAATATTATAGGTTTGATTAAACAGAATAAATATGTCTAAAATTCCTTCACACTTGATATTGCATATGTAGTTATGTACCAAGCGTGATCCTTGTACCGTTGTTCGTTAATGGATCAATATTTAACCGCCAGCTGACTATATAAGTAGAAGGTCCTTTTCGACTGTGTATTTTTTATTTAGATATGTTCATTGTATTTTCTGAGTCTTAAGGTCCGTATTACAAAACGAATGCTCAGTCATCGATCGGTACTCAAGCAGAGATTTCATTCATAAAGTGATCAATTAGTGAATGAAATCTCTGCTTGAACACCGATCGATGTCTGAGCATCGTACTGTAATTCGGACCTTAGAAGAATAACTCTAGCGATATATTTCTATGTTCTGAGTATTCTGGATCATATTCATAGTGTTTTAGCCGACTTCAAAAAAAGGAGGAGGTTATCAATTCGACTGTATTTTTAAAATATTTATTACCTCAGGACTTTCGATTGGGTGAACCGATTTTGATGATTCGTTGATGGATGATTGATGGTGCTTCCCGTGTGGTTCCATTTCAGTCCTTACAATGGCATCAATGAGAAAATCATACAAGTTTGAAATCAGTTTTTTACTCTTTGCGTTTGTTACTCTTTTATTTGGTTTGGTAGAAATACATACCTTGGGAGGTGTTTTCATGTAAAGGTAAAGATCAGAGATGGACAATGGGATCTCTTCTCTCCTTAATATGAAATCAAGGCTATTAAAGTAGATTTAACGCTTTTTTTAAATTATATCTTTGTTTTAATTTTGTGCTAAGGCTAGAGGCCCCAATATGTTAATTAATCCCTTTATCAGGTAATCCTCTGCCACGTTATCTAAGAGAAATGTCAACTGTTCTAATAACCAGCAAACAACAACGATAGCGGGTAATCGCACGTCTAGCTAGGATTAACAATTCACAATTTTATTGCTTCAGTAAAATGGTCATAAAGAAAAAAAAGCGAATAGATCCGTTTTATCTTAACAATACGAGTTCAAGTCGCGAAAGTTTAAAAAGCCTGTAGGTTGGTACTTAGTATAGACAAAAACTATATGTGGGTATAACTTAGTCTGTGCTCCGGTAAGTAATGGAGAGCTCGACAGAAAGAGTAAAACCTACGCAGCAAAATAACATGTAAACACTAATCAGAGAGACTCAAAAGTTAGCAAAATACAAGATCCCGAATGTTAGTTTTCAAATATTTTTTTGAAGAAAAATCAGCATATTGGTTTGTAGGCCTAATGTTCAAGCTGCCCTTAGAATAAACATCCATTGCTAATTATTTCTTCATTTATAGTAGCAATTTTTATTGGTCTGTGGGCTGAGTTAGAAAATCTCAAAGGAAATCGCTTTTTTAAGGTTTTAATAGTCGTCATTTATTTTAACTCCTCCTCACCACGTTTAATTTCGGTTCTCATTCACAACGAAGGCAGTATTCACGACAGAAAATCTGATTCAGAATATTTTCAGATTTTGCTATAATTAAGTTAAGTAATAGGGGTTCAAGTATTGCGTAAGCAGATTTATTACAATTATTTACCCCCCATCCCCCTTGTCAGCAAAAGTAAGCAAAGCTCTTACCCCCTTGCTTACCTTCTTACCCCCCATGCTTACGTAAACATTTTTCAATTAATGTATTGTTTTTTTTATACTATAATAATAATATTCAGTGTTTCAAGCAATATTTTTGCTCATTGAAGACAATGTGAGGGTTAGGGGAGTAAAGCAGCAAATAGAAATTCGTATAAAAAGGTAAATAACTACCGATGACGTGATCATCATGTAGACTCCCCTACCCCCCATGTCACCCAAAATAAGCAAAGCAAAGAAATAGTGCTTACGTAATACTGGAAAGGCTCCATAGGTACGTTTTAGGCTGTCGAGTCATTAGGCAAGTATCTAAAAGATCCCTCTGTTTTCATCCAGTGGGTATCATTTTGGATAAAACCAGACGCTGCCCCAGCGAGGGTGACGCTTGGAGTGACGTCACTGCTGACGCTGTCCACCCAGCACGCCAAGTCGCAGGCACAGCTGCCTCCAGTCTCGTACTTGAAAGCAGTAGATGCTTTTATGTCAGTTTGTACAGTGTAAGTATAGATTTTATTATATTTCTAAGTCTTGCTTTTGTTATGTATGTTACCATTTTGAGGAGTACTTGAAATTTTCCTGTATATTCCCAAAACCATTTTGTACTGTAATATAAAATGTTTAAGCCTTTGATTGCATCGTCAAGCTATCAGGTGTGATGTGGTCATAGTGGTCAAACCTTGGCATCATCATCATCAGCCAGAGGCCGTGTACTGCTGAATATAAGCGTACCCATAGAACCATCACTTTGAATTCTTGCATCTAGCTGGTTCCGCAATCGTGACTATGCAGAAAATGTTAGGCTATATGTCCATAAGTTTCTTGAAGAGCTCACGTTTCACAATTGACATTATCTCATCAGATGGAAAGTGGTGATTCGGACTATATTGATCCACGTTTGCTCAAGGTGTGCTAACTTATAATTTGAAAAATTGTAACTTATAGGGAGAAGCAGGAAGTGCATTCTACTCCTCAGCCATTCGAGCAATGAATGAGCTAGCAAAACCGCTTTGTTCAAGACACGTTTACGAGAAAGGGATGAAACGACGCACCACGCCCTATAGTCCGATTTCTGTACTGATTTTGTTCAAAGTTACATAAAACATAAAAACTGTCTTCCATATTCCAGATTCGTGTTCATGGCTCTGATGGAGTATTGCCTCATCAATATAGTCTTAGGAGATGGTTCTGGAAAACCAAAGGTAATCTAAGTTTTTTGAAGTAAAACTTCTTTACGCACGCTTGACTTGGGGAATAAGTTGGGAATGCGAACAGAAGTTGGTTCACGTAGATCTCCATTGTTAACATAACAAAGTTACAAATGTGTAAACGTTTGTATGTTCGGTAAAATTAAAATTTACAATTGTCAAGATGGTGACATTAAACAAACATAAACAAGTTTATACCGGCCGATAGTGGATCTAAGGAAGTTTTACTTCAGTCGTGTAGTCCAAAGCACATTCGTTTTTTTGTTGGCACTTTTAATTCTTTCTTCTTTGTGGGGTATTTCCTCATATTTGCATAGCTTTAATTCAAAGTAAATATGTCTAGTAGTGGACTATAGAGTAAGCAGGGGATAAGCCGTTACCTAGTATATATCACGATTCAATTGACCTAAAGAGAATCCTAGCAGTAAAAGTGGTAGCGATTCTCTTTAGAGCTTTAACAGAATTGCGCTTAGTGGAGATGTAAAAGATTCCTCTGCTCACTCTAGTCAGTGGACTAGTGGAAGCTAGCAATAATTCCACAGAATGCTAAAACTAACAAGGGAATAAACTTGCTTCTAGGAAGCAGCAGAAGCTGCGAAGGCGAAGCAGCGCGCTGTCAACATCGATCGCTTCTCCCGCGTCTTCTTCCCTCTTCTCTTCTCCGTGCTCAACGCTACTTACTGGATCCAGTTCGCTCAATATATTTAGATACACTATTACGGAATTCATTACAGTCTAGTAATCTTATTATTACTGTGCTGATGGTTGTCTCTCGATGACGTGCACACTGCAGTATCACACGATACTGACTGGCCTGATAGCTCAGTTGTAGCTCTGCCTTCCGAACTATAGGTTGTGGGTTCGATACCCACCCAGGACAAACATTTGTGTGATAAACATCTATGTTTGTTCTGTGTCTGGGTATTATATTCTATGTATGTATTTACGAATAAAAAATCTATTCCGTCAGCTATCTGGTTGAGGCTTTGCTTAGATTGGGCCTAGATGGCGCTGTGTGAAATGTTCACAAAATATTTATATTTGTTTATTTATATTTATGCTTTATATTTGTGAGTTCCGTGTGGCACTGCAACTGTTAATCAAATCAAATCAAATCATTTGTTTATTTGCAAGAATACACTATTAATTTGGGTACAAGGTCACATAGTAAGCAGTGGATACGTGCATTCAGCCTGCAAGCAAGCGTGCAAATATTAAAAAATTTTTTTGTTACTACATTAACATTTGCTATTACATGTTACACATTCCTTGACACTATAAAAACATTTGCTTAAAAGCCAGTCACTCAAATGGTTTTTTTAATATATTTCCTTCTAAAGATATAATTTCATTAGGCAAATTGTTAAAAATAGTTATACAGGAGAACTTAGCAGCCTCTATATCAGTTAACTGCCTCCTACAACATCTAGACCCCTCACCAATCGTAAACTGATTACAGCATAGTAAACTAAGTAATTAACCTGCGGGTAGATTATCGTTACACAAAAATATAGACTACTTAACCTAGCTACAAATGTTCCTGCATACCGTTGGGTTGGCATCATAAAGGCAAAATAACTAACTTCGGTCTGCATTAAAAAACTGAATGTGCTTAACCCCAAAATATTTGTGATCTATAGTAACAAACATTCAAGTATGATAAAATATGATTGGGAAAATGATTTATCCAACGAATGCGGTATTTTGAAAAGTATTTTGGTAATTGATTTTTTGATTAGACAACATTTTACTTTTAGACTCCACTTTTTCACTATAAAATGTACATTTGTTTTTGTTGTGGATTTTACGTGAAATTGGCAGAAACGGCTTGGATCAAGTTTTGCTGAAATTGCT
Organism: Ennomos fuscantarius; assembly: GCA_905220475.3. NCBI lineage: Eukaryota > Metazoa > Arthropoda > Insecta > Lepidoptera > Geometridae > Ennomos > Ennomos fuscantarius. Next base: position 10,251,030 of record HG992048.1, on the reverse strand, counting down.
TGTAGCACCGAGATCAAAATCTTATGTTTTTTATCACGAAAATTTAAGAGATAAACAAAACAACTCCTTTCATTGCGTATAATAAATACCTGTCGAATATTTAATAGTTTGTCATTTATTTATAATGCGAAACATACTATGTGATCCATTTGGCATAATTTGTAAATTCAGTCTGTATTGTAATATAAACCTATAATATTTGTATTTTGTCAATATTGATATTGTAAGTACATCTACACGTAAAATATATAATTTGGGAAGGGTTCATTTTTGTGATATAAAAAGTTGGCTACTATATGTTTGGTAAGTCTTGGATGTGTACGGGATTCACATCGAGATGGCAGAGGTCAGCACCGGCGCGACGAGCACTTTTAGGGTAAAATAATTTTAAACTTCTACATTATTTAAAAGTCCGGTAGGTAACGCTTGAAAACCTAAAAAAGGTCGAGAGCCACCGGGAGGCAAAACGCGGCGTCGCTCGCGAACAGTTTCACTGCTGTCCTCTCGGTGTGAATAGATCCTAAAAACTAAAAATTATTCAGTTATACTTATACGGAATTGTTTCTTTTAGTGTACAATGAGTATTTAATTTTTAATAATATGACGACCATTTTCTTCATGTAATGTATATTATTAGAGTTAGATAAACTTAAGTCTTATGTTGAGTACAAAAGCAATAAATTATAAGTTAAAGAGTTTTATTTACAATACCTACATAAAAATATTCTATTTTACTAGCGGCGAGGTCTAATCTAAATCTTATAGGCATGGTTAACCTCTGATATAATTAAATATTTCAATAAACAGAGTAAATATTTGGACCAGGCGTAGTTGGTGAAAAACGAAGGTATAAGAAATAATAAAAAATCCTCAAAGAAATCCGAGAATGATTTTAAAAAAAAACTTATACATAAAAATCCGCACTCATTTTTGCGCCAACCCATGATTTTTTTTTGTTTTGGTTTTGGCTCCACACTTTTGTGTATTTAGCCACTGTCAAGTAATTGATAATTTCTCAAGTCAATTAATATTATATATGTTTATGTCAAGTCAAGTCACAGTCCAAGTCATCAAGTCAAGTCACACTCCTAGTAAAGTGGTGGCAACTTTTCTTGAAGCTTCTATGGAAACAACACGAAAAAAAACGTTCCACCATCATTATACCATTTTCCCACACTCACGCCTGTAATCCAGCACTTAACGAATAGAATGCCACCAATTTTATGCACTAACACTGAAAATAACACAAGTTTTGGAAAATGATACAATGCGGTGACGCAATCTTTTTCGCTTTCCCGCCAAAACTCGGGGGTTAAACTTAACTAGTGTAGATTTTATGTCGCATTTTCTACTCTAAACTAAATTGTAAGTATAATAATAATAACGTCCAACGAACACATACAAAGATCCTGGACCCTGTCTAGGTACGAGGCTACGAGGACCATGGTCCCTCAACACCCAGACTCAGAACAAGTATTTGCGCTTTTTTTCTGTGCACAAATACTTGTTCAGCCGCGGGAATCGAACCCGCCGCTTCCGGGTTATGAGCCGTCCTGCTTAACCACCACACCACAGAGGCTGTCTACTGGTATGGCAGTTTGTTCTATTTTTAGACGGAAACAAAGGCTATTTGAGTAAATTTGAATGTGCACTGGAGCATGAATTGCTTCGTTCTCCAAGTAATGTTTTTATACTTTTTATTGTGCTGGAGTTTCCATCGGTCAAGATCAAGGTTGGTGTGGACATGCGACAAGGCAAGGAAAAGGAGGTATTGAATTGACTACGTAACTAACCTTTTTAAATGTGTAATATAGGTAGCTTGTACGAGGTTTTTTTACGGTCGTATGCCTTCAGTTTGTCGCAATAAATGTATAAATGCCTTTCCAGTTTGAACTATAACTATTTTATATCTCCATTTCCAAATTTCATCAAAAGCGATGGCCGTTTAGTCGTGAAAATATAACAAATAGAGAGAGAGAGAGAGAGAGAAAGAGAGAATACTAGACAAACAGACTTGCAGACTGAATACAAAACGTAATTTATTCTATTTTCTATTCTGGTAAATAAAGGATTTGATTTGAATCACATTACTTTTATTACTTAACCTATATAGATCTCGCCATCATCTTTGGTCATCGGTACGTCGTACTATTATGTATTTTGCATCACCGAGAAAAGCTGCAATGTAGGGCGCAGCTATATGAAAATCCCAAATCGTCTTCTTAAAAAAATATATGTTTCACACAAATATTATAAAGGCGAAAGTTTGTATTTGTGGATGTGTGTATGTTTCATACTCCTTCACGCTCAAACGGCTGAATGGATTTGAATGAAATTCGGCATCAAGATAGCTTATACACTGGATTAACATATAGGCTAAAATTTTATCCCGGAAAACTGAAATTTTCCCGTGGGATGAGCGAATAATTAAGATACTATTTATCCGCGGGTTAAACCGCGGGGCGCAACTAGTATACAATAATATTATTGTGTAATATAAATAACTACCATACAAATACATCAGTCATTCATTAGTCACATGATTCTGCAAATTAATCTGATAAAAATATTATCTGAAAGACAAAGGCGTAGAATAAACAATAAATGAACATAAAATCATATATGCGGAACGTAACGTTGATAAAAAATGTTAGTTGCGTTCCAAATGTTGAGGTTGAAGAATATATCGCAATATTCTCAAACTGCCTACGCATTGTTTTTAACCGACTATTCTGTATTTACTTACAATAACATTAAATTAAATTATTGAATTGGAGCTGCTGCAGGAAATCAAATAGATAAGATATAAGTTCAAGGCTAAAAAAAAATACATCGTGTGACTTTCGAACTTGCTTTGACCTGTCACTTGTCAAATGTCAAGTTTTTCACAAAACAAATGTCACGCATGTCATGTCAGTCGGTCACTGGATGACGTTCTGGGTGAACGTGTGTTGATATCCGCCGACTCGCGAGCAATTTGCATGAAATCGCATTTACTCAATTACAGAATTATCTTATTTAGTATCGTAAGGTCCCATAAGACGAGCAGACGGGGAGATATCTGTCCGCAGTCGGGCGCAGTGAACATTAGCTACTCGTCTCCACTAATAAAAAAAAGTTATTCAATATTCATTCACTTCGTGTCGCGCAGTGTTCGCTGTTTTGTTTTGATAAATCAGTTTTGTGTGTAAACTAAGGAACTTTCTGGTGTACGATGAAGGAGATACAGAACAAGGACGAGACTTCCGACGATGAATCTGGATTGGGATATCAGAATACACTGGTGAGTAGCTTTTAAACTTTGTTCCAAACTTTCTCGTTGTTGTAGTTACTGCTTTCTCACTTCGATTTCCGGGTTCACATCAAGTGGGTAGCATTTGAAATCTTACAGTTATAGATTAATGCACTACGTGGAATGTCTTAGGTCAAGCTTAAAATCTATTACCATAAAAAATATGTTTTAACATAACTTTTTACATGATAGTCTAAGACCTGCCTTGAGAAAGTTTTAAATAAATTTTCAGGCTATCCTTGTCTTATAAACTGATTTTACCATGAGCCTTCTCTTTTTTGGCCTTATTAATCAGATCAGTCAGATTATTTTGAGTTTTGTTTCATCACAGAGGCCATAATGTCTAATACTATATACTAATAATAAATAATAAATGCAATAGTCAAGTCATGAATTTTGTTTTATGTTTTGAATATCACAGCTATTTTGTTTGTGGCATCATGCTCCTCATTATTTTCAAGGCACATGATTTAAATTATTAATAGCCCCTATTCCAGCTGAATAAGATTCAAAATTAAGAAATTATTCAATCAAATTTATCATTAATTGTTAGAATGCCAGCATGCAATGAGTGTCCAAAAAAATTACAGTGATAAGGCTAATATCTAATCAACCATATGGACAACTACTTAGTTAAATAAAGTTTATTATAGTAAGTAAGTATTAATGTAATAAGTATTATAATTAAATGAAATATGAACAATATTATAAATAAATAAATAATAAACAAATAAATTATAATATCTGTGTTGTAGGTAAAACTTCTTTGCCACCTTTTAAAGTTGTTTTTAGTTATCATCATCATTATACCATTTTGATACTGAAGTGTCCTATTACATTCCCAAAAGAAGGCTTAAGGTGGTGTTATCTTGGAATAAAGTTCATGGTCACTGATAATATAATACAATATGGTTTAAGTATAGGAATTTATACTTAATTAGACCAGATTAAACCAGAAAAATTATGACAATGATTTTTATACAGCAAGTTTTCTATTATAATTTAACTGGTTGCATTTTTACTAACATTTTAATATTATGTATGCCTGATTTTTTTTCTCTTTAATTGAATTTTAATACATTAAAAACGACACAAAATAGCATCACATGAACTACGGTATTCAAATAGTAATTCCATTCAGTTTAATCTTATCAAAACAGCAACTGTTCTGCGTTGAGTGTACTTAATGATCTGGAGCGAACAAATACTATGTTGAGTATGCTCTTCAGTTGAAGTACCTCTCATGAGTATTTAATCAGCAAGGACTACCCAATGCACCGAAAAAGTAACTGTACTATAAGGACAGAAGATTCACTCCACAAAGTCATTTAAATAAATAGCAACTCTTGCTATAATGCTATAAAGTATAGTTCAGCTTGCACGGTGCTAGAAGCCTACCTGAAACTGTTGCCTCTCTTTCTATCACTACCACACAAAGCACTATTATGTATTCTGTGCCATAATAAATAAGTAACATCCTTCTGTAGTAGTTAAAGCCTTGTAGTTGTTGCACACCCCAATCCTATCCATCCAAGGTTGCCTGGAAGTTATAGCTTTTTGCGATAAGGTCACCTATTATATATAAGGTTCTCTGCATCTTGTAAATCGTTAATTTACATACAATTAATTATCGAAAGGAATAGGAAGGACGAGAAGGTTTTTTTTAGGGATTATTCATTGTTACATGCTTCCACTTCTCAAAGTTGTGCACTGCAGGGGAGGCCTGTACTCAGCAGTTGACGCCTTCAGGGCGATAATGATGTTGATTTCACCTTCATGTTAAAATAACCACTACAGATTGTGAGTGCTCGTGTAAACATTTTCCCAGTAGCCTAGGTAGTTAAAATGCAGCTATGCAATTTTGTGTTATGAAATCAAATGAATGCTTGCATAAATCACATTCGAAAGCAAGCGTCGCTCGGGCGGCTTATGTATGTCGGCTATTCCTTCTGACATAAATGGCTTCTCAACGAAAACCCGATGTGTTCCTTTTACAGTAAGATAATTTTTGATTATGTACAACTAATAATAGTGTAGTCCTAGGTGGTGGTGGCTACCCTATCTCTCGCGCGAGTGCCGTATGAGCCAGCTAGCTGATGACGGATATGCAGGGAATAATAATAATAATAATAACGCCCAACGACCACATACATAGATCCTGAACCCTAATAGGATTTCCTGTGTCTAGAGACTCAGGAACTTGAGGACCATGACAACACTCAGAACAAGTATTTGCGCTTTTTTTTCTGTGCACAAATACTTGTCCTGCCACGGGAATCGAACCCGCCGCCTCCGGGTTATGAGCTGACCTGCTCAACCACCACACCACAGAGACTGTCGAAATGAATGTGGCTGTGGGAATGGGCAGATGCATTCTCTTCGGTACATTAAAAACTGCAATAACCAAACCGCCTGCCATGCGTAATGGTTATGCGAAGCCCTCGTGATAAGCGTCGTTTTAAAGTGGCGTTTTATGTTGTAGGTCTGCATGCCTGCTTGGCTTGAACCATGGCAATTAGTTACATTTTTTTACTCGATTGCCAATGGAAGGTATTGTATTTCGGAAACAGGAAAATAATACGAATACAGTACAAATTATTCCATACCTATTTTTTTATTCGGCTTCTATATTTTATAGTACCTATTAATACATATTAGCATTACCAGTACTACTAGGTACCTACTTCCAAGCCTTTCCTGACGGTGAGCAGTTTTGTCTGTACTAAATATATATCTCTCTCTCTCTAATCTAGTGCTCGTCGCACTCTCGTAATCAATCACTATAATAAACAAAATATTCTTCTTCCAATTGAACATCGTTTATTGATAAACAGTTCTACCAACAAAACAGCATGCAAGTTTAAGCATAAAAGTAATTTTTTTAAAAAATAATGTGATTAGACCATACGACTGAAGTAAAGCTTCTTTAGTTTAGCTCCATCTATCGGGGGGTATAACTTTTTTTTGTTTAACGTTAACGTCGCCATCTTGACAATTGTAAATTTGTCATTTTACCGGATATACCCACATAATAATATAAAATTTTCTATGTTGGAGATCTACGTGAATCAACTTCCGTTCACATTGTTACGCATTCACCAGCGTACTCCAGTAAAGCGTGCGTAAAGAAGTTTTACTTCAATTAAGGTACAGTAAGGTAAGTAAGGTACAGGTAGGAACAGATTCATACCGAACATTCCTAAAACCCAGATAGATAGATAGATAGATAGATAAACTCTTTATTGACACCAAGGCAACAAATACAAAAACAGGAAATAAGTAATGAGTAGGTAACAATGGGCGGTCTTATCGCTAAAAAGCGATCTCTTCCAGACAACCTTTGGATGGACAGAGATAGATCAACGAGCAAGGACGGTGGTGCTAAAAAGTTACTGTGTACATACATACTAAGACAAATATAAAATTATATACTACTTAAAATACAATACTACTATACATAAACATACACAAATAATACATAATATACAAATACTAAGGAAACAATGAAGGTTTATTTCGAAGTCAAACTAGAGAGATAGAAGTGCTTAATTTGAGTCTTAAAAGCAGTGAGTGATTGAGCCTGTTTAATATTGAGAGGTAGTTCATTCCACAAGCGTACAGCCTGAGCAGTAAATGAGCGGTCGTAGAAGGTGGTACGACGCACCGGTGGCTTGAGGAGAAGGTTCTCTGATGACCTGAGACACATAGTATTAGAGTGAGAATTATAAAGGTAGTCGAATCGTTCCTTTAAATATTGGGGAGTACAGGGATTGAACAGTATATTATAGAGAAGAGATAAGATATGAGTATTCCGGCGAAAACGTACAGCTACAGCTATAAACCTAAGCGATCTGAACATTTCTGCCTCATCATTTTAATAATTCAAATTTCAAATTTTAATTTAAATTTCATGTTAATAATAGGCTTAATTCATAAATATAAAAAATTATCTAACAAAAAGCACGGACCTAGGTGTCTGTGGAAATGCAGATTAATAAAAATAAAAAAAACATTTCTGCCTAATAACACATTTAATTGTTCGTTCATGCACTAATGCCTGCAATCGAGCCGGTCCGAATAAATAAACAGTTACATGATTTATTTGTGTTACTAATTTGGTGACCATAGTTTTTTTTTTTTTTTTTTTTTTTTTTCTTGTTAAGGAAGGACGTGACGAGCTAGCCGTTCGCCTGATGTTAAACGACACGGCTGCCCATATCAGCTGCAGTGTCACTCAGAACTCTAAAGTACAGAGGTTCGCGTGACACTGCACTGCGCACGTCATCCAGAGACATCAGCACAATCTAGTAATAAGATTACTAAACTGTGAGATCAGATCATGAAGTCTCATTTGCCCAGTAATTTCACTAGCTACAGTGCCCTTCAAACCGGAACACAGTTGATGGAATTTAGTACTCTATATTACTATAACATACCCTTTTTCCATTGACACCTTCTATGGTGTGGTGGTTGAGCAAGTGGGCTCTTAACCCGGAGGCGGCAGATTCGATTCCCGCCGCAAACAAGTATTTGTGCACAAAATAAACGCAGTTAGGTTGTTCTGAGTCTGGGAGTTGTGGGACCATGGTCCTCGTAGTTCCTGGGTCCCTAGACACAGGGAATCCTAGTTAGGGCCCAGGATCTATGTGATCGTTGGGCGTTAATGATTCTAATGGGATGGGATGGGAAAATAATTCAACCACCCATTTCACCCTCTAAGAGTGGAATTTCGAAAAATCCTTTCTTAGCGGATGCCTACGTAATAACATCTACCTACATGCCAAATTTCAGTCCGATCCGTCCAGTAGTTTGGGCTGTGCGTTGATAGATCACTATGTCAGTCAGTCAGTCACCTTTGAGTTATATGTATTTAAGATACAAAATCTTTTTTTTATGGTTTTAATTTTACTAATATAACTTTATCTAAATCACATATACTCGTTAGCTTTAGCGCCTAGCTCCCTGATTCCGCTTTCAAGGGCATTATCATATAATACGTAATAAAACGTTATTATTGCACTTGAAACCAGTATTTTGTTATCATTTGATACAATCTAAACTGATTAGATAGTAGATTATTACTGATTATATTTGCTGTCGGTTGCATAATGTTTTTACTTGTACGATAAAGTATTGGCTTGTCAGTCATTGTCAGGAACACAAAAAATAATATCATGGTCTTTTAAAATAAATTAAAATGGAATAATAATAATAACGCTCTACGATCACATACATAGTACCTGGACCCTAACTAGTATTTAGGGATCCAGGAATTCGAGGACCATGGTCCCACAACACCCAGACTCAGAACAAGTATATGCGCTTTTTTCTGTGCACAAATACTTGTCCTGCCGCGGGAATCGAACCCGCCGCCTTCGGCCTATGAGCCGACGTGTTCAACCACCATACCACAGAGGCGTATACAGGGTTACAGGAAAAATCGTGCTAGATCCGTTAAGGGCGTGGAGTACCCATCATTTCATACTTATTTCATTATGAAACACCCTAGCCTAAACTTAACCTCTTTCGAGATATTCTACTTTTAATTTTTTTATTGAAAATTGCCGATTTTTAGGCTACAAAATTTAATTATGTTTATTTTGTTTGGGGGCGAGTTGGCTGGACTGCATTCGCGACCCCTTCTCGCCCCCGGTACGGCGGACGAGGGCTCATGGGAGGGTTTTAGTGGGTTCGAGTCCCACGCTCCCCGAAGTGCGAGGGCATTTCCCCCCTCAAAAAAAAAGTGTTTCATAGTGAAATAAGTCAGAAATGATGGGTACTCCACGCCCTTAACGGATCTAGCACAATTTTTGCTGTAACCCTGTATATTACACGTACTAGCATTATTTAATCTGTACAATCTACTTTGTTATTTACCATTAACCTGTTCACACACATTTGACGCACCTAGCATCTATTTTATTACGTCATTGGCTAATGTTATAAGAAATTAATTACGTATTTATCACACAAGAGTGTATTATACTCATAAATTAATAACTCCCAAAACGTCCATCGAATTCTACAAAAGCTTAATTTTTTTTTATACCACCCAACGGTCACATATATAGATACTGGACCCTATCTATATAGGATTCCCTGTGTCTAGGGACCCAGGAACTACGAGGACCACGGCTCCACAAAACCTAGACTTCTGAGTCTGGGTGTTGGGGTTTGGGACACTTGTTCTTACAAGTATATGTGCTTTTCTTCCGTGCACAAATACTTGTACTGCCGCGGGAACCGAACCCGCCGCCTTCCGGCTATGAGCCAACCTGCTCAACCACCACGCCACAGACTGTCAAATTGATATAATAAGTCTACATAAGTTCTAGAAATTACTCATACATACAATACATACTTTTATTCTAATCTACACAAACACACACACATGAAAACATTGATCATATATAGATTAAAATACAGTAAACACAGTCATATGACCAAGTTCGCAAAACGATATCAGAAATATATAGGAAATAAGTCCAAAATGGAAAAATAAGAAATGTCACATTGATACGCCGGATTATCAAAGGCGTTATCTAATCCTTTGCCGCAGTATACTACATAGTTAGTTATTATATAAATTCCGTGTATGATAAGTTGATAACCAGTCATGTGTTTGATAAGATTGGGTACTTTCGTTCCATCTATGACGTCATGCTTGTCTTGACATTAAATCTTCTGATAGATTCATCTCATTATCTATCTTAAATAGATGCAGCTTATTTGACGTGACGGGAAAACTGCAAAAGAGAGCATACTATAAAAATGCATTATACACAAGTATAATGCATTTTTATAGTAGGGATAAGTATACAGGTAGAATAATTTGACAGCCTCTTTGGTCTGGTGGTTGAAGTTGGCTCAATACCCTGAGGTGGCGGGTTCGATTCCCGCGACAGGTTGAGCACCGAATAAAAGCGCAAATATTCGTTCTGTGCCTGGGTGTCGCGGGACCATGGTCCTCGTAGTTCCTGGGTCTCTAGGTACAGGGAATCCCAGTTAGGATCTATGTAAGTGATCATTGGGCGCTATTTTTTTTGCTATTAACGCTCATGGTTGTTTATTACTAAGATAACTAATTAGTTTCAATTTGTTCCAATGAGATAATGCTCACTAAATCAGTAATTATCAATCCCTAACCCTATCCTATTAAAGATCTACTAACAACGTTTTTTCCTAACTATCCTATCTATCTATATCTATATATTCCTATCAAAGGAAAGGGATAGTTAGGAATTAGAATTAACCAGCATTCCATTGTCTTTGTTTACATCTCAATGACTAGAATCCCTAATTTTCTATTTGTCCCTAATTCCCTTTAACCTTGGGTTTTTGAAGTAAAACTTCTTTATGCACGTATTTCTGGGGAGTAAGCTGGTGAAGCAACGGAAGTTGAAAGTTGTTGCATAACGTAGATCTCCATTGTCAACATAACAAAGTTAGAAATATGTATGTGTTATTAAGTTGGTATGTCCGGTAAAATGACAATTTACAATTGTCAAGATGGAAACATTAACTTTAAATAAAGCAAAAACAAAGTTATACCGGCCGATAGATGGAGCTAAACTAAAAAAGTTTTACTTCAGTCGCGTGGTCTAAAGCACACTCGTTTTTTTTTTTAGGGTTAATTAGGCACAATCTAGGGACGTAAAAATTCCAGTCAAGGACGATTGTTATCAAATCTTTAGAGCAACAGACTGCCTCAAGTAATAATTTTATCGTATATATTATTTATTCGCTTATTTTATTATTTTATCGCTATAGAGCGGTCGTAAGCTTTCGCAGAAAAAATAACAGGAAGGTCCAATTGTTTATTTCCTGATTAAAGTAATGTGTGGTAAGGCACAAAATGCAATGGCTTGACCCCCTTCTTCAAGTGTTGGGCTGAATTAAGAAAGAGTATATAAGGAAGCGATATTATTCGCTAAATATACTTTGTTTTACATGTAATAGAATAGTTAATTAGGAAATCGAATACAATATATTTACCCAATATAATAACTTTAAATTTATTATTATATTTTGTGTTGACTTCGATATAATTTTCACGAATGAATTCAAAATGGCTATTTGATGAAATTCAATGGTTTTTACTTTGGAAGGGAAATACATAACTATAGTTACCTTCTATGGTACGTTTTCGATGCTTTCGTGTCACACTCTCGACTTGTCGAACAAATTCCCACACGCGGTAGATTTAATATTATCTAGAATCTAGACTAGAACATCTAGATCTAGGTCGATGCCGAGTTGCGTAACGTAATAAAGGTATTACTAATAAGCAGACATTATTTTATTAGTACCAAAGTGCCTACCTACGAACGCTACTTTGTGGACGTACATTTTAAAAAACTTGAGCAATAGTAAATGGGATGAATTAAATGTTTTTTGAACGGTATTGTACTTTAACAGTTACGGATGAAGGTTACTTTTAAATTGTTATTTTTTAACTTATGAAACCTGGTTTTATTTTACTAGTTTATTGTATTTTCATTTTTGTCCACTTTGCTCGTAAGCTCCATAGTATTCTTTTATCTCTGTTTTTATATGATCTGTCTGCAAAAATTAGACGTTTCCTTAAAATACGTAGGCAGGCATATACAGGGCTACAGGAAAAATTGTGCTAGATCCGTTAAGGGCGTGGAGTACCCATCATTTCTGACTTATTTCACTATGAAACACTTTTTTCTTTTTAGGGGAGACATGACATGCCCCACTTCCCAGCCACCACGGGGGCGGTGGCAGTGAGTATGTGGGACTCGAACCCAGTAAACCCCCCGTGAGCCCTCGTATCGGGGGCGAGAAGGGGTCGCGACTGCAGTCCAGCCAACTCGACCCCAAACAAAATAAACATAATTAAATTTAGTAGCCTAAAAATCGGAAATTTTCAATAAAAAATTTAAAAGTCGAATATCTCGAAAAGGGTTAAGCTTAGGCTAGGGTGTTTCATAGTGAAATAAGTCAGAAATCATGGGTACTCCAGGCCCTTAACGGATCTAGTACGATTTTTCCTGTAACCCTGTATATTCTTCAAATTGCACATGCACCAAGTCTTTTCGACACAGAGCAAGGACAAAGTCAAGTTACGCGCGCGTGAATTCCTACACCACTTTTCTCTAAATGTCATCGTTTAATTCGCCATCCAATTTCAAACCTTAAAGTCCTAAAACCTGTATACGATGCTGTAGAACAAACATCTACTCTCCGGGCACTGGGAGGTGATCACGAAACTTTGATTGCAATGCAACAGGAGAAACTTCCATACTTCCAACATTCCTATGCTATGCACATAAGCTGCGTATTGAAACTGTTAATTAATACAAATTTGTGTTTCTATTGGTTGCAATAAAGTTACGTGATCGCCTGACTCGTCTTACTTAATGCGTTCACTCACCAGTGCCAGCATGTTGATACATTCCACGGTAACTTAATAATTAAATAATTGAAAGGTTTGTACCTAAGTCATCATTAAAATAGTAGCGTTTTGGTCATAATTGTTACCTAAATATTATAAATGGAATAATTAATAAACTCGTTTGCCTTAAATTTGCAAAAAGCAAGACAATTTTACAAGTTTACAAGTTTAGATATTTTTAGTTTGGTTGTCCTCTGCCTACCTTTACAGCATCACCGGGCTTATGCTGATTGTTCCGCCTTCATCATCTTCTTCTACAACCCTGCGATATAGCTTTTATAGCCTTTGGACAGCAATTAAACTTTTAAAAACTATTTAGAATACTAAAAACATTCTACCTATACATTACTATGTAGATCCATATCGGATGCAAGGAGCGTACGACCAAGACCCTGGATGCAAAACGTCTGAGTGCGAACAATCGTCTAGCCTAGACAATGAGGAGTGAGGAATGCATGCGAAATGATAAGGACACACGTAATATAATATTTTCGCAATCGTTGTTCGCAAAAGGAAAATATTTAAAATAACGAAGCTTGGCCTTGTAAACTTCCTCTCTACGGTCTGAACACGTTTCAATCAAGAGCGTGCTGGAGGACTTTGGTATGGGAGCGCGGATGGTAGTGAGTGAGAGTTCATAACCTGGGGGTGATCACGAAACTTTAATTATAATAAATAAAATAATAATAATATGTGTGGATCTCACACAACGCCATCTAGCCCCAAACTAAGCAAAGCTTGTGCTATGGGAACCAGATAACTGATACAATACTTAGACACTTTTTTGTTTGTAAATACATACATAGAATACAATATGACACCCAGACACAGAACAAACACCTATGTTCATCACACAAATGTTTGTCCTGAGTGGGAATCGAACCCATTTCACCCTCTTAGGAACACACCCTCCAATTTCAAGTCTCAGGACCAAAGGTTTAGGCTGTGCTTTGTATATATACGTATATATACGTCACTATATAGACTCATAAGTCAGTCAGTCAGTCAGGTTTGAATTTTATCTGTATAGATAAACTGGTTTAATCAAATCAAATTCTTTATTCGTGGGAATATGGGTTATTTCACAATAGTTATTGAAGAAAAACTTCTTAACGCACGCTGACTTGGGGGAAAGCTGCTGAGGAGAACGGAAGTTGAAAGGGAGGGACTTATACTTGTATCTCCCTCTCTACGTGAAGATAGAAAGAGTTACGTTTCGTATTACTGTAGGGGCAAGACAGATGGAGCTAAAGAAGTTTTACTTCAGTCTTGTGGTCTAAAGCACACTCGTATTTTATTTTTAGATCTTTCATAAACAACCAACACGTGATGTGATAATAAGCGCATAAATCCATCATACTGAACTTAGATTAAGTACTTACATTCGACTGGCCTGATAGCTCAGTTGTTAGTAGCTCTGCCTTCTGAAGTGTAGGTTGTTGGTTCGATTCCCAGCCTGGACAAACAATTGTGAACATGTTTGTTCTATTATTGTTTTATTATTTATTTATTTATTGTGATAAAAACGACAAAATCAATTACAATTATCACACAAAGTATTTCATACATTAACAAAAAACAAATCAAGGTTATAAAATAATAAAAGAATCCAATGGGCTATTACAATAATGTCAAATAAAATAAAATAATGTCAGAGTTAATTAGATAAAAAGAAAAATTATTCACTATCGCTACAGTCGGGATTACCGTATTGCTCCAGGTCACTCACGCTTTCACAATATGTTAATACTGCAGCAACAATGTTAGACCACTATATTCTATATCTGGGTGTTATATATATTGTATCCTATGTATGTATTTACAAACAAAATGTTTATCAGCCATGTAAATACAGTTTCTCCTATAGTTCTAGAGGAGGTCTGGACATTTGTATACTTACATGTAAGTGTGTTATTGTCCATATGCTTTAATTAACATAATTGAAGGGTTGAGAATAAAAAGGATTTAACTGACAAATTGACAGTTTCGAGAAAATTGACTTTAAACGTCAACGGCGTCATTTTTATGTAGAGTGCTGATAAGGTAATAGAAAAGGTTTATGTAAGTTTCAGTTGCTTGAAAATGTTTTATTTCTATTTAAAATTACCAAATATAGTACTGATTCATACAATTACTGTAAAAATATAATATAATAAAAGAAATAAAGTAATGTTTTTATGCTAAGCGTACTGTATTCCTGTGACAGAGAAACCATTTTTAGACTCAAAATCTCGAGATTTAAGCCTCATTTCGGTATTTTGAGAATGTATTATTGAAGATAATTTCACGCTGAATCCAACGATACCCATAAAAAATCAGTTAAATCCTTTTTATTCTCACCCCTTCAATTAAAATATCTCAAGACAATCAGTCCAAAAAACATATTCATAAAGTCGGCTATAAACAAAGAAGTTAGCCTTTGAGGACGCTACATACTTAGCCAATACTAGGTGGTAGGACTTTTCTGCAAAGTTCGTCTAGGTAGGTTTCCGCTTTCCCAGTTATTCTGCCGCCAAGCAATAGTGTGCAAGCACTGCAGCTGTTTGAAGGGCACTGTAGCTAGTGAAATTACTAGGAAAATGAGACTTTATGACCTGATCTCGCAGTCTAGTAATCTTATTACTAGATTGTGCTGATGTCTCAGGATGACGTGCGCGCGCGAGTGTCACGCGAAACTATACTTTAGAGTTCCGAGTGACACTGAACTGATATGGGCAGCCGTATCGCTTAACATCAAACGAACGGTTAGCTCGAGAAGTCATTCCTTAATATAAAAAAAATAATGCGTCAAAACTGTCGCACGTATTTGCAAAAATATTTACGTAAAATATCGCGAATTTTACATTCGCAAGAAATTGCACGATTGTGCAATGAACATGCAAAAGCTAAAACAAAGTGCGACAAAGGTATTAAAACATATTTAATCAAGGAAATTTATCATAATTTACAGTTGCAGTCAAACGATTACTTTATAGTTTAGTATTTTTAGGATTATTTTTAAAAGTCGTCATGCATGTTGTTGCATGTTGTATAAAAATAATAGGTCTTTACCTATGAATTGCAGTACAGACTTTTTCAAACAAAAAAAAGTTTTGATTGGCTATGAATTCTAAATTCAAATTAATTTTGTTTTATAAATATGACATTCTATTTACAATATAAGTCTTTTGTTTATTGATTAGCGTTGTATTTTCATCACATTTCAACATTTTTCCTCATAATGGATACTTTGAAATTTCGTGTAATTATGGAATATGAGTTCCGTCGTGGCACCAACGCGGCACAAACGACACGTAACATCAACGACGTTTACGGAGAGAACTGTACAAACGAACGTACAACCCGTTATTGGTTTGCTCGGTTCCGTTCTGGGAATTTTGACTTGAAAAATGAACCTCGTGGTCGTCCCGAAACTTTGGTCAACAATGATGAATTAAAGGCGATTGTGGAAGCTGATGAATCTCAATCTACAGCTGAGCTGGCAGCAGCTTTTGATGTTAGCATCAAAACAATATTGGTCCATTTGCGACAGATTGGCAAGATAAAAAAGCTTGATAGATGGGTGCCCCACGAACTTAACGATCGCCAGCGCAACGTACGCGTCGAGACTTGCCTTGCGCAGCTTAACAGGCACAGAAATGAAGGAATTTTTAACCGAATTGTTACGTGCGACGAAAAATGGATTCTTTTTGACAATCGAAAGCGCTCAGCAAGTTGGTTAGATCCTGGTTCGGTACCAAAGCAATGTGCAAAACGAAAAATGACCCCTAGAAAGGTGATGGTCACAGTTTGGTGGTCTAGTGCTGGTGTGATTCATCATAGCTTTTTACAAAACGGCGAGAGCATTACTGCAGATGTGTTCATTGAAGAACTGACCACAATGATGGCGAAACTCGCACGTCTGCAACCAGCTTTGGTCAATCGGTCGTCTCCACTGCTACTTCACGACAACGCGCGACCCCATACTGCACAACAGACCGTCTCTAAGCTGCATGAGTTGGGTTTGGAAGCTCTCCCTCATCCGCCATACTCACCAGATCTTGCGCCTACCGACTATTACTTTTTCCAAAATTTGGACAACTTTTTAGCGGGAAAAAAATTGAATTCCCGAGAGGCAGTACAAAACGCCTTTGAAGAGTTTGTTGTCTCCCGTCCTGCTGATTTTTTCAAGAAGGGCATCCATAAACTGCCACAGCGTTGGCAAAGATGCATTGATTGCAGGGGTGATTACTTTGAATAAAAGAAATAAATAAGTTCGAAAAAAAAAATACTTTAACTTTTTTCAAACAAAACGGCAATTTCATAGGTAAAGACCTAATAATATAAATATATGAAATAATGTTGAAAAAGCGAAAGAATTATGCAAAAATAGAGTGATGTTCTTATCTGGACTAAAAAATACTGCATGTTGATAGTTTTAGTATACAATTACAGAATAATTATGGACTTCACAAACTGTTGTATTCTAGTAACCGACAAACTAACGCATTTTTTTTTATTTAAGCCAATAAACAAACTCGCAGATTTAAATCTAATAAAATCAATTACTTTTCATTGATCGTACTCCACTTCTTTATTGGCTAAATATAGCATGGTTATCGTACATCAGGCGGCCTGGTCGTGTTGACCAAGTAATGGCGGACCGTGGCTAGTTGCATTAATGGATAGATTTATTATTGGTCTTGCATGATGGAAGTGATGATGCGGCTTTCTTTGGTGCATGCTTGACTTATAATATACCTGTTGACTCTCCTATGATTAGGCGTTTATTCATTTTCGGATACGTAATATCAATATTTCATGTTGATGTTGACCGACCAAACCCCCTTTCTGATTGCATGGGCCCCGCATAATGCACATCAACCCATACCCCAACATTGTGGGCCTCATTGAGACTGAGTTTCATTATGTCTGTCCATAGATTTCCTAGAGATGAACGCAATTTCTGTAATTTAGTTTTTGTAGTATTTATTTTTGTCGGTTATTGTTCTATGTTTTTTGGTTGGGAACCGCAGTTATATACCGTTTTAGTTTTTTGCGTATGGTAATTATCCAATTGTTAAGCATATCAATTTTAAATCAAGAGCACCGAAAGGCGTTTTTGTGCAGTACTTTTTCACTTTATGTTATGAGATGGAGTTGTGTGCAAAGTGCTTCAGATGTTTGGTGACCATAAAGATGCAGGTAAACTGACAGATTTTAACTTTATAGTGGTATACCATTTACGTACAGATCATGATCATCAGCCGGAAAACGTCCTCTGCTAAACATAGACCCGCTTCATAGAACGCTTCCTTGGAAGCTTTTCAAGTTATCATAGATGGATTATCATGGATGGAGGGGGAATGGAGATTGGCCATAATCACCACACCTGGTGGGCGTCTCAGCGATTGCAGAAAATTTTAATAGACCGAGATAAATGCTGTCGTCTATTTCTATTCGTCATATCTTTAGCCGACTCTTACGACAATAACTAATCGCAATTAGTAAGCTAGATTCATAAGTTTAGCAAAATGTATCGTTGCTAACTTGCTAAATTGTTTAGTTAACTAATTAGAAACGAATTTAGAAAGGTATAATTGGATATAGTCATTGCTATAGACTAATATTATACTGCGTATGGACGTTTTTTATTTATTCCTAATATCCTATCATGTTTAATTAATAGTTAATAGTGTTAAAGTCCGGTTTTAATTAACTCAAAATGTTTATGACTGCAAAATTTTGTCGCAGCTACAAATATTCTTTCACCCTAGATTTCCTTTTTAATTTTACAATAATTATTAATTTATGGTTTATTTTAAGTATTTTATTAGAATCAACAATTCGTCGTTGATTTTATTTGTAAGTTGGCTCAAATACAAAAGGACTAGTTTCCTTAAATACTTGCGACATTGCAGTTTGTTATTGGTTTTACTCTACTTGTGCGTACGGTACCATTATCTCCTGGGAAATGTTTGTTCTGTAGATTATTTTATAAATATAAATAGTAGAATAGACATAAAGTTTGTTGAGATTTTTTTCTTAGAAGGGCTTATAACCTTTTATTGGCATATTATAACAGTAGTGTATGGCTTGCACTTTAAGATTGCCTATGTCCAATTGTCCAACAGTGGACTAACACAGGTAAGGATTTGATGATGGTGATTGTGTTCGATAGGGATGGTGAACCGATGGTACGTGACAAAATATATCGGGAAAATTTATAAATGTATTAAATATAACGCCACCGATCGAAACTAATTGCATTTTAGTTCAAAAGTAACATCTTTCAACCCTAATACAAACTATTTGATGTCTTAGTTTTGAGTTAGTTTTAAAAAACTGTAAATTTATCTTCCAGCAAACGCTTTATGAATTGATTTTTTCCATTGCAAATCCATAAAGAATAATATAATAATAATAATATGTGTGGACATCTCACACAACGCCATCTAGCCCCAAACTAAGCAAAGCTTGTGCTATGGGAACCAGATAACTGATACAATACTTAGATACTTTTTTGTTTGTAAATACATACATAGAATACAATATGACACCCAGACACAGAACAAACACCTATGTTCATCACACAAATGTTTGTCCTGAGTGGGAATCGAACCCACAACTCACAGTTCAGAAGGCAGGGCTACTACCAACTGAGCTATCGGGCCAGTCAAATTAAATCATTTGACGGTCCGGTCAACCAGAGTTTCACGACTGTACTATGGTCGCAACTGCAGTCGCGTAGACCTCTTTCCATTAAAATTATTACTATCATCCCGTGATATACAGTATATTTTCCTGTAATAACGTGTAATAAGAGAAAATCGCGAGACGCGGTTAGTTATATCTATTTGGCTAAGAAACCCTGTGCGTGCGCCGTGTATCACACACGGAGGAGCAATCATAATGGGTAATTGTCTGCGTGTAAGGGGAAGATGTTGCACGAGTCCATTGTTTCATCCGTTACGAATACTGGTGGAATTTCGTGACGGACGTTCACGACTACAGACGGGTAGAGAAATAAATATTATTTTTGTAATATATCATAGTTCTTTAAAATTTCAGCAACTAGCTGAATTTTAACTCACGCATCCCAATTCACTGGCTTTTTACCACGGCTGCTAAAGTCGTTATAAAATAGTCTTAAAAAATTTCGCGGCTGTAGGCAAATGCGACCATAGCTCAGTTGAGAGAACATCTTATCCGGTGAGTAGAGGTGATGATTCAAATTCCGCTGGTAGCTGATTTTTTTAGAACTACGATAATTATCTTAACATCTTTACCTTAAATTACCTTATGCACAGATAATATAATACTGTGTGATTTATATACTTTGAAATTCGTTGCCTCTGTGGTATAGTGGTTGAGCAGGTCGGCTCATAACCCAGAGGCGGCAGGTTCTATTCCCGCGGCAGGAAAAGTATTTGTGCACAGAAAAAAAGCGCAGTTAGGGTACAGGATCTATGTATGTGATCGTTGGGCGTAAATATTATTATTAATATTTTCTTTCAATTAGGTACATGAATTTCAACTTTATGCAGTCACAATACAATATACGAAAAGACTTCTCCCTCAACCCTAACCTATTATCTTATAATCTTTATGTGCTATAGTGATAAACGTATTAAGTCGCAGCAAATCCAACGCTACCCTAGTTCAGGGATCGGCAACCTTTTGAGTCGGAAGAGTAAAAAATTATAATATACTAAATTTCAAAGTTTTTAATGTGCTACAAAAATAAATGTTTTTTTTTTTCATATATTTTATAATGAAATAAATGATATTTGCGTATGGAAGGAAAGAGCTGAAGCTTCACATCCAAAGAGCCGTAAGTGGCTCGTGAGCCGCAGGTTCCTGACCCCTGTCCTAGTAGTTACATCATCACCGCTTACATTAGCATCTTACAACGAACACAAGACGCATCAAACAGAAAATCGTGCCGCATGTAACAATGGATCACCACCACAATAGCAAATCTCGCGGCCTTTAGTACTTCCGGCATATTATTGTGCTCTGCTCCCAGGTGATACTGTATAGTTACCAGTTAGGCATATTATTTTGATATCTAGATTATAACATACTAGTTGCGCCCCGCGGTTTCACCCGCGGATAAAAAGTAAGTAAATTATTTACTTATCCCACGGGAAAATTTCACGTTTCCGGGATAAAATATAGCCTATATGTTAATAATAATATAAGCTATTTTGGTACCAAATTTCATCCAAATCCATTCAGTCTTGAGCGTGGAGGAGTAACAAACATACACACATACAAACTTTCGATTTTATAATATTAGTGTGATTATTCTGAACAGATAGATAACCAAAAAGCGTGTTCAACTTATACAAACTTATACTTTTTTTTTTCTTTTCTAAAATGCCTTTTTTTACTCTATGATAATATTACGATCTAGCCATCCATGTGGCTAATAAGTAATTTAATAATAATAATACTAACCCCCAACGATCACATACATAGATCCTGGACCCTTACTAGGATTCCCTGTGTCTAGGGACCCAGGAACTACGAGGGCCATGGTCTCATAACACCCGGACTCAGAACAAGTATATGCGCTTTCTTTTCTGTGCACAAATACTAGTCCTGCCGCGGGAATGGAACCCGCCGCCTTCGGGTTGTGAGCCGACCTTCTCAACCAGCACACCACAGAGGCTGTTATTTTTATATCTAGGTTTGTACATATTATTCTGAACAGATAGATTACCAAAAAGCGTGTTCAACTTACCTATACATATTTTTTAGGATGCCTTTTTGAATACCTTACTAATCTTTCTAGCCATCCATATGGCTAATAAGTAATTTACATTTAACTTAATCTTCTAAACACTTAATTATCTAAGAATGTGTAACACTTTTCTTATTGTCTCTATTAAGGTCACTTGGTTTTTGTGTTCTTTTTAGGTAGGTAGGTAAGTTGGTTACTTGCACTACACTACATTACGTTATAGCACTTATTACACACTTTTTGGGGAGGGGAGGGGGGGAGAAATGCCCTCGCACTTCCTTGTCACCGCGGGGGTGGTGGCAGGGGGTATGTGGGACTCGAACCCACTAAAACCCCCCGTGAGCCCTCGTCCGCCGTACCGGGGCGAGAAGGGGTCGCGACTGCAGTCCAGCCAACTCGCCCCCGACTTATTACACACTACGCTAAATAGAATGGTTTTGTTCTTTTCAATTTTATAATTATATCCATGTGATAGACGAGGTAGACCTAGACGAACTCTTGCAGATAAGTCTAATACCACTTATTCCTAATAGCACTTTTATAGCATCTATACTCGACAGACAGTACCTAATCTACGACTCTATCTTTCGACTGGCCTTATAGCTCAGTTAGTAGCTCTGCCTGCCGAACTGTAGGCTGTGAGTTCGATTCCCACCCAGGACAAACATTTGTGTGATGAACATAGGTGTTTGTTCTGTGTCTGGGTTGTATTCTATGTATTTACAAACAAAAAGCATATATGTATTCTATCAGTTATCTGGTTCCCATAGTATGAGCTTCGCTTAGTTTGAGGTTAGATGGCGCTGTGTGAAATGTCCACAAATATTTATTAAGATTATTATTAATCTACGCAAAGCGTAGATGGTATCATCTTCGGCCATAATCTATATACCATTTATATGTTATATAGATATAAGAAAGTCGTGTTAGTTACACTATTTATAACTCAAGAACGGCTGAACCTATTTGGCTAAAACTTGTAGAGGTAGCTTAGAACCAGGAGACGGACTTTTTAACCCGTTTGTCGCGTTTTACTAATTTACACGTGCGAAGCCGAGGCGGATCGAATGGTATCATATAATTTTTATCACCAGGTAACATTATGACAAGGTGGTCAAGCGCTACCATGTCTTATATTAATAATAGAAACAGGACATGTAATGAAAGAGTCAAAAAAGGTTCCCTGTCCCTTTGACGTAAATTTATTACATAATTTACAGCTCATACATAAAGGAACATTTATCACTACGCCATAATTCAATAACAAAAGCTTAAATACTGGACTAATTTTTAGGTTAATGGTATAATAAACCTAATGACTAGACTTAATTTGCACTTTAGATGCCCCATCCGTGACTTAGCCTCCAAAAAAGTTTCGAAGACGTCAATAAATCAGTATAATTATGACGTCACATGTTTGGAAAAAATCAACTCCGTTAAGCGTGTTTGTGATTCATTAATATAATATAAATTTATTATTACATTGTTAGTTAGCTTTTAGTTTTCCTCAATTTCCTTGAGAATCCATCATCAGATCCTGACTTGATGATATTGGCTTCGGGAGTATACCCTTTCGAACCAAAAAAGAGTTTTTGAAATTGGTTCACAATTGGCGAAAATATCGAGGAACATAAGCCAAAAAAAAAACATACAGAAGAACATAGTACCTTCTCAGAAGTCGGTTAAAAATAAATCTACACTGTTAATAGTTTAAATAATTTAATAAAATGAAAAACTTTAAATACCACTTATACAAGGTTGACCATAGACTACATGAACTTATTGTAAGATAATATAACTAATAGTAGATTTACACAACATACACTTCGGCGCTTTGTTATACAGGGCTACAGGAAAAATTGTGCGAGATCCGTTAAGGGCGTGGAGTACCCATAATTTCTGACTTATTTCACTATGAAACAGCTTTTTTTTGATGGGTGGAAATGCCCTCGCACTTCCCTGCCACCACGGGGGTGGTGGCAGTGGGTATGTGGGACTGGAACCCACTAAAACCCCCCGTGAGCCCTCCGTACCGGGGGCAGGTAGGGGTCGCGACTGCAGTCCAGCCAACTCGCCCCCAAACAAAATAAACGTAATTAAATTTTGTAGCATAAAAATCGGCAATTTGATGCGATTTGAGGCGATTGTTTGGCTTGTGGGGTAGTTCACGAACATACAGTCTGCTTCGTTCGTAAATCTTTTTCCTGTCATTAGTATATACGAGATGATAGCCATAAAGATTAATTAGAATTATCTATCACATGAATCATATTACAAAATTATATACCCTATCTATCTTAACATTAATGAATCATGTTGTGATTAAAAAGGTCGGTTATTGAGGTAAGTGAGTCATAGGGTCATCGGTTTGACTGTCAGTATGTACCATTGTAACATGGTACACTTACTCATTATATTACTACGGAGTCAAAATTACTTATTTTTTAATTTTTATATTTTTTATTTTCTATTTCTGTTTATTGTATTTTAATTGACGATTTTGTTATTTTCAAATTTTGACCATTCTATTTGTTGATATATTTTTATTTGGTGTTCATTATAAATAACAATAATAATAGGCTATGTTTGGAGTGTGATATTTGGGTACCCACTAGATGATTCGATTCCAGTCGAATTTGAATTAAAATTTAATTTTAATTTGTTTTACTGTCTTTTTGAAAAAACAAAAAGACAGTAAAACATATAAAAGTCAATTTTTTATGTATCCTTTAGTTTCGTAAGGACATAGAATATTTAAGTTTTAAATGTTCAAAAAGTTAAACGAAACTATATTTTCTTATAAAATAAAAAACTTTTTAAGAAATGTGGTTATTAAATAATTAAATGGCAGGTGCTGGAGGCCTTTGATGGAAAATATGATTAATAGCAAATCTTGAGGGTAAACAATAAATCGAAATCAATAACTTATTGAATTTCTTTTTAGAGGTTACTCTAACTATAGAGTAGTTATCTATTCGTGTGGATTTCAATTGTAATGAGCGTAAAATCCAGTTTATCCACCGGTATGCTGTTTAAAGGTCCACAAAAAATTGAATAAAATAAAATAGACATATTGCAAAATAAGAGCAAAATAAAAAAGAAACTGATGCTGAGCTTCTTCTGTCTTCTCCACTGAACCCTAAAGTATTAGGACATAGTTTATCTTCTCCAAACTCAACTTATCAGATAAGCCTTTTAGACTTCTGTACAAAGGAAAGTGGTAGAGAATTTGCGAATTTTTCCACAATCGATATGTCGTGCTGTACTTTGGTTGTACTACATAATTTTGTGCTTGTTTACATGATTTTTTATGCGTAGATTTGTATGATAAAGTTATCAATGATTTTCTGGTTATTAGCTACTGGATTGACCTCAATTTTATAATCTACTACCGGCCCGCTCCGGCTTCGCACGGGTATAAAATATATAGCCTATATCATTCACTGAAAAAATTATTCAAATCGATTCAGTAGTTTTGATTTATTCATTACTGCCCGTGGCCCGCACGCGTTAAATTTAGAGTAAAACAATCCTTCTTTCTCTAAACCATGAAGATTTCCTGCTATCATTGGAATATCTAAATTCATACACTACATTTTTACTGATTTACTTTTTACATTTTTACATGTTATTATACATATAAACCTTCCTCTTCAATCACTCTATCTATTAAAAAAAACCGCATCAAAATCCGTTGCGTAGTTGTAAAGATTAAAGCATACATAGGGACAGAGAAAGCGACTTTGTTAAGATACATTCATTAAGATTTAAAAAAAAAATCCTTCACCGTTGTAAAAGCGAGCGTAAATTTCTCATATGATTTGAAAACGTAAAAGTTACAGAGCTCAGCGGGAAACGAACCACGGCGCGTAAGATTGAAAGTCACCGCTGAGCCACACTCACTCTTCAAATCACATGATGGTGGTTCAGTTATGGCAGGTTATCGCGCATTAGGCTCTGTTATCACTTGTGCCGAGGGTCGAGGACGCACTAACTGGCTAGACAAACTCAGGTAACTCAGCAGTGACGGATCGTTGCTCGTAATGTAAAGCTGAGTTCATCAATCACTGGACCGAACCGTACTTTCATTCCTGTTTGTCTCCCTATAGAGGACAGATGGAAATGTAAGAATATTGACAGGCCCGATAGCTCAGTTGGTAGTATCCCTGCCTTCTGAACTGAAGGTTGTGAGTTCGATTCCCACCCAGGAAAAACATTTTTGAGATGAACATCGATCGTATCTAAGTATTGTATCAGTTATCGGTTCCCATAGTACAAGCGTTTCTTAGTTTGGGGCTAGATGGCGCTGTGTGATATGTCCACACATATTTATTTATTTCTTTATTATTGCATATTAATAGTGTAATACAGGGATACTGTCGACGTAATGAGTATCGATACCATCGATGGAGAAGTGTCACAGATAACATACAACTATGCTAGTACTAATTGAAAACTTTAACAGCTAATAATAAAAGAGTTGTGGATATATCGTAGGGTCCAGGTCTATGTATGTGATTGTTGGGCGTTTTTTTTTTTTCGGCAGGAGATGATAAAAGAAAAACATCGTATGTCGTTAATATTCCATTGTACTTTTATTAATCTGTTTATAGTAGTGTTGCTAATTTTGTATCGATAATAATATCGATAGTATTGATTGTAAATCGATAAACAAGTTTAAGTTTGCGTATGTAATTCATTTGTATTTTTTCCCTGTATTTTACAAGGAGTTTTGTTTTCGCTAGTACCCTAGAAGTCGTTTTGATCTCTTTTGTGAATCTGCGAATTCATTGTACATTATTCTGTAGCTGTCATCTAATAAGTAGGCGGCAATGTGAATAGAACACTATTGACCTAATTAAGATGCCCTGGATTCTTAACATAGTCTCGAGTGGACAATTCGGAGTCTTTCTTCGTTAGATTTGAGCTGTATAAGGGAACAAAATAACAAAAAGTATTAGACATATTAAATCTAGTCTACCCTTGTTCCATAGGCTACGGAAAAACAAAAATAAACAAATGCTTCTATTATGTAAAATCAAAAATGGAATAGGTTTAGTTTTTCATAAATACTTGTGCAATCTCATTACCGGAAGATATGTAAAATCAATATATATTTAAATCCATTATAACCAGTTGAATTTTGACGTTTGCCTTGATTAATAATAAATAACTGCACTTCCGTCCTCTAGTCCAAAATTCCTTGCGTTCCTTTTGCGTACTTTACAAAGTTTAAGTTACGCTAAAGGAAAAAAATAAGTTATAAAATAGAGAACAAGGCCCGTGACTAGTGAGTGATATAATAGAAATATTCTGTAACTAGCTGTTTCGCACGGGTATGATATACGGATACGGATCCTTAACTTTTTCGAAAATATTATATCGCGTATGGTTTTTCAGGGATAGTGTAGGATTCTAATTGTAAAAGAATTTTTCAAATTGGTCCAGTAGTTTCAGAGCATAGGCCAATGCAAAAAAAAAAAAACGAATTTGGCCTCTTTATAATATAAGTTTATATAATCCAAGCCTCTGTTACACAGTGCACACGGCCTTAGTTTCAGCCACAGTATACATTATAATGTATTGGTACAGTGAAGTTTCAGAATTTCCAGCGTTGTACTGAGAGATCAACCAGTTCAGTCCACCTGTGCGGGTCGGCCACACGCCAGGCTACCGTGCCATCGCGTCAATTAATAATGTAACACGGTGCATAAAAAAAATATGAAAAAATAATTCAACTAAATCCAAAACGGAATTTCACCTGACATTCTCTGCCAGAAGACTAGATCTGATTTCTTAATTGATCTTTTATAAATCTGGGTACATTATTTTATTTATTTTACAAAATCGTCATAAAGCGTCAAAATTTGGCAAAATTGTCCGGCAACTAGAACTATAAAATTGCGTTTCTGCTACTAACCATCGATGCAAAATAACAATGATAACGTTATTTACATTAATTGAATTTATAATTTGATTCAGTTTATTAATTGCAATAGAAAATTTAACGTAGGGTTTTTTTTAATACTAAAACCCTCGAATTTTCAGTTTTTTTCAGAAACATAATAACATAACTTTGGGTTAAATTTAAAATTGGTACAAAAATAATCTGCCTTAGTTTATACAGCCACTTGACTTAATCCAACCCAGCATCATGTCAAAGTGCCAGTTACTTGAGAAAATTAACGGCCCGCTCAAAATAAGATCCTGTTTAGGTCTACTGCAGAATCAGTAGTCAGTACACAACACCAATCCCGACAGGGCGGTCAAACCAGAGCTGTACCAAATTTTTTTTAAAATTTTTTTTCGAAAATGTTCCATTAGTGATGAAAATGCGACCTTTCGCATCATAACTCAAAGTGCAAGTTGAGAAAAAAGGACTATCATAAAATAATAGTGAAGTGCATTCAAAATCGAAGTTTAATCGAGTTGTTTTTTTTATTTTATTGTCTATAAAACATATTTTCGTCAATTAAAAAATATTGATTGATAGATAATAATTAAGTAAATGTCAAATAAGCCGTCAATCTATCACTTTCTCACATAGAGGAGGTAATAGATACGGGAACCACCTATTAAAATAATGCCTTTATTTTGAGAGGGGGAAATGCCCTCGCACTTCCCTGCCACCACGGTGGTGGTGACAGGGGGTATGTGGGACTCGAAACCACTAAAACCCCCCGTGAGCCCTCTTCCGCCGTACCGGGGCGAGAAGGGGTCGCGCCTGCAGTCCAGCCAACTCGCCCCCGAAAATAATGCCTTGAGCTAACACATATACCTACTTACATCAATTTTTCTTACTTTACAACTCTTTATCTAACAACGTTGTAAAACATAATAAATTGCATATTACAATAAAATATATTAGTATCGTAAAAGTTTCTAAAACTGCATAATCTTTATCAATATGACACAAAATTTATCGATAATCGAAGTTTTGTTACTAAAGAAAATCAAGTTCAGTGTCATTCGGAATTTTTGATGAGAAGGTTTTAAACGATCTGAGCATAACAATTAAAATTGAATAAAGATTCTGCTAGATGGTTCAATGAATTTGACAGGATCAGTTAGTTTGGGACCGGATAAATATTTCAGGGATTGTTTTGGTGGGATCCGTGGGGAGCTAAAATAATTAATGAAATATGAATTTCTAACAATTGAGTAGTCGGAACGCGAGTGTAATAATAATAATAAGTAATGTTTAAATTATTCGTTTTACATAAATTAGGTAACCAATTACCAAACAATATCATTCACAATCAATTTAATTGAACACAAAGTTTTTTTTTAGTGTAATCTGAAGTTGTCTATAAATCGAATACAAAATCCAAAACATCACTAAAATAAAGTGTGTATTTAGTGAGTGATATAAGTTGGTTTGAAAGTGTCTAAATATGAAATGGCGGAACCAGCAGCAGTTGGTCTCGGGAGATACTTCCGAAGATGAGATCGGTCACAGTTATCTCGGCACTTTGGTAAGTAACACTATTTCTTAGTGCAAAGCAATACACGGGCGTCTTGGGAATGTCTCATAGCGATGCTCGGTAAAGTTAGCATCGCTCGATCCAGAAAACGGACACTCATCTCTAGCTATGGTTAGCTCGATGTAATAATAATAATAATAATAAGTGTGGACATCTCACACAACGCCATCTAGCCCCAAACTAAGCAAAGCTTGTGCTATGGGAACCAGATAACTGATACAATACTTAGATACTTTTTTGTTTGTAAATACATACATAGAATACAATATGACACCCAGACACAGAACAAACACCTATGTTCATCACACAAATGTTTGTCCTGAGTGGGAATCGAACCCACAACCCACAGTTCAGAAGGCAGGGCTACTACCAACTGAGCTATCGGGCCAGTCATAATATATTTATAAAACGAGTCTGCTTTAGACCACACGACTGGAGTAAAACTTCTTTAGTTTAGCTCCATCTATCGGCCGGTATGTTTGTTTTCGGTTTGTTTAATGTTAATGTCGCCATCTTGACAATTCAAAATTGTAATTTTACCGGAAATACTAATATAATTAAAAAAAATATATGTTGAGAATGGAGATCTTTTTTTATTTTGAGGGGGGGAAATGCCCTCGTACTTCCCTGCCACCACCCCCGTGGTATGGGGTATGTGGGACTCGAACCAACTAAAACCCCCCCGTGAGCCCTCGTCCACCGTACCGGGGCGAGAAGGGGTCGCGACTGCAGTCCAGCCAACTCGCCCCCGAAGAGAATGAAGATCTACGTGAACCAACTTCAACTTGCGTTCGCCTCGCATTCATCAGCTTACTTAGGTTCCGCGCGATATGTGGGTTTTGTAGCTGTACCTAATTAATTTATTTTTAATATCATTAATTTGCACAAATTACTATAAATTCTATAATACCGACAACTTTTAGTATCTAAAATAAAAATAATAATATTAAAAAATACAATATATCGTTGAGCTCTTTGAGGAAATGTAATATGAAATTAGATTTTAGGTTAAAACAAATCTTACGCCTTCCGATTTAAGTTAAAACCAGTCCGATTCATAATCGATCGGAAAGGTTCCGATCCGAAAACACACTCCGTCTAACATCTACATTCGAGGTTTACTCACACGTAAAGTTTAGATTTCGAATCGGTGTCTTTTCGATGGAGAGTGAATGGGCACCCCCAAATGTTAGGGAAATGTTAGGTGGTGACAATGTGAAAAATGTTAGGTGGTGACAATGTGAAAAATAAAGACCATCGTTTCGTTATCCTCATGAATAAGTCGATAATTGATTGCAATAACGTTATTTTTTTTTATGTTAGACGACCTTTTTGTTGTTTATATAGACTCTTTCGATCCGTCTGTATATATGAAATCACGGATGTTGGAGGGGAATAAATAAAGTTAAGACGTAAAACTAATTAGCCCGTACGAAGCCAGGGTGAGTAAGCTAGTTAATGTACATACATTCACTAGGTGGTAGGACTTTTTTGCAAAGTTCGTCAAGGTAGGTACCACCGCTTTGCCAGTTATTCTACCGTCAAGCAGTAGTGTGCAAGCACTACTGTGTTCCGGTTTGAAGGGCAATGTAGCTAGTGAAATTACTGGGCAAATGAGACTTTATGATCTGATTCTCACAGTCGAGTAATCTTATTACCAGAATGTGCTGATGTCTCAGGATGATGTGCGCAGTGCAGCAGTCATGCGAGACTTTACATGTTGGAGTTCCGAGTGACACTGTTCTGTTATGGGCGGCCGTATCACTTAACATCAGGTGAACGACTAGCTCGTCACATCATTCATTTGTACAATTTACTTAAATTTACTACATTTATTTTTACACAATTACATTTGTAAAATTAAATTTGACAGCTCTTAAGTTCGCACGTATCTTTCTATGTACCTACTGCACCGCATTTGAGTTCGATATAGTGATAAGCGCGAACTTAAAAGCTGGCAAACTTTAGCGCAGACGGGCATGCTTATAAGGCGTTCAATGATTCATGAAATCATAAACAGCCTTACCAGCTCGTTAATACATGCCAGATTCCTCAATGACCTCAGGCATTCCACGTGATCTTTTTAGTGTGTATTTATATAACTAGTGCAAACTTGTGGGTTTGGCCTCTAATCAATCATTTGCACTGTTTAGCGGTTGACCATGTGATGATGGGTGATTTCTGCGTAATTATACTCAATTATTGCACTGTTAGTAGGAAAGAGAATTTCTGGTAATTTTATAGGGTTGCCATCCGTCCGGGTTTCCCCGGATTTGTCGCAGTTTAGAGGGCATCCGGGGAGCGTCCGGGCGGGGCTTCATTTGTAGTCCGGGTTAAAAAATGTTAAGTCATGGGCCGCCCGCTACACACGCACTGCGCCCGCACGCTGCGATCATCCGACAAATCGATTCGTAAAGATCAGCAAATAAATAAAAAGGCGATTTATGACATTTTCAATTGTTTTTTTTAAATACTATGTTTAATAAACCTGGTAAACCTAAACGTTGTCCTTGGAAAAATGCAAATAATTTTATTTTTAATTTAAGACTTTTCTATCATGCCAACGCATCTAATGGTGAAATTCCTAAATATATAAATTGAACTTAGAGCACTTAGGTATTACAATTATGGCAAATATTATTTATATTTGTCATATTGTATCAGTCTTATCATTTGACCATGGCTTACAGGAAATCCCTAAATAAACTAATTGGACTGATAATTTTAGAGCACTTATGTATTACAGTTATGCTAATATTGTGATCAGAAAAAATACTATCAATTATTTTACTTCAGATTTATCATTTGAGCTTGGCTTCTGGGAAAATTCCTAAATATAATAAATAAGTTATCGGTTCTTAATAAACGTA
The DNA here is from genome assembly GCA_905220475.3 of Ennomos fuscantarius. Lineage (NCBI taxonomy): Eukaryota > Metazoa > Arthropoda > Insecta > Lepidoptera > Geometridae > Ennomos > Ennomos fuscantarius. Next base: position 10,219,235 of record HG992048.1, on the reverse strand, counting down.
CCAATGTACTTCTTCTCTTCGTTTAATGGCCTACCATCGCTTTTTAGCGATAATTCTGCCAATGTCAAGTGAGGAATTTTGTACGGTCAAAGTCTTATTTTGTCAGTCAAAATGCCACAGTAAAATGGTGGATATTTTACTGAAGGCTCTAGAAAGCCTTGACGAGAAAACGAAAAGGCATTGTTTTAAAACTTGGAACCATTTGCCAACACTCGTGCACGTCCACGAACACTTAACGGATAATAATCCACCCTTATTACACATTAAAATTCAAAAATACACGGGTAATGGAAAAAAGTTTAAAATTCACAACCGCCATTTTCGGATTCTTTTCAACGACCTCCACCACAAATGTTATATTATCATTAATCACTGTTAGTATTATCTGACAGGCAGAAGACAGATAATAATTTATGATAATGACACTGAAAAGTTTACTAGGTGGAAGGACTTTTCTACAAAGTTCGTCTAGGTAGGTACCATCTCTTTGCCAGTTATCCTTCCGCCAAGCAATTGCGTGCAAGCAGTACTGTGTACGGAAGGGCACTGTAGCTAGTGAAATTACTGGGTAAATGTGACTATGACATAATCTCACTGTCTAATAGTAATCTTGTTAGCATAAGTCTGACTTCAAAGTAGTTTAATATGGTTTGTTGATATTACTTTTGTAACATATTCATTATCTCAACTGTAATACATTATAAATATTGTAACATAAGACACAGATTTAAAAATAAAAATACATCACTGTAAAGTTTCTTGTAGCTTCTTCTTTACAGTTGTAATCGAAGCTTAGTATCGGAGTTTTCAATTCTGCATTGTGTCGTATTGCATGCACCATTAGGGGGAAAGAGAATTTATTTCTTATTCAAACTCACATATTGTATATGACGGCGGCTACGTCCAGTTATAAACTCTATGCGCAGCGGGCAGTACCGTAATTTACCCTGTGGCAGCATTTACATTTATTACAGTGGCAACACCGGCAACTGTCGTCGCTGCCCCACCCATCTGGCTATATGAAGGGATTGATGGGTGTGCTACGGAACATTCTTGTTCCAGACACGGCGCGGTGTGGATATGCTGAAGGCCTATAGTTATATAGGTTGCAACCTACGCACAACCCTTTCTGCCGATATATACCTAATGGGGTTGCTATATAATATTTATTTTCTAAATACTACAATGATTTAATAACTAGTACTAAAAACTACCTACTAGGTACTACGACAAAAAAAAAACATTTGGACTATATACTGGCCGCGATGACCTATAGACAGTCCAAATGCTCCAGCCCACTACCAGTAGGTAGCGTACCCAACATGCTGGCAGCATTGCCCCGTTGAATTGCAATGCTTAGAATATTTGACATTAAGCACTTTGTTATTTTATATTCTTTGTACAATAGCTTTATTTTAAGTGCCTGATATAATTCTGACTAGTAAAAGTGCTAAAAATAGCATATTTACAATAAATCTTTTGACTTTATGATATGTAGGAATAAAAAAATAAATTCTGAATATATGTCGCCTAATGCACGATTACCTCTAACGTGCAACTCGAAAGAAATGACCGTTTGAACGCGCCTTCAAGTTCGTTTACATTATAATTGTAATGATATAAACAAATATGATGACGGTTATTTACATTACAATATGTAGAGTCAATAGTGGCCGGTCATGTGACCTTATATCGTGAGAAAATATATAAATAATATGAGTAAAACTATATCGTATGGTTCAGTATAATATTATGACCTATTGACGTGAGATTCCTTATGTCTGTGTATAATTATTATTTGTTTATGCAAACATGCACGTGACTAACTGATTAAATCATTCGGAAACTAAATGGGAATTATATGCACCATATATGTAAGAAAATCCCACGTGGTGTATCGGTTACGGTATCAATAGAGATGGTTGAATGATAGAATTGTTGTGTGATGAATGCGGCGGGATAAAATATATTTGTTGACATCAAAGGTGCTTACGTAAAAGCGCATTTGCATCTAGGTGGCAGATCCACAAAATAGATCTTTTGATCCTTTCGGTTTGATTTGCGAAGTGAAAACCGGTACAGTAACTATAGTCAAATTAAGCAAGTCTTTGACTTTGACTATAGTCAACCCCTCCCGGCTTCGCACGGGTGGACATTAGTTTTTTTAAACATTTTGGCATAAACCTACAGTAAATATAGCCTATATTAATCAGTAATAATGTAGCATTCAAATGGTGAAATAATTTTTAAAATCGGTCCAGTACTTTTTGAGCCTATTCCTTACAAACATACAAATCTTTCCTCTTTATAATATTAGTATAGATTATTGATGAGCACGATCTATCGACTGCCCGATTGCGAACGAACTGACTATCTGCGGGTCGCGGGCGCGTGATAAAAATGCTGATAGGTAAATCTGAAAATTGCTAAAATAACAGATTACTCATGTAATGTAATATTAGTAACATGCCAAATATGAATTATTTCTCATGTACACTCACATCCTGTTTATTAATTGGTGTAATAGGTTAGTGACTATTTACTAATTAGTGGTTCAATTCATATATTCTCACGATAATAAATTATCACGTAGCAAACAATATATAGGTTTCTGTGATAACAATCATGCAACTATTATGTAAGCGACACGGAGAAAAAAGCATAAGGCCTCTTTTGGTTGCTTTTTATATATAGTTTTTTAAGAACGTTGTGTTATGACAGTAAGGAAAATGTCTGTTTAGTTAGAATTATAAAGGAGCGGTAGAGTTGGCGAAAAATATATTAAAAAATAAAAAAAATTACATAGAACTAAACAGACATTTTCCTCACTGTCAAAACACGTTCTAAAAAACTAAATATAAAAAGCTACCAAAAGAGGCCTTATGCTTTTTCCTCCGTGTTGCTTACATGTTGGTTGCGACCATTGTAGTGTAGTAATAGACGACAGCCCCTGGTTTCACCTGCCTTTCGTTTCGTCATACATCTTTGCACCGTATTTGACATTGTTAGAGCCAAAATTTGTACTACTAGTCTAGTCAACATGTGCCTTTTAGGTCAAAGTTTTTAGCTCGCCTCGGAAAATTATGATCGAGGTGTCATTCGATTCGTCATCGCATTTAGAAACTTTTTGAAAAATTTGAAGTTTTGCTTGCAAAAATTACAAAAGTTATAAACAATTTAGTAAAAAATAAAAGGTTGTAAAGGGGTTTTCAACCCCCTAGAAAAACTATAAATATTGGTCCTAGAGTTCCGGGAGGTAAGACTTTTTTTTAGGAAATTTCTTCCTCTTTATGGATCTTTTCTCAAATTTCGAAAATTTTGAATACTTTTTGAGATATTCGCAAAAAACAAAACCACCCTTTTATTTTTTACTAAATTGTTTATAACTTTTGTAATTTTTGCAAGCAAAACTTCAAATTTTTCAAAAAGTTTCTAAATGCGATGACGAATCGAATGACACCTCGATCATAATTTTCCGAGGCGAGCTAAAAATTTTGACCTAAAAGGCACATGTTGACTAGACTATACGCCATAAAAGGAAGACGCCCTCCAAATATCAAGTCTCTAAATGAGGCGGTTTGTGTTGTATCGTTGTCAGTCAGCCATCCAGTCACTAAAGGCAAAGCCTTTAATTAATATGCAAGCAAATACCTTTGGTTATGATAATAATTATAATTTACATGATGCACGTAGACCCTCAGTTGAGAAATATGAATATTTATTTTAAAGTATCTATGATCTTAGTAGTGTACTTCAAAATAGTTATGAGTATTGCTGCAAGCACGGCAATCTGATGATTGATATTAGTGTGATGTGATTCACACTAATATTATAAAGGCGAAAGTTTGTATGTGTGTATGTGTGTATGTTTGTTACTCCTTCACGCTCAAACGGCTGAATAGATTTGGATGAAATTCGGTACCAAGATAGCTTATACACTGGATTAACACATAGGCTACATTTTATCCCGGAAAAGTGAAATGTTTCCTTGGGATGAACAAATAATTACAACAAAAAATTACAATTAAAAATACTTTTTATCCGCGGGTTAAACCGCGGGGCGCAACTAGTTCTTCCATATGTAACTTCGAGATTTATATGTGACACTAATTATTGCTTAACTCATCGTCATTATCGTGAATAGGAAATAACATAAAATTCTGGCATTCATCACTGGCAGTCTGGCAGCCATCACTGGCAGTCTGGCAGCCAATCATCACTTTGTTATGCCAATATTAGCCAGTCCTTGCTACTGCCTACGCTTCACTCCCATTGGCCTATCGGTGTCTATATTTGTTCCTCTCTTACTTTTATTCTCTATTCTAATAAGTGTAGGTAATACTGATCTTCTTCGACAGCCTCTGTGATGCGGCTCATAGCCCGAAGGGGGCGGGTTCGATTCCCGAGACAGGACAAGTATTTGTGCACAAAAAAAAAGCGCAATTACTTGTTCTGTGTCTGGGTGTTGTGGGACCATAGTTTCTGGAACACAGGGAATCCTAGTTAGGGTCCGGGATCTATGTATGTGATCGTTGGGCGTTATTATTATTGTTATTATTATTTTATACATATCCTGTCTTTTTATTGTTAGATAGGCTTGCGTTTGACCACTATCGCATCTGATGGTAAGTAACGATGCGGTCTAGGATATAACGCTTGCCTAGAAGATACTTGTTCACTCACACACCTGTTCTTCTCGTGTTTCTTTTATCTTTTCTACTTATTGCATCAAGACATCTCCTTCCTCAAACCCTGAAGTATTCTTCGCAAGTTCACACGATCCCATTCCCGTCGTAAAATCCCAATCTTAAGTCCGGACGTCCATGAGTCACGAGGTTTCCTCGACAGTGAGGAAGTTGTAATTGGATCACTTTACGTGTTTATACCAGCTTTTGGCCTTATCCTTGATGACCTTGGCCGCTCTGTTGCTTGGCCTCTGGTTGGTGGTTCCGATGGATGTAATTTGTAATGCTATTTCGTTTTATTACACCTTTATTGACGCGGAAGCACCAGAGACACAGTTTGCTGTTAACTTTGAATCGAGTGGCAAAAAAGATAGATCACCAAATAATACAATTACAACCGCATACTCTAGTTGAGTCCATGAACTAACTGCGTACTTTCACTGCAATGCAATGAATCTATAACTCTAAAGAGCGTCAAGGCGTTATAAACTGCGTCGTGTCGAGGTCCAACTCTAACCAGCTCAACAGTACACCTTACTGGGTCCTTCCTATTCCATTATGGTCTTTCAAATATCTTTTTATCCCAACCGATATATTTAGCTTAGCCTTATAAATAAATAAATCAGCTCGCTCTTACAGAAATGAATGAAAACATCTTGATACTTGTGGGTTTATTACATTCTATATTGACAAATTGGCATCATCTGTCTGTCTGTGCGTTTTCCGCTTACATGTCGCACGTCAACTGTAGAAGAAGGATAAGGAACTGTAACTAGAACGGTGGAGTCACGCACTGCAGTTATGCAGTTAGCTACGAACTTGACAATCTTGCCTGCACGCGATACGTATTAGTCTAGTGTGAAAAGGTTAATGTCAGGTTTTGAAGAAAGATCGATAGATAGATAGAAAATGCTTTATTGCACAAACAACAAATGTAGGCACAGGCGAGCTTAATGCTAGAGAGCATTATCTTCCAGTTAACCTGGGTGTAACGTGGAATGTTTTGCAGGGCACACACATATGTAAATATTTCTTTTGATCTCTGTCAAGGTTTTTGATAATCATAAATAGCTACCTGAGAATTCTTATTCTTCATGTTTTATATTTCAAGAAGTTTAATGACACAAAAATGCCTGCGTGTAAAATTACTGGGTAATTGAGTATGTTTCACGCTGATACTGGAGTTCAAAACGGCACACCTTTTTGAATCTTTGCTAGGCCGTTTCTTTGTATGTTTGTGTCCTCCAGGACTGCATCTTCCTATACATTAACTGGTACATACCTGGATAACTGGACACTGGGTAAGTGGAATACATCTTCAAGTGAAACCAATTTACAGGTCCGTTGATGTCTCACTTAACCAGGTTTCGCTGTGTAACAGTACCCTGGATCCACAATAGTCATCGACTCAGTGTGTAGATTCATAGATTCATTTTTTTTTTTTTATTTATTTAATGGGCTTTGTAGTTGTGCGACCACATCGCCCAATTGGAAAAAAATCACAATGTTACTAAAGTTAACTTAAATTTAAACCTAGTTCTACTAGCCTATAAAGCATTATGGCCTTATGAGATAATGGTAAGGCTAATATGCTATTGCAGAGTCCGACATCACAACCATTCCTACTGACCCACGACCTTCTGTACGTCTCATTCCGCACAAACTCCATCAACAGGTGTTGGACATCCTCAACGACACCACAGTCAACACAATTAGGGGACGGTGCTCATAAGGTATGCAAACTTCTTTGATGGAATGTGCGCGGAGCGAATCCTAAGAGCAGTCACTAACAATTGTCGGTTCAGAATATTGTTATCTATCCATGGGTGGGAGGTGATTTCTGGCTGGGTAGTTCGATACTAAATACCTTTCTCTTTAGAACGCACATCAAAGTTTTCCTGATAGATTCATAGATTTATTCACCTTATAACATCGCATTACACTAGCACGTCAATTTACAACAAAATATATAAAATCAACAAAATTGAAAATCAACTTACTAATAAACAATTATAAATATGAGTAAAATCATGAAACGTGACTTAAAAGTAGAATTACACTATTGAAGTTCTTGATCACAAATTATAAATGAAGAATGAAGCTGAAGAAGAAAGATGTAAGCATAGTATATCAAAGTCAGTTCTAGACTTTGAACAACGCTGAAACTTTTCAATATTGGAATAAGTGGTGCCAATTCATTTTGGAAGCAAAGAGACAGCAGCTGTGCTGGCGCCTGCTGAGGCTGCTGTGCCGTCGGAGTTAATTTAGTTGGTAACTTAATAGTGCACAGTATAAAGTGACAGGAGCACTAAACGCCTCATTGTACCTAATTTGACTGAGCAGGTAACACTTAGTGCTAATTCCACGGATATATCATCTAACCGTCACACTACACCCGAGAATTTGATACGTTCATCTTAAACAATGTCAGTGGGAGGAGAGGAAATACCGTCTGATGAAGTAAATTTCACAATTGCTGGGCCAATTGAGACGCATGATATATTTAATGGAGAGGTGTACCTTAGTGCAAGTAGGGCTGGGAATGTTTGCTAGGTTTTGCGTGTCAATAATGCAATCTATATTTATAAAATTCAAAGTCCTGACTGACTGACTGACTGAATTACTTATATATCAACGCACAGCCTAAACCGCTGGTCCTAGAGGCTTGGAATTTAAACGAATAACGAATAACGAACGAATAGAAACGGTTTTCGAAATTCCACCCCTAAAAGGTTGAAATGGATGGTTGAATTGTTTTCCTATAGGCCACGCGGGTGAACCCGCGGGCAGAAGCTATTAGGACATATGACGTAAATAATAAAGAAATCGTAAAACCTGGTTATAGTCATGGTTTAGTCAACTTTGCTTCTTAGACTATATCGAAATTAGACTTTTTGATCAAGATGCGTTTTGTTGTTGTTGTTGTTAACCTCTGGACTATAGTGAAAAAAGTACCTTTAGTCATCTACGTGGGTCACGTTTTTAGAGCTCTGATTAAACACAGCCACAATGCAACCACAGAATATAGCAGTATAGCATCATGGATGCAATAACTTTTATATTTAACCGCAGGAATCGATTTCGCTGACAATGTAAATTATATGATTGTTGTGTGCAATATGATATGTAATTCCATCGTAACATTATGCATAATATTATTTTATCTATGTTATGAGTTATGAATGTAATTCAAAATGAATCTTTATTTCCCTTGGTCACCGCATCACGTGTGTACAGATGGAACATTCGCTATTTATTTTATTTATTTATTAAACAAAAACCACAGCTCTTAAAATTTAACATTAACATATATTAATTAGCAAAACTTACAGCCAAATACGGTTTTACATTTTTTAAATTAGGTACATGTGATTGTGTTGTTCAACTGTCATTGAAAGAGTGCAGCTACACATGTTATAATATTATTTGTGTGAGAAAGAGGGTGCATAGGTGATAAATGATAATACATATTTATGATAATATATAGATATACAGTATAATATGATAGCAAAACCTATACCTATAAATATTCTCACAACATATATACTTATATAAATATAATATACTTACTGATACAAAAGTTTGTGTTTACTTAGTGGATTTGCCAGTTTCATTTAGTACTCTTATAATTTCATGTTTAAATATTTGCTTACTCTCGTGAAACACATCAATATTATTAAATTTTTTATTGTAAGTCATTAATTATTTTTTGTTGTGTTTGTTATTGTCAGGAGAAGGTTCTTATGAAAGAAAAAAAAATTAAGCCATTTACCAGCCAATACATACCACAGCTTACATAATACTACACTAGTAGCCACATTATTCCCGGGGCTAATAGTATAGTATTATATTATCTGTGCTAATTCTATGTTTAATTCTGATAGTATCGGTCGCAGTTATTCCCGCCTTATTTTTGGCACCAGTCCACTCCGTAATGATACTACGGGTTTTTGTGATACTTAACTAAGAAGTTTGGTAAATAGATACTCACTATTGAGAAGCCACAGGCAGAATAACCAGTAATGGAATAATAATAACGGTAGTATCAGCACCAATGTCTGAACCAACATCACTAATCCAAGCCATGTGATTCTATAAGATGAACAAACTTTCCTTAGACATTGTGTAGTCGACGACACGACGCAACGTATGCACTAAAGTCCTTTCTCTTTTCTTACAATAGTCTACCTAGGCTACAGCCTAGGTAGCGGGAACTGCAGCTCGCGATCAGTCAGGCCAAGGAACGGGCGCGGAGCGAGGCGCTGGAGGGACTCGAGAGAGATCCATGGGGACGTCCGTATAGGGTAGCCCGGAACAAGTTCCGGGGCCAGACGTCCCCAGTGGCCGAGTCCCTCGAGCCGGAGGTCCTCGGTGCGGTGCTGGAGGGGCTATTCCCCGATCGCCCCTCCCACACCCCGCCGATGATGGCAGTGTCCGTCCCCTTCCCCGAGGAGCTGGACGTGGCCTCCATCCCGCCTGTGTCAGAGGTGGAGATGGAGGTCGCCGTCAGTCGGCTGCGTGGGAAGAGAACGGCCCCTGGCCCAGACGGAGTCCCCGGCCGGGTCCTTGCGATCGCCCTGAGGGAGATGGGCGACCGGCTTCGGGAACTTTTCGACGTGTGCCTCACGTCGGGAAGGTTCCCGAAGCTGTGGAAGGACGGCCGGCTGTGCCTGTTGCGCAAGGTGGGTCGACCAGTCGACTCGCCTTCCGCATACAGGCCCATAGTGCTGCTGGATGACACGGGAAAGCTACTGGAGAGGGTGGTGGCTTCCCGTGTCATCCGGCACCTAGAGGGGACGGGGCCTGCTCTGTCCGATGCCCAGTACGGGTTCAGGGAAGGGCGGTCTACGATAGACGCCCTTCTCTGGCTCAAAGGGTGGACACAGCAGGCGGTCCGCGAGAGGGAAAAGGCATTGGCTGTATCGCTCGATATAGCCAATGCCTTCAACAGCCTCCCGCATGGAACAATACAGGAGGCTCTCCGTTACCACGGAGTGCCCCTGTATTTGCGGAGGCTGTTGGCCGACTACCTCCAGGACCGCGAGGTCCTGGTGGTAGGACGCGACGGCCTAAGGCACCGTCGCGTCTCTTGCGGGGTTCCACAGGGGTCGGTGCTGGGACCGCTCCTGTGGAACATAGGCTACGACTGGGTGCTGCGTGGCACGTTTCCCGCCAATATGCGGGTAGCGTGCTACGCAGACGACACCCTGGTCGTAGTGAGAGGGAGGGACCTCGGGGAGGCAGTGCGGTTGGCCACGGTAGGCACTAGCCTCGTGGTCGACCGCATACGCGCCCTGGGTTTGGAGGTCGCTCTCTCCAAAACCGAGGCCCTATTGTTCCATGGGCCTCGGGGGCGACCCCCTCCAGGTACGCGGGTGGTACTGGATGGGGTGCCCGTCCCGGTTAAGGCCCAGATGAAATATCTGGGCCTTACCCTGGACGGGAGATGGGCTTTTGGGGCCCACTTTGCCCAGTTGGCCCCAAAAGTGGTGGGAGCTGCGGCCGCCTTGGGGAGGCTGCTGCCCAATGTGGGTGGCCCGAGCGCCGTATGTCGCCGTCTATACTCCGGAGTAATCCGGAGTATGGCGCTGTACGGGGCACCGGTCTGGGTGGACGCCCTCGGTCGCAGTAACAAAACCCTGCTGCGACGTCCGCAGCGGGTTATTGCGACGAGGGCGATACGCGGGTACAGAACGGTGTCCTGGACAGCGGCATGCGTTCTAGCCGGTGACCCACCCTGGGAGCTTCAAGCCGAGATCCTCGCTGAAGTTTACCACTTCGTGGCGGCGAGGAGATCTCGGGGAGAGCCCCCAGGGTGGGACGAGGTTAGGCGCATGCGGCAGCAGGCGCGGGCCACCCTATTGAGGCGGTGGGTGGAGGACCTGGCTCCACCGGTCCCAGGGCAAAGGACGGTGGAGGCCATCCGTCCGGTCCTCCAGAGGTGGGTGAGGCGGCCCCACGGGTCGCTGACCTTCCGGTTGGTGCAGGTGCTTTCCGGGCACGGATGCTTTGGAAAGTACCTGCACCAAATCGCGAGGCGGGAAGCGACCCCTGCCTGCCATGAGTGTGGGACGCTGGAGGATACAGCGCCCCACACACTGGAAGTGTGTGCCGCTTGGGACCCGCAGCGGCACACACTTTCCTTGGCAGTAGGCCACGATCTCTCGCTGCCAAGCGTGGTGAGAGCCATGCTTGACAGCGAGAGATCGTGGCAGGCGGTGGTCTCCTTCTGCGAGTACGTGATGGCGCAGAAGGAGACCGCGGAGCGGGTCAGAGAGGAGGCCGCTGGAGCTGACCCGCTCCGGCGCAGACGAGTGGGAGGGAGGAGGAGGCGTTACGCGCACCTCTTCCCTCCCCCGTAGTAGGGCCACTGGTGGAGAGTCGGGGGACTCTCCGCCGGCTTGCACGGCCCCACACGTCTGGTGGGTGACCTTGGTGAGCAAGGTCACCCATCCATTGGCGCGGAGAGGCCCGAAAGGGCCTGCCGCCGGGGGCGACTTGGCTGGACTGCAGTCGCGACCCCTTCTCGCCCCGGTACGGCGGACGAGGGCTCACGGGGGGGTTTTAGTGGGTTCGAGTCCCACATACCCCCTGCCACCACCCCCGTGGTGGCAGGGAAGTGCGAGGGCATTTCCCCCCCTCAAAAAAAAAAAAAAAAAAAAGGCTACAGCCTAGGTAGACTAATTTGTTAATTTTAAACGTGAGCTAGGTACACCTAGCTCACGTTTACGCATAAAAGAGAATTAATAATTAAAAAAACGAGGGTGCTTTAGACCACATGACTGAGGTCTTGTGCGTTTCAAGACTTTGGAGGACTCGTCAAGCCGACCGATGCGACGTGGGTCGGGACGTCGCATCTAAAAGGGCACCCCGTTACAGAGTTAAAAGTGAATGGTAGACTAGGGTGTTCGATCCGTTTTTTAGTTACGGCGTACGCTCGCGATTTTTATAGATGGAAAAAAATTAGACGAATTGACAGTGAATGAGAAATAAAAAAAAACGAGTGTTCTTTAGACCACACGACTGAAGTAAAACTTTTTGAGCTCCATCTATCGCCGGTATAACTTTTATTGTCACCATCTAGATAATTTTAAACCGTTACCGGATATACAAACATAATAATAGAAAAGTTTAATAGTAATTTATACCTTTGTTATGTTGACAATGGAGATCTGTTCACAAAATTATATCTCCCACTCAACGTCCGTTCGCCTCGTAACGCATTCGCCAGATTACTCCTCAAGTAAAGCGTGCATAAAGAAGTATAACTTCAAAAACTAACTGCTAGACAATCTATCATAACTTATTACTTATGTTAGTGATGACCTAATGAGAATCTTTATGATATGTTTCGATTAAACTACCTACTAATAAAGATGATGATGATGCTTCTTGCATCCAATAGTTTGAGGTTGAATGCAAAAAACCTACAATTTTGGCCAGGTTAAATCAACTAGCGGGGGAGTTGAAATATACATTTAATCAAGCTACAACACCCATGCATAAAAGAAATCATAGAATTATCATAACGATAAGCCATTTGCACATACGTGGATCATGATCACTACATAAACACATCGATTTGCGGCCACAATCTGTAGTGATCTGTCTAATTACAGCGATTATGTGGTCACTGGTCAGCGAACATCGTAATCTGTGGTCGTGACCGCCGTATTACGTGCGGCTTCTGTACTAACGTCTCCATCACGAACTGTTTGTTTGTTTTTATAAGTTGTAGACTAGATGAATAAGACTCCACGATCAGAACGAGAAAGTGAAGCCACTTTTTCCTTCTCAAGATCGCGTCGCCGCATTGTATTATTTTCCAATACTTGTGTTATTTTCAGTGTTAGTGCTTAAAATTGGTGGCATTTTATTCGTTAAGTGCTGAATTACAGGTGTGGGAAAGTGGTATAATGATGGTGAAACGTTTCTTTTCGTGTTGTTTCCAAAACTCCATAGAAGCTTCTGGTAAAGTTGCCATCACTTTACTAGGAGTATGACTTGACTAGACTAGACTATGACTTAACTTGATGACTTGCACTGTGACTTGACTTGACACATATTAGATATATGTGTCAAGTCAAGTCACAGTGCAAATACCTTTTAACTTGAAAAATTATCAATTACTTGACACTGGCTAAATACACAAAATTGTGAAACCAACCAAAAACAAAAAAGAAACCAATGTGTGTACAGTATTTGGTGTGTTGAGTGTGAATTTAGGAGCTGTCAAACTTTAGTAAGGTGCACATATAAGACCTGCTAGGCGATTATGAAACTTGATTGCAACAAGTAGAAACGCAAAATTGTATGATTTTGACAGTTTCAATACGCAGCTTATGTGCATAGTTGTATGGAAATTTCTCCTGTTGCATTGCGATCAAAGTGCCGTGAACACCTTCCACTGCATGCACTTAGTCGATTGATGAGAGATTAATTATATGTTGGTAAAGTTGGGATTATTAGCTCTGAAATCTTAAGAATCTTAAAGCAACTCGAAGATTTCTGCGTAACGATTGCTAACTTACAATATGAACAAGGACGAAACCGATCTCCGAATTGTTGACAGCAAATACAAAGTGTTGACCCAAAACATTAATATAAATTTTTCACAATTTGTAAGTAATACGAAGATAGCAAATTGTCGAGGGTATTTCAGTGTCGTCCATCAGTTTTCCAGAATCATCATCATAGGTTTCCTCTACTTTTTGCCTCCTGCATCCTCCTGAACTGCGGGGGATCCCGCGGTTCTGTCCAAGATTCGGTCCACCTAGTACTCCTACGCTGTCTTCCGGTTCGTTGTCGCCACTCGAGAACCTTTCTTTGCCAATGGTTGTCAGTTTTTTTTTTAAATTATTAATTATAATAAAGACAAGCATGGAGTTTTGGCGGGAAAACGAAAAAGCTCGCGTCACCGCATTGTATTATTTTCCAAAACTTGTGTTATTTTCAGTGTTAGTGCATAAAATTGGTGGCATTTTATTCGTTAAGTGCTGAATTACAAGCATGAGGGTGGGAATGTGAAATAATGATGGTGAAACATTCCTTTTCGTGTTGTTTCCAAAACTCCATAGCTTCTGGTAAAGTTGCCACCACTTTACTAAGAGTATGACTTGACTAGACTAGACTATGACTTGACTTGATAACTTGAACTGTGACTTGACATGTACATAAACTAACTCGAGAAACTATCAACTACTTGACACTGGCTAAATACACAAAAGTGTGGAGTCAAACCAAAACAAAAAAAAGCATTTGAGCACTGTCTCACCTGATGGAAATTGACGATGTAGTACCCGGTGGTGCATGCTTGCCTAGAAGATACCTGTTCACTCTTGACTTAAAAACTCCCACATTATAGTTAGGTGGAACAAAGAGTAACAAGTTGTTCTACTCATTGGCTGTTCACACTATAAAGGCAAAATGCTTAGTTAGCTACGAGGGACATGGCTGCCCACTGCCATTTCAACTTGCTAGTTTATATATAGTTTGTTTGTAGTTTTTTTTTTATGTTTTCACTCCACACTTTTGTGTATTTAGCCAGTGTCAAGTAATTAATAATTTATCAAGTTAATGATATTTCACGCAAATATGTGTCAAGTCACAGTCGAAGTCATCAAGTCAAGTCATAGTCCAGTCAAAGTCCTACTCCTAGTAAAGTGGTGGCAACTTGAAGCTTCTATGGAGTTTTGGAAACAACACGAAAAGAAACGTTTCACCATCATTATACCATTTTCCCACACTCATGCCTGTAATTTAGCACTTAACGAATATAATGCCACCAATTTTATGCACTAACACTGAAAATAACACAAGTTTTGGAAAATAATACAATGCGGTGACGCAATCTTTTTCGCTTTCCCGCCAAAACTCCTAGTTTGTAGTTAACAGTCCAAGTTGACTGGTTCTGTAGCCAACCAAACAACCTTTTAACTGCCCCACCCAAACTAAACTTATCATCAAATTCAGTCGATACTATCATTCAGGTTTTCAGTGTTTTAGTTAGGCTTATGCTTCCAAGTAATGGAAGACGTAGCGTAGCCGATCTTTAAGGGGACCTTGATTAAAATATATGACCATACAGTACTACTACTAATAATCCGGAACATTATCTAATTTGCAACGTAATTGCTCAGATTTTTATTAGTAAGTTTTTAACAATGATCTCGGTTGCGAGAGTAAATCGTTGACAGCCTTAAATCGTATTGCATCTAAGTTCAATGACCCCGCTTGTGACGTCACATGCGTGTGCGCTGACCGGTCTGCGAACTCAAGATTGGTTTCGCATTAAATAGCAGTAAAATGAAAATGATATAACGCTGTTGTTTGTATCCCGATATGACTTAGTGAAAATGTCATTGGGTCATCTTGTTTTTTACTCTTATCTTCACACCCATCCATCAACACGTCGTGGTGTTGTTCCTATCCGCCAGCCCCACTCATTTGGGTAGATAAGCGGACCCAACGCCGCTTCCTGGCTTGTGTTTCGCTTCACACATCAACTTATTATGGTATCTGCGGGGCTACAACAATTTAAGGGTGCTTCACACATCTCTGACATTGACAACTGACTGACAGGCAGATGAGTGAATTAGAGTGCTTGAAAGAGAGGGAAGAGTTTAACGAATAAACGGCGGAGCGGAGTGTGCGAAAAAAAGAAAATAGAGAAGAAAAGAAAGAAAATAAAACAAAACTATGAGCACATAGAACTCTTATTTTATATTAACAGTTACAACTTACGACAGGACCATACAATCAACCTTTCCATTCATTTCCGCCGGTGGCTAATTATATTTTTAAAAGTCAACTTCAAGTGGCAATTCGCCAAGCTATAATTTAATTGCCCCTTACTGTCATAGCTAGAGTAACTACTATATTTAACAAAGATTATAAACGCCAAACAATAAAAGATTCAGTAAATATTAGGATTACTGCAGATAAGATCAGCTCAGCATCACGTGGTGGGATTAGCAGGACCTTCGGCGAATGTAGGTAGTGTCTATAGAAATAAATCGCAGACACGTTTGGTAAGCGCAAGCAAAGTGGGCCCTGGAGAGGTGCAGCGTGACCTTAATAAGGAATAATTCAATACGCAAGAGCTGTATACGCTTGAATTCGGATCCAATGCATTGAAAATAAGCTGTCATGGATTCGACAGCTTCCGAATCTTATCCCAGTGAAATGGAAACCATAAAGAAGGATGATTTTAGAAACTGGTGGTGGAGATGTCAATGTCAATCAATCAATGTCTTAGACCCAGTTTAGCAGAAAGGTTATTATTAAAAACTACATTTTCCATAACATGAAATAAGTTACTCGAAAGCACGCTATTATAGCGTTTACCCACTTACTGATTTAGTAAGTAGTTACGTTACATACAGTCACAATTTCGCACCACTTATGGCACCATACAAATTCTGACATCAGAGTTAACCATATGCCTACATGAGAAGAAGAAGAAAACCAATCTGATTTAGAATTTTTAATGAGAATTCACTTTTTAGTTTGAAAACTATCGTGAGTATGACATATTTTTTAAGATGAATAACGGCTAAACTCACGTCTCGCGGCGGCTTGCGTTAGTAACTGGCTCCCAGAAGAAGGACATCGAATATGTCCGAAACCTGGTCGGAGTAATTTCGACTTTTAATTGACGTGAGTTTAGCCATTATTCAGCTTACAAAATGAGAATTCACGCAAATGTCCGGCGTGTGCTGAGGCTCATGGTCATAGAGATAAGCTTGACCAAACAACCACGTGCGAGGATTATCACATGTAGGCAATGTCTACAGAAACGTCCAATCTTTTATTGTTCTTTCTAATACCCATTAATGAATTCAGGGTATTAAATTACAGAATAAATGGACGCCATTTTAATTTCAAATTGAGAACGATGGCCGAGTTATGACCGGCCAGTCATGGTCATTTCATATGCAAAGTTTTAGCATGAATTGGATCATAAGATAATAAAGAAGCTTTTCCTAAAGTCAGTCTGCCTCGTTAGAGACGATATACGTGGGGTGGATGGCAAACAATGATAATGATAATGATAAGTTTATTGATAATTATAAAAAATTACAAGTCTGAAATTATTAAATAAGCATAAAAAATACAATAATAAATGACTGTTAGAAATAGAGTGCAAAGGTGAAAAATGATTGAGAAAACAGCTCGATTCTCACTCATCCTTCGTTGGGACAGGAATTTGTTCAACAGTGTGCTGAACTGGGTTGATGATATTGATAATAATGTATCTATAAATACCTGATTTGAAAATGGTGATAACCAGCATAGCGCAATATAATGAGATGCACTCATTCTGCTAAAAACAAATAATAAGATCATCTATATTGGAGCGGTTGCAAATTATTATAGTTTTTTAAAAATTGTAACTGTAAATTGTAGTGTGTTGTTGTTTATTGTAAAGATTGTTGTAGTAAAATTCAGCAAGGCCTTCTTATGTTGGTTGAGAGAGTTGTATATTTGTTTATACAAACAAAATGTTTTCTTGTGACAAATGATCAAATAAAACATTAAAGTCTATAATAATAAGGAACAAATAAACATTATTTCCACTATGTATATGCATTATATATATTTTAATAGTGACAATCATTGAGCACGTCAACTAAATATGCGAGCATATAAAACACCAAATTAATGACTCCTATAACGATATAAATGTTCATAAAAAGTTATTATAGTAGGAATATAGGGTTATTATGGAGGGAAATCGAAATAATACTACCATATAATCACCCGAAACTTCTCCGTATAGATTTCTAAGTAAGTATTTCCGAAGATAGGCTGTGTCATCGCACCAGCAAAAAAAGGCAAAAGGCAAATAAAACTCACCCAAGAACATCAGTTTTCTAGTCAAAGTAGAAGATGCTACATTTCTAATCTGATTAAAATTTCAAAGGAATCTTCTTCAGAAATCGTAATAAAACCCTTCAAGCAATACAAACGTATCAAAGTCGCGTGCACGTCTATAAATAACCCCCTCCCACGTATTCACATCTCTAATTGTAGCGCTAATTGTACTGCACGTAACGAATATGGGACCACGGAGCGTGGAAACTAGGATATGCTGTAAAATTCTTCGACTTTATACCTTAAACTTTGATCTATGACTTTCAGTGAGGAAATGCCTGTTATAATAGAATAGAATAGAATAGATATTTATTCATTCATGACAAAAAGGCAAAAAAAGCTTAAAAATTAAGTGTAACAAAAAAATAAAAACATTTGCCCGTCGCCACGAATCGGTCCCAACTCAGCATATTGCTGGTCATGCAACCAGCGCTGGTCTTTCGTTGGGACCGTTTCGGTGGCGTCATGGCACGGATTTCAATTACTTAAACTAATAATAAACATAACCAGAAAAATGAGAGACGAATACATATACATATACAAATATAACGTAGACGAGAAGAATAGCAACTACGAGTGCTTAGATTATATTGCACGCGTGTGTGTGCGTGAGTGTGTGTGTATATTTGAATTTATTGTTATTAGTAGTATCGTTCGTAATTTTCGGAAAAATTATTCGTAGAATAGGTATTCGTATAATGTACCACACGTTTATATAATATTCCAAAAGCAAGGCGTGTATTCTTTTGATTTACATACAATGCCTTTGTGAAATCATGCAGTGCGATACTCTGATTTCTTCCACCTGAAAATTTGGAATTATATGCCGTTCACTGCTAGACTCAGTTCACGTCTATGCTTTTCTAAAACTATATCTTTGCGCATATTTCTGTCTTAACGTAAGTAATAATTCCTGCGACACCTCCTTCGTTTCCAACATCCTAGCCCACATTTATATTAAGATCAGTTCGCAGTTGATCAGACCCCTTCCTTCCAGATGGTAAATTATCAAAAGCGGATAGAACTGAACTTTTTATGGACATGTATATCGTTATAGGAGTCATTAATTTGGTGTTTTATATGCTCGCATATTTAGTTGACGTGCTCAATAATTGTCACTATTAAAATTTATATGCATAGACATACTGGAAATTAACATATTATCGAAATAGTACATACTATTTCGATTTCCCACCATAATAACCCGAAACTTTTCCTTATAGAAATATAAGAAAGTATACTTACCATCGAAGCCAAGAACATGCTTTCCTGTATTGTTAAGCGGCTGCTATTGGCCAATACTAACGGCTTTGTTTTACATAGGCTTAGAACATAAGCGAGTCTATTTTCTGTTGCACTTTAGAACCAAATAGTAACTTTGAAATCTTCTACAAAGAGGACGGTGTGTAACTTAAAGAAAGCACTTTCTTATACCGTAATCATTTTTACACTCAACTAATTTATTTATTTATTTATTTACAAGCACACATACAAGATACATATTTATGAATGATGTATTAAGTACATTGTATAACTTAAGTATAATATTACATTTTACGGAGCCCTAGATCCCACACTAGGCGTACCTGTGTCGCAGGATCTAGCCTCTTACGTTCCTTTCATAAATCTGTGGAAGGTTATTGTATTAAAACTGAGTGACTGAGTGTTGCAGATATGGAGGTGTGTGTAAATGTGTGTCTGTGACGTGAGGCTGTGTTAGTGTAAATGAGTGAATGTGTGTATATTCCCACTACATTAATAATACATATGTAGAAGTGAAACATTACCAATTGTTGGAATGTTTGGATGTGAAGCTTACTCGTCAATACAGATGAACCGATTTGGATGAAAATTTGGTTACGGATTGAGATTATTACCGGGGAGTTCTGATCTGATGTAATCACGAAAGTCCAGCTTGCAACGAGAAATGTTACTAAAATCAAAGCTCTATGGCACGAGCAATGGCACCTATTAGACTGCATTTGCCAAGTAGAATTTCAGGGTTTTATGGGCCTGGGTCACCATTGCGCTTAGAAGTAAAAAGGCTGGTGCAAGAACTACCTTATTCGGTAAGCAATTACAGTCCAATGTAGACAGCAGGTGAACCAGGCCCGCATGGTCATTTTTTTACGTTTATGAGATTCTCGGTTGCCTGATACCCCAGGGTTCTGAGAAAAGAGCAGATTTTTCGTTTGCAGGCACTTCGAGAATCATTGATGATGTGCAATGACCTGTCAAGGTTCTCATACATGAATGCACCCTTAAATGCGAAAGACCGTTGAGCAAATACGGACTTAACCAGAGGAGCCTTCCATTTATTGCGACGAGATGACTTCAGTGGTTCGGTGATGGAGGTATGCGCCGTTTTATGGAACCTTAAGGTAGTGGCCATTATATAAAGTTGTCGCACACTCAGGTGATTACTATCTGAGTATAGCTTATCAGTAGAATATCTGTACGGCTTTCGATATGCTACCTTTAGTACTGCTCGCTGTGCTCGTTCGAGTTTCAGTAACAGGGTCTTGGCAGCAGCTCCCCAACACACAATGCCATATGTAAGAATGGATTGGCAAAGAGCTAAATAAACAACCCTTACGGTTTTGGTATCAGAAACCGCTCCAAGTCTTTTAAAAATGTGGAGCATCTTCCTTAGGCGGCCGTAAAGAGCGTCGATTTGATAGGTCCATGTAAGGTGTTGGTCTATTATAACTCCCAGATATTTGACATTAGTGACCTCTGCAATCTCCGGGCAGGTACAGAGAGACCCCTTGGAGGAAGAAGAGTCACAATAATGCAGGCGGAGTTGAATGGGCATGCCAGGTTTAGTGCGTTCTGAAATCCTAAAAGCTGTAAACTTTGTTTTGTCAGTGTTCAAGGTAAGAAGGTTGTTCTGTAGCCAACTAGCAACGGTTGCAAGTCCCCTTTGAGCTACATGAGTGACCTCATTCCAGCTATTCCCATAGAAAATCAATGCGGTATCATCAGCAAATGCTACAATTTTTGATTGACTCACATTAAGATTACATAGGTCGTTGATATAGGTCAAAAATAGGGTAGGACCTAAAACGCTGCCTTGTGGTACGCCAAATTCAACACTTGCGTAGTCACTAAACATATCACCAATGCGAACTCTCTGCCTCCTTTGGCTCAAGTAAGAACGGAACCATTCTAGTGGTAAACCACGTACGCCAAGCAGTTCTAGCTTTTTCAGTAGAATTGGGCGTGACACCGTATCAAATGCTTTGGCCAAGTCCAGAAAAACACCAATACATTTTTGGCCAGCATCAATGTTTTTGATGACAGTATCGACTAAGGTAACTACTCCATCCTCAGTTGATTTACAAGAACGAAAACCGAATTGGTTAGGAGACAATAGAGAATTATTCTCCAGAAAACTCATTAGTCTTTTGTTAATGACCCTTTCCAACACCTTAGAAATGGTAGGAAGAAGGGAGATCGGCCTGTAGTTTGTGACTGAAGTCGGGTCCCCAGCTTTGTGAATGGGACTAACGTCCGCTAATTTGAGACAATCTGGGACAGTACCCGAGATCATGCTTAAATTACAAATGTGTGCAATCGGAGCAGCAAGTACGTGGCTAGCAAGTTTTAATATTAGGTCTTTACCTATGAAATTGCCGTTTTGTTTGAAAAAAGTTAAAGTATTTTTTTTTCGAACTTATTTATTTCTTTTATTCAAAGTGATCACCCCTGCAATCAATGCATCTTTGCCAACGCTGTGGCAGTTTATGGATGCCCTTCTTGAAAAAATCAGCAGGACGGGAGACAACAAACTCTTCAAAGGCGTTTTGTACTGCCTCTCGAGAATTGAATTTTTTTCCCGCTAAAAAGTTGTCCAAATTTTTGAAAAAGTAATAGTCGGTAAGCGCAAGATCTGGTGAGTATGGCGGATGAGGGAGAGCTTCCAAACCCAACTCATGCAGCTTAGAGACGGTCTGTTGTGCAGTATGGGGTCGCGCGTTGTCGTGAAGTAGCAGTGGAGACGACCGATTGACCAAAGCTGGTTGCAGACGTGCGAGTTTCGCCATCATTGTGGTCAGTTCTTCAATGTACACATCTGCAGTAATGCTCTTGCCGTTTTGTAAAAAGCTATGATGAATCGACCAGCACTAGACCACCAAACTGTGACCATCTCCTTTCTAGGGGTCATTTTTCGTTTTGCACATTGCTTTGGTACCGAACCAGGATCTAACCAACTTGCTGAGCGCTTTCGATTGTCAAAAAGAATCCACTTTTCGTCGCACGTAACGATTCGGTTCAAAATTCCTTCATTTCTGTGCCTGTTAAGCAGCGCAAGGCAAGTCTCGACGCGTACGTTGCGCTGGCGATCGTCAAGTTCGTGGGGCACCCATCTATCAAGCTTTTTTATCTTGCCAATCTGTCGCAAATGGACCAATATTGTTTTGATGCTAACATCAAGAGCTGCTGCCAGCTCAGCTGTAGATTGAGATTCATCAGCTTCCACAATCGCCTTTAATTCATCATTGTTGACCAAAGTTTCCGGACGACCACGAGGTTCATTTTTCAAGTCAAAATTCCCAGAACGGAACCGAGCAAACCAATAACGGGTTGTACGTTCGTTTGTACAGTTCTCTCCGTAAACGTCGTTGATGTTACGTGTCGTTTGTGCCGCGTTGGTGCCACGACGGAACTCATATTCCATAATTACACGAAATTTCAAAGTATCCATTATGAGGAAAAATGTTGAAATGTAATGAAAATACAACGCTAATCAATAAACAAAAGACTTATATTGTAAATAGAATGTCATATTTTTAAAACAAAATTAATTTGAATTTAGAATTCATAGCAAATCAAAACTTTTTTTTGTTTGAAAAAGTCTGTACTGCAATACGGCAATTTCATAGGTAAAGACCTATTATATCGTTTCTTATACCATCCCAACCGGGAGCGGAAGATGATTTGAGTCGAGAAAGGATCTTACTTACTTCGTAAGCATCCGTTGGTGCTAGGAAGAAAGAATGTAAAGGGGCACTGCTACTATGAATATTGTTGCTCAGGTGGTCTTCAGTAGTATTTAGTCGAGTTAGAATGTTATCAGCTAGTTCTTTACCTATAGAAGAAAAGTAGTTGTTAGCATGGTTAGCAGAGTCTAGGGCTGTGTGTTTTGATTTCAGCAAGTCAGAAGGATTTCGTTTAGAAGAACTAATACTACAAACATTTTTAACTATTTTCCATAGGTTTTTGCTATTTCCACTGGCGTCGTGAATGGATTTTTTCTCATATTGATTTTTCAGAGATTTCAGGAGACTGTCGCAGTTGTTACGGTAGCTTAAGTATTTAGCTTGAAGCAAACTATCAGCCGGGCTATTTTTGGATTCAGAGTGTAAGGCTTCTCGCTTCCGGATACATTTTAACAAGCTCTGCGTCATCCACGGCTTGCAGAGAAATTCGGCACTACGAAGTTTAACATTATGAGTATTGATATGCAGACAATTCATGAAATCTTCAATAAATATTTGAGTGGCTAAAGAGACATCAGTTTCAGCGTATAGTCGAGCCCAGTCTATGTGTTCTAGATCAGTAACAAGAGACAAAAAATCGGTTTTTTTAATATATTTCGACTTACGTGGATTTGTTTGACATCTGTCTAGACCAATTAGAATCGTATCATGATCTGTTATGTCCGAGTCACAAACCACTACTCGTGCCGGGACTTTACTTCTAATCAGGGCATGGTCCAAGCAATTAGGGCCGCGAGTTGGTAGTGTGTGACCGGGAATGAAACCGTAGTGCGAAGTAAGGTCTAAATAGTCAGCCGCTCTTAGATCGGTGGTACCATTTTTAATATCAATATTGATGTCGCCCGTTAGGATGGCTGGCCCATGAATGCTGTTTATAATATTCTCTAGTGAATTTAAAAATGTCTGGATATCTCTGATGGATGGAGTTCGATAAATTGCAACAATGGTTAAGGAGCCTCCCGTTCTAACCAGCAGACAGTTTGCATCACAGCAGTATGGCTCCTGGAAGTCTACCGTGATATCACTTTTGGTGTAGATGACTATTCCATCATTTTGGTTTAAATATGTCTTTGAGTAATGACATGAATAGTCAGGAATACTGATTGGGCAAAAAGTATCATCTAGCCAGCATTCAGTTAGCACTATGACGTCAGGGGAGAATTGTAGTCTTTTAATAAAAATAGTAAAATAGTCAAGGTTTTTCCGGATACTTCGTATATTTTGACAAATTACAGTCAGTTGATTATGTATTCCTTTCGAGCCTTTGCCTACGTATGTAACACTATAAATAATTGCACAGACATTTTCCGATTAATTATCTTCTTCAAACAGCTTCCGAGTGTTCCGAGATAATCTGATAGCATCTGCAAACATCTTGTTTCAAGGCTTCATTAGTCCGATTCGGAAACCAGTGTTGTTTTTACTTTCTTGGAGTGGAGTGGTGAAATTCGTTTTGGATAGTTAGGTGTCTATTGTGGGACGGTTTCAAACTAATGGGATATTTAGTTACGTAGTTGGATACTTAATGCATCTTCTCTATGTTAATATACGGTAGTGATAATCTGGCCTAAAGAAATGAAAAACCACGAGCAGCCAGTCCTGAATTTACAGTCTATGGTCTGTATAACAGAAGGATGCTCAGTTATCGATCGATGCTCAAGTAGAGATTTCATTCACTAATTGATCATTTTATGAATGAAATCTCTGCTTGAGCACCGATCGATGACTGAGCATCGTTCTGTAAAACGAGCATAAATGTCAGAGGAATCTATCTTGTAATACATTTAAGGTGTACATAGCTAGTCTTTCATGCATAATCTATATTTTGCAAAGGATCTTCACGGAGTAAACCGTATTCCAAATTCATAATAAAACCAGATTCTTTTATGTTACTTCAAATAGTATACTGATTCTATTTTGTTACTGCATACCGTATACTAATTCTTGCAGTAAAAGTCGCTTTACCATTATAACTTTTGGTGGAGATTTCTGCAGCCGTACCAAGTTTAAGTAATTAGATTAGGGTTACATTCTAGCTCCTAGCTGAGAATAGAAGAGATCTCTAAACAACCAAATAAATCTTACCGAATATTCTTGATAGTAAATAAATATCTGATCTGATCACCGATTGCTCCTGTAATATGATGTTTTCAATAAAGAGTACAATCTATCTATCCTAGTAGAAACAAATAGTATGGTTTAATATACTGTTAGTATTTTAGACCTAGGTTTGATATTCTTACTGGTACCAAAATATACGACCAATGATTTCGTCAAGAAGTTCCTCTGAAAAGAAAGGTCTTAGACGTTGCAATCAGTGATGTAATAAACAACCTTGAAAGTGATCGCAAGTATGATGGATCTGAACGAAATGGCTGAAAAGGGCGAGAGAGTTGTGGTATGTAAATTGTAGAGCTACCTTATCGAGATTTCAATAAATTGGCAGCAACCGTATTCATAAGTGTTAAAAACTATCGTATTCGTACACTGATCTATGTGTCAGTAGATTCGTAAGTTTGTATTGACACAAAAGAATAGTAGCTATGTCAAGCACTTTAAGTAGAGATTCGTGTCACCTATATATGTATCTCAAAGGTGACTGACTGATTGACAGACTGAGATAGTGATCTATCAACGCACATATTATATATTGTGTCAAGTCAAGTCACAGTCCAAGTCATCAGGTCAAGTCTAGTCTAGTCTAGTCAAGTCATACTCTTAGTAAAGTGGTGGAAACAACACGAAAAGAAACGTTTCACCATCATTATACCACTTTCCCACACTCACGTCTGTAATCCAGCACTTATCGAATAAAATGCCACCAATGTTATGCACTAACACTGAAAATAACACAAGTTTTGGAAAATAATACAATGCGGTGACGCGATCTTTTTAGTTTTCCCGCCAAAACTCCATTATTATACTTAATTTTATATTTGACATTTGAGAATAGTGATATATGAAATTATTATACTAATCTTAATTATATTTGACATTCGACAATGACGTACCTAATACTTTTTTTTGTTATATTTCTTAAATGTCGTAAAGTTTTGACAAATTATTGTAACTAACGTGCCAAATGTAACAAACCACTGTTATAAGGTCTGTTATAAAAAATTAAAATAATGTAAAATAATAAAAATCTGAATCTGAATTTTTGATAGCTTTAAACGGGATTGGTTCACATCAAATAGAACAGCTGATTAGTCTTATGATAAATTAAAATATAGAGGTACTAGTTGCGTCCTGCGGTCTCACTCGCGGATAAAAGGTCTTTTAATTATTTGCTCATCCCAGGGGAACATTTCACTTTTCCGGGATAAAATGTCTATATGTTAATCCAGTGTATAAGCTAACTTGGTACCGAATTTCATCCAAATCCATTCAGCCGTTTGAGCGTGAAGGAGTAACAAACTACACACAAACACACATACAAACTTTCGCCTTTATAATATTAGTGTGATAGTGTGATTTTCATTTACATGATCATTAATATCATTGACTTGTATTCTGCTATCTGTATCGCAGAATAAGCAATAGTACGTACTGGCGTATCGCAACGAAGTCGTGACTAAAGTCGTTTAGATTTCGCATAATTTATTTCCTGATGGATTGTACCCGTGTCATTATAATTACCTCATAGGTATTAGATTGGTGGCCGCGAATTATTTTAACTACCTAATCATATTGGCCCGATAGCTCAGTGGTAGTAACCCTGCCTTCTAAACTGCAGGTTGTGGGTTCGATCCCCACCCAGGACTAACGTTTGTGTGATCAACGTCGATGTTTGTTCTGTGTCTGGGTGTCTAAGTAAAGGATATAAGTATTGTATCAGTTATCTGGTTCCCATAGTACAAGCTTTGCTTAGTTTGGGGCTAGATGGCGCTGTGTAAAATGTCCACCAATATTAATTTATTATTATATTTATATAAATGAAAATGAATTACTGTTCTTTGGTAAGCGCACCACTTAGTTATTTTTGTGTAAACGTTAATAATAGTCCGAATTATTGTAGGTTTTTTTGGGAAAAATGCATAAAGAATTGGCTGGGAAAAATTAATTGTAAGAAACTAATCTTCATTATTTGTATAGGATATTTGTGTAGAGAATTTGGACAGGACATCGTTTGCAGGGCAGCTAGTTTCTCATCAAATCTATCAATGTATGCATTGATATATCCATTAATAACTCTAACTAAAATGACATTTTTTTAATGTTTGCATAAAAATGCAAACATGTCAAATTCTTATATTGCTATTTATTCGTGTTCATTAAATTACTATTGGGAGTTTTGGCGGGAAAACGAAAAAGATCGCGTCGCCGCATTGTATTATTTTCCAAAACTTGTGTTATTTTCAGTGTTAGTGCATAAAATTGGTGGCATTTTATCCGTTAATGCTGGACTACAAGCATGAGTGTGAGAAAGTGGTATAATGATAGTGAAACATTTCTTTTCGTGTTGTTTCCAAAACTCCATAGAAGCTTCTGGTAAAGTGGCCACCGCTTTACTAGGAGCATGCCTTGACTAGACTATGACTTGACTTGATGACTTCGACTGTGACTTGACTTGACTTGACTTGACACGTATATATATTACTTAACTCGAAAATTACTTGACACTGGCAAGCCATACCAAAACAAAAAAAAGCACTATTGTATTTTATTGTCCAAAATATTGACCATTCTCCTTCTTCCCAGATGTATGGTCGCTACCAACGCGACCTAAGCGAAGCGGCCAGAGAAGAAGCTAGAAGACTCAGGCGTTTGCGGAAGAAAAGACGGAAAGACGATAAGCTCAGGCAAAAGGAGTTAGAAGCTAGCGGGAAACCTAGGCCTAGGGGAAAGTTCTTTAAAGTCTTAGGTGAGTATATTAAAGATTTTTCATACGGATTTGAGGTTGGTACTATAAAGTTCTCTCTCAGGGTCTCTGATCACGAAACTTTAATTGCAATGCAACAGAAGAAATTTCAGTACTAATTAGTAAAATACAAACATGATAACTTTTTTGTACTTTGTTATGTTGACAATGGAGATCTACGTGAACCAACTTCAATTTCCGTTTTTCCATTTCCATTCACCAGCTTACTAAGGGAGCAAGAAGAAGGGGGCACGCTAAGGGAGTCCTTAGCGTGCGTAAATAGTTTTACTTCAAAAAACCGCTCATTGCGCACGCCAACGGCAAGCGTTCTTGTTACATTACAGGACCTATATTATCTTCCATAACTATAAATGAACAATGATACGAAGCATGTGGCAGGGTATGTCTGGAGACACACGTTCGCGCGGCTCGGCGAAGACTGGGTCTTCCTCGCGCTGCTGGGCATCATCATGGCTGTACTCAACTTCGCCATGGACAGGGGGATTGCTGTTTGTAATAATGGTGAGTTTCACACATGCCATGGTACCTAGCGTTTCACCACATTTTTGTCTAAGTGACAAAATAGAACGGTGAAGGTAAAAGTCGTGAGGAAATCGTCATGTGTCATCCACCAACCTTCACTTGGCTAACGTGGTGGAACCTGTACTGTAGATAGCACCATGTTATGCTGAGTTCAAAAATGTCGGGTGAACGGACGGCAGTGCAGGTTATAAATAAATATATATATATAATATTATAAATCCCCTCCACCCCTTTTTTAAAAGTCCCCTGATCACATACATAGATTGTAGACCCTAACTAGGGTGCCTTGTATCTAGGGATCCAGGAACTACGAGGATCATGGTCCCACAACATCTCTTTGATTGTTAATCAACGCGCTATGCTAATAATAATAATAATAACACCCAATGGACGCCCAACGCCCAATGAAAGACTTTTATGTGTGACCGCTACAAAAAATAGTATTTAAAATTGAGCGCAATTGTGCTTTGGAGGGCGCGTTTGGGTCTTGTCGCTAGACAACAGTCGGAAGCCTTGGGTGACCTACAAATTCTGACCTACAGATTCTGGGCTTACCACTTGCCCACAGTAGGAAGGCGTTATAATAATTGAAACGGTGTGAACCAAAAGGGATTAACTGTCAAATTGATAATTTCGAGAAAATTGACTTTAAACTTCAACGGCTTCATTTTGATGTAGAGTGCTTATTAAGTAATAGAAAAGGTTTATGTAAGTTTCCGTTGCATGAAAATATATTAATTCTATTTTAAAATACAAAATATAGTAAGTACTAATTCGAACAATTACTGTAAAAATATAATATAATATTTATGTAAGTATAATATAGTATGTATTTACAAACAAAAAGTATCTAAGTATTTTATCAGTTATCTGGTTCCCATAGTACAAGCTTTGCTTAGTTTGGGGCTAGATGGAGCTGTGTGAAATGTCCACAGATATTTATTTATTTATTATATAATAAATATAATAATGTTTTTATGCTAAGCGAACTGAATTCCTGTGTCAGATAAACCGTTTTTAGACTGAAAATCTCGAGATTTAAGCCTCATTTCTGTATGTTGAGATTGTATTATTGTAGATAATTTTACGCTGAATCCAACGATACCCATAACTCATTTTGTGAAAAAAATCAGTTAAAACCTTTTTGATCTCATCTCTTCAATTATGATTTAATCAAAAATTACTAATAATATCTGGTTCCTAATTAATTCTAATTGATTCCACGCTGGCCGAAGTTGTAACTGAAGAGGTAACGTAATATTTTTAATATTAATTTACTTATAATACGATAGTTTTAAAAAATTACGGGTCATTCCCGTATGCACTAAAATATAATGTGGGAGTTTTCAAGGTTTAAATTCACTCTTGGAATCGGTATTTTCTTAATAATGTCATAGTTTTAAGTTCGCTAGCTCAAGGGCATTCCTGGGTCGAGCCTTGGCTTATCCGTTGCCGGGATAAGAGCATCGATAGGACTACGTCCACTGGAAGAGTGGACCCTATGGAAACTACTTAATTTTTTTTTTAAATGTTTTGGCTGCACACTTTTGTATTTTTAGCCAGTGTCAAGTAATTGATAATTCATCAAGTTAATGATATTTCACGTAAATATATGTGAAGTCACAGTCGAAGTCATAGTCTAGTCAAAGTCATACTCCTAGTAAAGTGGTGGCAACTTTACTTAAAGCTTCTATGGAGTTTTGGAAACAACACGAAAAGAAACGTTTCACCATCATTATACCCTTTTCCCACACTCACGCTTGTAATCCAGCACGTAACGAATAGAATGCCACCAATTTTATGCACTAACACTGAAAATAACACAAGTTTTGGAGAATAATACAATGCAATCTTTTTCGCTTTCCCGCCAAAACTTCGAGAGTACATAATTCCTGTGAACATTCCAGCTCGTATGTGGATGTACAGTGAGGTGGCGACGTCGACCTTCAGCCAGTACGTGGCGTGGGTGTCGCTACCCGTGTGTTTGATACTCTTCGCGGCTGGCTTCGTGCACATCGTCGCCGCTCAGAGCATAGGTGAGGTTTCCGTTCAGCATTAGCTTCAAACTTTTAACATTGTTTTTTATGTAGATTAGCGCGACTTTTGACCTAAAGTGAGCCTATTTGCAATATATCTTTTGACTTTGACCGCAATTTTCCTGATATGCAGTCGATAGTGTAGCTTCGTCACTAAGACCTGCTTAAGATAATGTATTATTAAAATAGCGCTGATTTTGCGTTACTTCCATAAAATGCTTTAAATTCAAGCAAAATTGAATATTTACATTTTTAGACTGTAACATTTTTTTTTCTTTTTTTACGCCCAATGATCACATGCATAAATCCTAGACCCTAACTAGGACTTCTTGTATCTAGGACCCGGGAACTACGAGGACGATAGTCCCACAACACCCAGACTCAGAACAAGTATTTGCGCTTTTTTTCTGTGCACAATACTTGTCCTGCCGCGGGAATCGAACCCGTCGCCTCCGGGCTATGAGCCGACTTGCTCAACCACCACACCACTGTCCTGTTAGTTTGGGGCTGAGGCTGTCAATTTACAACACATACAATGCAATAATACTTTATTGATCACCAATATTTAACAATGCATTTAAAAACTTACAAAATAATGGTAGAACAATCGGTGACCTTATCGTATTCACCGATTTTTTCCAGGCTATCTTTGGATAGACAGGATTTATAAAACACGGAAACACAGAAAACGCAACACACAAGAAAAAACATGTGTAAATTGTGTTTAAAAATGTGTAACTAATATCATTCTCTTTAAAATTCCAGGTTCAGGGATCCCAGAGATGAAGACCATCCTACGAGGAGTTCATTTGAAAGAGTACCTCACGTACAGAGCCTTGATATCGAAGGTCATCGGTCTCACCGCCACGCTTGGCTCTGGTCTTCCGCTTGGAAAAGAGGTGAGGAGTTGAAGATCTCGGACTAAGGCCTGTATTACAGAATTGGCCTAAAATGAAATTCACAAAACAATTAACTGGTAATGAAATCTTGATTTGTGTGATTGACAACTGAGTGGTGCAGTCTTTGGGGGCTGCCAATACAAGTTAAAACTAAGTAACTTGTGACATATAGCTCATGGAAAGCGTTCGATGACGATGACGCGAGTTCCGTGAGTTGAATGATGTTCACCCTAAAAGTGCTTAACGCGCCTAAAGAAATTTCACTTCAATATAATCTGCTAACGAATTCCTACAGCAGTAAAGACACGACAAATCTACAACTCGACAGCTCCAAACGGTTTCGATTTCTGTTAAAGATTCCCTCTAGTAAAAATATCTTCTTCTTCTCTTCGTTAATCGCTTTTTAGCCAATGTCAAGTAAGGAATTTTGTACGGTTATGTCATGTCAAAGTCTTATTTTGTCAGTCAAAATGCCACAGTAAAATGGTAGATATTTTACTGAAGGCTCTAGGAAGCCTTGAAGAGAAAACGACAAGGTATGGTTTTAAAACTTGGAACCATTTGCCAACACTCGTGCACGTTCACGAACACTTCACGAATACTAATCCACCCTTATTAAACGGGTAATGATAAAAAGTTCAAAATTCACAACCGTCATTTTCGGATTCTTTTCAACGACCTTTCTAAAAATATCAAAATTTAATAAAAAGTTCCGAATCAGTTTTATTAATAGGGTGAGATTCGGCTCGACCCTCCTCCCCTAAACATCTCACGTAATTGAAGGGGTGAGAACAAAAAGGATTTAACAGATTTTTTTCGCAAAATGACTTATGGGTATCGTTGGATTCAGCGTGAAATTATCTTCAATAATACATTCTCAAAATAGCGAAATGAGGCTTAAATCTCGAGATTTTGAGTCTAAAAACGGTTTATCTGTCACAGGAATACAGCTCGCTTAGCATATAAACATTATTATATTTATTTTATTATATTATATTTTTACAGTAATTGTATGAATTAGTACTATATTTAGTATTTAAAATAGAATTAAAACATTTTCAAGCAACTGAAACTTACATAAACCTTTTCTTTACCTTATAAGCACTCTACATTAAAATGACGCCGTTGACGTTTAAAGTCAATTTTCTCGAAACTGTCAATTTGTCAGTTAAATCCTTTTTATTCTCAACCCTTCAATTGATACATTGACCTCTAGGGTCCGTCCGTCCACATAGCGTCCATGGTGGCCGCATTGCTGTCGAAGCTGGTGACCACGTTCCAGGGTATCTACAGCAATGAGTCTAGAACCAGTGAAATGTTGGCGGCGGCGTGCG
This sequence comes from Ennomos fuscantarius, assembly GCA_905220475.3. NCBI lineage: Eukaryota > Metazoa > Arthropoda > Insecta > Lepidoptera > Geometridae > Ennomos > Ennomos fuscantarius. Next base: position 10,186,998 of record HG992048.1, on the reverse strand, counting down.
CTGTTGGTGTTGCCTCCTGCTTCGCTGCACCGGTTGGAGGTACGAGTTTTTTAGAGGCATTTAAAAAAATGGATCCATTAAACACTGTTATTCTGTTGCCAAATTCACGAAATCCCGTCATAATAGGCAACACTTTATTTATTACAAGGTACCGATTCGAGAAGTATTTCGAGATTACCCTATAAAGAGAACATAAAGTCTTTAAAGATCATTTAAAACATAGTATTTATTTGTCAGGAGTTACGATATAGAAATGACTGTCATAAAAAAAGACTTCAACACAAAGGAATTTATATATTTTATTTATTATTTATTTATTTATTGACTGACTCGATAGTTCAGTTTGTAGTAACCCTGCCTTCTGAACTGTAGGTTCGATTCCCATCCAGGACAAACATTTGTGTGATAAACATCGATGTTGGTTCTGTGTCTGGGTGTTATATTGTATTCTATTAATTTATTTACAAACAAAAAGTTTATAAGTATTGTATCAGTTATCTGGTTCCCATAGTACAAGCTTTGCTTAGTTTGGGGCTAGATGGCGTTGTGTGAGATGTCCACACATATAATTAGTTAATTAAAAATTTATTTATTTATTTTTATCTTTATATAAATCAGCTCTGATAAATCTATCTCTTTCTCTCACACTGATTGTACCTCACTCTGTCTCTCTCTGTATTACCATTATTGTTTTCTTCTTTCAGGTGTACTGTTCTCCATAGAAGTTACGACCACATACTTTGCCGTCAGAAATTACTGGAGAGGATTCTTCGCGGCTTGTTGCAGTGCCATTGTAAGAAAGACTTTAGTGTCATGTTAAAAAACATATAATCGTACAGTTATTAGCCCATATCTTCTCACAGTAGGGTAAACGTAACGCGTCAGAAGAGCAGCGCTATAGTGACAGAACGAGAGGCAACTGTTTGGGGTAGGCTCGTAGCGCTGTGCGAGCTGAACTATACTTTATTGCGTTGAACAAAGAGTCGCTATTTATTTAAGCGATTTCGCGGAGTGAATCTTCTGTAACGGTACTAAAACCTAAAGTGATGATAAGATCTTCATTTGAATCGTGCTAAGGTCATAAAGCTGGTGAATTCCCAGATGTTCCGGCTTCTGTCGGTGTGGTCGGGCGCGATGCCGACAGTGAAGCCTCTGTTCCCGACACATCTTCCGCAGGACTTCCCATTTGATCCGCAGGAGTTTGCAGTTTTTGTCTTGTTGGGGTGAGGAGCTCTAACGATCACCAATAAAATAGTCTGATAAATTTGTCAGCCTCTGTGGTGTGGTGGTTGAGCAGGTTGGCTCATAACCTGGAGGCGGTGGGTTCGATTCCCGCGACAGGACAAGTATTTGTGCAGAGAAAAAAGCGTATATACTTGTTCTGTGTCTGTTAGTTCCTGGGTCCCGAGACACAGGGAATGCTAGTCGGAGTCCAGGATCTATGTATGTGATCGTTGGGCGTTATTATTATTAATCATAAATATTTCAGAATATCCATTAATAGTTTACTTTTCTTCTACATTCGGAAGTGGTGTTCCTCTTCTGGTGGAACTGGAAGAAGGTTGGCTCCTCGAAGTCAACACCCTTGAGGATGCCTCGTGTGGACGCGAAACAGTCGGTTTTTGGATAATCTATGGCCATCTTCAAAATTAATTCTATGAAATACCGATAAGCTGGCAACTTTGCGACGGTGCGAATCTGAATCATCGACCAACGCAGCGAGCATCAAACGTTGACCTGGTACTGCATTATAAACAGGAAAGATTTGTATGTAAGTATGTCTGTAACGAATTGGCACAAAAAGTACTGGACCGATTAAAACACAATTTTCACCATTTGTATGCTACATTATCACTGATTAATATAGGCTATTTTAATTGACGGGGGGCGAGTTGGCTGGACTGCAGTCGCGACCACTTCTCGCCCCGGTACGGCGGACGAGGTGCTCACGGGGGGGTTTTAGTGGGTTCGAGTCCCACATACCCCCTGTCACCACCCCAGTGGTGGCAGAGAAGTGCAAGGGCATTTCCCCCCCTCAAAAAACAAGGCTATTTTAATTGCAAGAAACAAATGTTTATGCCAAAATGTTGAAATAATAAATGTTCACGTGCGAAGCCGGGACGGGCCGCTAGCTTATATAATTTTATGTGAATAGAAAAGAATATTTTTTTATTATTAAGCTGTGTACAGGATGATTGTATGGTGCTGCTAAGTTACTATGTTCTAACAGCCTTATTAATAAACACGAACTAGCTTTAGACTAGTTACACCATCTTTTGTCTCTCTCGATCCAGCTAAATATTCCAGTAGGAAAAAAAGGACAAAAGCTGAAGTAACTAATCCGAGACTAATACCCGTATAAACATAAACTTATTGATAATAATAAGGCTGTAACAGTTATGTCCATTTTGAACGTACAATAAGTATTATAACAATTTTGGCGGGAAAACGAAAAAGATCGCGTCGCCGCATTGTATTATTTTCCAAAACTTGTGTTATTTTCAGTGTTAGTGCATAAAATTGGTGGCATTTTATTCGTTAAGTGCTGGATTACAGGCGTGGGAAAATGGTATAATGATGGTGAAACGTTTTTTTCGTGTTGTTTCCAAAACTCCATAGAAGTTTCAAGTAAAGTTGCCACTACTAGGAGTATGACTTTGACTAGATTATGACTTGACTTGATGATTTCGACTGTGACTTGACACATATTTGCGTAAATATCATTAACTTGAAAAATTATCAATTACTCGACACTGGCTAAATACACAAAAGTGTGGAGCCAAAACATAAAAAAAAGTATTATAACAATTTAAAGAATAATGTAATATTTATTTATTTATTTATTTATTGCTTAAATATATTTGGTGCTTAAGTATACACTTAAAGTAACCTAAAATATATACTCTGACAAGAGTGTTGCAATTTGTTAAGGCAAACAGTAACTTATGAAGTAAGCTAAAGGTATTTAAGTATTTACAATGATAAGTAAAGTAACAAGTAATAGTAGGTAATAAGTAAGTAATAGTTATAGTAATAATAATTATGAGTAATAATAGTAGTATAAAAAGTAAATGGGTTGACAAGATAGTATTAATAAGTTGTTTAATGAGATTGAAGCATTTTGTCATTAAAATAATCATCATATATATTTGGGTCCAGGATTGTAGGCGGCCTGCTGGCAGCGCTGTGGGTGTACCTGCACAGGCAATATGTACTGTTCATGAGAAACACTAAGGTGCTTAGCAACTTCTTACAGAAAAAGTAAGTAGAAAATGTCCATCTCATAATGGGAAATAGTTCAATATTTTCAAATTCAAATTCAAATCATTTATTTTGTGATACACAGGTCATAAAACAGATGTTACAATAAAAATATGAAGTCCATACTGCGATCAGCCGCAACAGCATACAAAAATTACAAATAAGCTGAAGCTTTTAATATAAAAGTGTCACTTATAGCATTATTATATTCAAAGTCAAAGTCAAAAGATTTTATTGCAAATAGGCTAATTTTAGCACTTTTACAAGTCAAAATTATATTAGGTACTTAAAATTAAGTTATTTCACTAAGCATATAATATTCTTAAATTAATTAAATTACATCACAGATAAAAGTCAACAGGTAATAAATAGGTCCATTTAATTGTATTATATTAAAGTCAATTACTCATCAAAAAATCAGCAAGCGAGTAAAATGTTTGGTCGATTAAATATTGAAATAATTTACGTTTGAATGTGTGAAGGTCATTGCACTCTTTTATATGGCTTGGAATTTTATTTTATTTTAATTTTACATGGAATATAAACAGCATATATGTTGATATTTGAAGTGATTATATCGATATCGAGAAGTCCAGATCCAGATCCATTCATACGACTGGCCCGTTAGCTCAGTTGGTAGTAGCCTTCTGGACTGCAGGTTGTGGGTTCGATTCCCACCCAGGACAAACATTTGTGTGATGAACATAGGTGTTTGTTCTGTGTCTGGGTGTTATATTGTATTCTGTGTATGTATTTACAAACAAAAAGTATCTAAGTATTGTATCAGTTATCTGGTTACCACAGTACAAGCTTTGCTTAGTTTGGGGCTATAGATGGCGCTGTCTGAAATGTCCACAGATATTTATTTATTTACTATTTATTTATACGTGACATGTATATGACATGTATATGTCATGTATAAATATCTGACAAAAAACAATTTACAATGTACATATCATATATGATTGGTAAAAGTTCATGCGATTTTAGGTTTTTTTTTACATCGATTTATGAAATTTAAAAACATTTTTAAAAAAGGGCGTTGTTGATTTTACGAAATATCAACCGGTTCTCGATAGTTATCGAAAATCGTGACCTTTCGTGGTCGAAATACCACCCACCGATTTGACTCAACGTTCTTAATTAGAACGCCTAAGGAATGGAATGCCAGCGTCTGTGTTTCCGGCGAAATATGACCCGGGCGTGTTCAAGAGAAGAGTGAATAGGTATTTACTTCGCTAGCATGCTGCACCTTCGGTCGCATCGTCACTTCCCATCAGGTGAGAGCGCGAACAAATGCTAGACAAGTTTAAAAAAAAAATCGCTGTTGAACTACCGATATCATTGTTAAATTATTCAAATATCGACCATTTTAAAAACGAAACGGCTTTGTTTAATAAAATTATAAATAAAATAACTGTATATTTTAAAATAAATTATAAAAATATACATACCATTGTATACATGCCGGATTGCTTGTACCAGTTGTGGGAAAGAGAGCTTCTTTTTTCAAACTCGCATATTGTACTTAGTACTCGCATATTGTAGGCTTGTTATATAATATTTGACAATAAGCGTTACGTAATTTTATTTTTATCATAGCGCTTTATTTTTATCATTTTGACTAGTAAAAGCGCAAAAAATAGCCTATTTACAATAAAATCCTTTGACATTGACATTTCCAGTCGTTTCATCTACCCCGGGTTCATGACTCTAGCAGTGATGTCGATCCTATTCCCGCCGGGGATCGGGAAGTACATGGCCGCCGACCTCGGCAACCAGGAACAGGTAATATTGACATTATATAACAAATACAATAACAACAATAACAATAAAAATAACGCCCAACGATCACGTACATAGATCCTGGATCCTAACTAGGAATCCTTGTGTCTAAGGACCCAGGAACTACGAGGACCATGGTCCCATAACACCCAGACTCAGAACAGGTATTTGCGCTTTTTTCTGTGCATGAATACTTGTCCTGCCGCAGGAACCAAACACGCCGCCTCCGGGTTATGAGCCGACCTGCTCAACCGCCACACCAAAGAGCGAAATCGGTTCAGCCGTTCTTGAGTTATAAATAGTTTAACTAACCCGACTTTGTTTTACATATATAGATTAGTAAAGGATCACCCAAAAACCATGAATTTTTATGCCTATGTAGTAATGGTGTTGAGGTGCTTATGAAAATAAAAGCTCTAGATTTATAATATACAAATAAGTATATATTGTTAGTAAAATAATTTCTTGCAACTAGTGAAATTACTGGGCAATTGAGACTTTATGATCTGATATCACAGCCTAGTAATCTTATTACCAGACTGTGCGCATGTCTCAGGATAATGTGCGCAGTGCAGTGTCATGCGAAACTTTATATTTTAAAGTTTCGAGTGACACTGTTTTGTTAATGGCGGCCGTGTCGCTTAACGTTAGGTGAACCAATAGCACGTCACGTTATTCATTAACATACATTTAAAAAAATACAAATATTGATTTTTCAAATGATCCTGCGCTAGTAATATGTTTTAATTGTAATAATTTTACTAAGTGGTAGGACTTAGCTGCGAAGTTCGTCTAGGTAGGTACCACCGCTTTGCCAGTTATTCTGCCGACAAGCAAGCACTGCTGTGTTCCGGTTTGAAGGGCACTGTAGCTAGTGAAATTACTCGGCAATTGTGACTTTATGATCTTGCTCACAGTCGAGTAATGTTATTACCAGACTGTGCTGATGTCTCAGGATGATGTGCGCAGTGCAGTGTCACACGAAACTCTTTTTTAGTTTCGAGTGACACTGTTCTGTTATGGGCGGCCGTGGCGCTTAACATCGGGTGGACGACTGCCTCGTCACATCATTAATTAACATAAAAAAGAAAAAAAATGTAATGTATCCCTTTTTGCCTTGTTATTTGTTACACGTTTCCGTTCGCCAGGTGCTGTCGATGTTCGCGAACTTCACGTGGAGCGACCAGCTGACGGCGGAGCAGGCGGCCGTCGTGGCGCACTGGCAGACTCCGGAGGTGGACCACTTCGGCTGTCTCGTCATATACTTCTTCTCGATTGTAAGTACTCATATGGAGTTTTTTGGGCGGGTAAACGAAAAAGATCGCGTCGCCGCATTGTATTATTTTATATTACCGACACAATCCGGTTTTTTTTTGGTTTGGCTCCACACTTTTGTGTATTTAGCGAGTGTCAAGTAATTGATAATTTTTCAAGTTAATTAATATGTAATTATATGTGTCAAGTCACAGTCCAAATCATAATCTAGTCTAGTCTAGTCAAGTCATACTCCTAGTAAAGTGGTGGCAACTTTACCAGAAGCTTCTATGGAGTTTTGGAAACAACACGTAAAGAAACGTTTCACCATCATTATACCACTTTCCCACACTCATGCCTATAAGCCAGCACTTAACGAATAAAATGCCACCAATTTTATGCACTAACACTGAATATAGCACAAGTTTTGGAAAATAATACAATGCGGTGACGCGATCTTTTCGTTTTCCCGCCGAAACTCTAATCCGGACTTTGTTCCGCTTAGCGGATCCTAACTAGGATTCCCTGTGTGTAGGGACCCAGGAACTAAATACTTTTCCTGCCGCGGGAATCGAACCCGCCGCCTCAGGGTTATGAGCCGACTTGCTCAACCACTACACCAAAGAGGTTGTCTAAGGTTATCATTTAGTATAAACATAGGTGCTTATCACCGCTAACAAACATTATCAATGTTATAACAACTGCTTTCAATTAACGCAAAATTAACGAACAACTATTGTTCTAAAAACATTTGTTTAAAAGTCCGTTATACAACTTGTTACAATAAAAACGTTTGTACAAACAAACAAACCGCTCTACAATATCTTCCATAGATTCACTACTCATTGCACGGGACGAGGTGGCCGAGTGGTTAAGGCGTTGGACTGCTAATCCAATGTGCTCTGCACGCGTGGGTTCGAATCCCATCCTCGTCGGATGTTTTGGAAAAATTATACAGATTGTGTTTGTAAATAGGCATATAAACTAGAAATAATTATCACTTGAGATTTTTATAACTTAGCTAGCGCTAAGCGCGAACTTAAGACCTGTCAAATATTAGTGCAGTACAAGTCACGGCAGTTTAAGTAAAGTATGCCTCGGCTGTAGGGATTTATTTATTTATTAGGTTTTAGAAGACTCGACTATTGTACGCTAAAATATACAATAAAATTAAGTAACAATAAAGCCATTAAAAAGTCTTCACATGTAGAGAGGGATAGATATATTGCGATCGTAATTAAAATTTTCATTTCAAATAAAAAAAATCTGAAATAAATACTGATAAGATAGAAAAAGCGTGAATGAGTTCCGTGTAACACTGCAACTGATATGGGGAACCGTGCCGCTTAACATCAGGTGAACGACTAGCTCGTCATGTCATCCTTAACATATTTTTGAAGCAAAACTTCTTACGCACGTTTGACTTGGGGGTAAGCTGGTGAGGCGAACTGAAGTTGAAAGTTGTTGGTTAATGTAGATCTCCATTGTCAACATAACAAAGTAAAAAAATTGTATTATCATGTTGGTATGTCCGGTAAAATAACAATTTACAATTGTTAAGATGGCGACATTAACATTAAACAAAGCAAAAACAAAGTTATACCGACCGATAGATGGAGCTAAACTAAAGAAGTTTTACTTCAGTCGTGTGGTCTAAAGCACATGATCTAGTAGCTGTCATCTTCTATACATATAAAATTCAAAGTCTGGACTGACTGACTTACATATCAACGCACAGCTTAAACCGCTGGTCTTAGAGACTTACAATTTGGAGGGTGTGTTGTTTGTAAAGTGTAAGTATCCTCTAAAAAAGGATTTTTCGAAATTCCACCCCTAAGAGGGTGAAATGGGTGATTGAATAATCTATAAAAAAATCTTCCTTTCCTATAAGCCACGCGGACGAAGCCGCGGGTAGAAGCTAGTTTATATTATACGAGCTTCAGCCCGCAGCTTAGCCCGCGGCGTGGCCTTTGGGAAAATAATTTAACCACCCATTTCACCCTCTTAAAGGTGGAATTTCGAAAAATCCTTTCTTAGCGGATGCCTACGTCATAACATCTACCTGCATGCCAAATTTCAGGCCGATCCGTCCAGTGGTTTGGGCTGTGCGTTGATAGATCACTATATATGTCTGTCAATCAGTCAGTCACTTTTGAGTTATATATATTTAGATTTCTACTATATTTCTATAACCACTACTTCACTCTTCAAAATCGCGAACTGAAAGCAATCCATCTAATTATTTGTATATGTATGTATATAATAATATGTATTATATTTGTATTATTGTGTGTATTTAATTTTGTATATATATTATGCTGTTATTCATATTATTACCAGTTTAGACATATAGTTAAATTGTAGTTTTTGTAGTTTTCTTTTCTTGTATGTCCCATCAATGTTGCACTATTGCATTACACCAGGACTAACTGGAAGATAATGCTCTATAGCATTAAGCTCGCCTATATACCTTCAATTGTCGTTGTTTGTGCAATAAAACATTTTCTATCTATCTATCTATATTTTTCCTTCATTTTAGAATGCCCATTCTTATGCCCATCGCGTTTTCTTACCTTTTACCATTTATGATTAACATAGATGTTTGTTCTGTGTCTGGGTGTTATATTGTATTCTATGCATGTATTTACAAACAAAAAGCATCTAAGTATTGTATTAGTTATCTGGTTCCCATAGTACAAGCTTTGCTTAGTTTGGGACTATATGGCGTTGTGTGAGATGTCCACACATATTTATTATTATTTTATTTTTTAATGTAATGGTTTTTGTTTGTAACTGCCGGCAGTTCTTCCTGTCCCTAGTATCGTGCACGCTGCCGGTGCCGGCCGGGATCTTCGTGCCGGCCTTCAAGATGGGCGCCTGCCTCGGCCGGTTCACCGGCGAGCTCATGCACTACTTCTGGCCGCTCGGGGTCGCCTACGGAGGCCACATACAGAAGATACTGCCGGGTTTGTACATGCTTTTTACTAGGTGGCAGGACTTTTCTGTAAAGCTCGTCTAGGTAGGTACCACCGCTTTGCAAGTTATTCTGCTTGCGTAACCACTACTGTGTTCCGGTTTGAAGATCACTGGGCAATTGAGACTTTATGATCTGATCTCACAGTCGAGTAATCTTATTACCAGACTGTGCTGATGTCTCAGGATGATGTGCGCAGTGCAGTGTCGCGTGAAACTTTATAGTTTAGAGTGCCAAGTGACACTGTTCTGTTATGGGTGGCCGTGTCGCTTAACATCAGGTAAACAACTAGCTCGTCACATCATTCAATAACATAAAAACTTACCCTTACTACTTAGATTACTAACGCTAGTAATACTAACATTAGATACTTTTTATCCCGGAAAAATTAGAGTTCCCGCCGAAAAACGGCGGGTGAAACCGCGCGATGTTCTAACAGAATGTAATTATATTTATTCCTGAGCTAGTTTGGTTCAGTGTTTGCTGGTGTTACTTTCAATCTTTCGCACCTTTCGAATCCCGCTCGGCATCAATAACTTTTAAAGTTATGTGCTGAATTTTCAGTCCTTCTTACAACGGTGAAGGAATAATTGTCAAGAAAACAACAGTGTGATTAAAGAATCGCAAAATTCGATGATATGTGTCAGCCTTAATCCTTAGTCTTCAAATCGATAGTGAACAGGTATCTTCTAGATAAGCGTGTTACATCCTAGACCGCATCGTCACTTACCATTAGGTGCGATAGTGGTCAAACGCGAGCCTATCAAACATTAAAAAAAGCCACCAACCCGCATTTGGCCACCATGGTACAGTTCCAAAAGGAGATGAAAATATCTTAAAATCTTCTTAAAGGGGAAATCGTAAGGGAATTTAACTTTTAAAGTGGCTTTCTATGGTGAGGCCTATGTTCAGCAGTGGAGTAATCAGTATGGGGTATTGAGATTTATTTATTTATCCATAAACATTACAGAACAGTCTAATGCATTATGTTTTATAACAATTTAATAAAAGAACTTATTTATTTAACTTAGTATTCTACAATTATTATTTACACTTAATCTATTTAATCAAACTTAACCTATACATTACATACACATAAATTAAACAAAACAAAATATTAACAAAAACTGCAGAAAAACAAAATACCGAATAAATGGCACTTATAAAAATAATAAAGATAGGAAGGGGGGGTATAATTGGGGGTTGACTGGCCCGATAGCTCAGTTAGTAGTAACCCTGCCTTCTGAACTGTGGGTTGTGGGTCCGATTCCCACCCAGGACAAACATTTGTGTGATGAACATAGGTGTTTGTTCTGTGTCTGGGTGTTATATTGTATTATATGTATATATTTACAAACAAAAAGTATTTAAGTATTGTATCAGTTATCTAGTACCCATAATACGAGCTTTGCTTAGTTTGGGGCTAGATGGCGTTGTGTGAGATGTTCGCACATATTATTATTATTATTATAATAATAAGGGGACGTTTGCACATAATCCAGATCTAAATGATCTGGATTTCATATATTGCTTCGACTTTAATTGGTCCCTATCGACCTTTACAGCGTCACTGGCCTGGAAAGGCCATTACCCCAGCGGTGGGAACGTATGGGATGATCATGTAATGAACGTATTTACGTTGTGGGTGCAGGTGGTTACGCGGTGGTTGGCGCAGCCGCGTTCACGGGAGCGGTGACCCACACCGTCTCTACCATTGTAATCGTCAGTGAAATGACAGGACAGGTATAACCATCACATCACATCACACTATCACACTAATATTATAAAGGCGAAAGTTTGTATATGTATATGTGTGTATGTTTGTTAATCCTTCACGCTCAAACGACTAAACGGATTTGGATGAAATTCGGTACCGATAGCTTATACACTAGATTAACATATAGGCTACATTTAGTCCCGGAAAAGTGAAATTTTCCTGTGGGATAAGCAAGTAATTAAAATACTTTTTATCCGCCGGCGAAACCGCGAGGCACAACTAGTTAGCAACTAATTATTTGTTTTGTTGACTTTTGACTATGAATTTGAATGAATGGAATGAATGTATGACTGAATGAAGGAACTGTAGGCAAAGAAGTAAATCGAAGTGAGATTTAAGCCTTCAAATCGAGAGTGAACAGGTACCTTCTAGGCAAGCGTGTTACATCCTAGACCGCATCGTTACTTACCATCAGGTGCGATAGTGGTCAAACGTAAGCCTATCAAACAAAAAAAAATCGAGACCCACACAAAAAAAGTTGAACTAAAGATGTATAAATGAAAATAATATGTGTTTAACTCGAACACCAATTGCAATAGCTATTTATATGTTCCGTGATACTCTTATTAATGATCGACATTAGAGAATCATCGATTATGACATCCAAAGTGCTGTTTCCAAAACTCCATAGAAGCTCTCTCTGGTAACGTTGCCACCACTTTAAAATCATAAATCATAAAATTTTATTGGTAAAAAAATTTACATGTCAGGCTCTCGAAAACATTACAACAATATTTAATAAATTATAATAACATGTCATTAATTAATAGAATAATATTAAGAATGAAAACATGTCATGACAAAATTAAAACAAATCAAAAATAATAAAATAAAAAAAATTATAAGTATTCTTCAAATATGTCAATGTCAAATAAAAATTATTTAGATAAATAGTTCACAATTATACAAACAATAATTTAAATGTTAACATAACTTATATTCTACAAATTCTTCAAAGCTGTAGAACGTTTGTTCGACAAGCCAGCGTTTAGTAGTTAGTTTAGCTTTACTAGGATTATGACTTGACTTGATGACATGGACTGTGATTTGAACTGACACATATATATATTAATTATTGAGAAATTATCAATTACTTGACACTGGCTAAATACACAAAAGTGTGGAGCCAAAACAAACAAAAAAAGAAAAGGTACCTGTTCCGGTCCCATTATTTTTCCCTCACCTTTATTGTGAAATACAAGCTGATGATTTGTTGTGTGTGTCCCAGGTGACCCACTTATTGCCCATCATGGCGGCGGTGTTGGCGGCCAACGCCGTGGCCTCCCTACTGCAGCCGTCTTGCTTCGACAGCATCATACTCATCAAGAAACTGCCTTATTTACCTGATCTACTCTCCTCTGCGAGCCGTAAGTAAACTACGTTTTTGTGTCTTTCTCGTTCGCTAACCACAACCTATGCGATTGAAAAGGATATAAGATTCTCAAGAATTATCAACGGAATACCAGCTAGTTCAGAAATGGCAAGTTTTAGAGTATGGCCGATATTGCCGTGCTCCAAAACTTGCAATTTCTGATTTTAGTCGTAAATAATTTTATAAGAAATAAGAAAAATTTACAGTTTAATAAAGCTATGCAAGAACAAAACATATAGACACAAATTAATATATTATAAGTTTTTTTTTTTGCATATTAGGCTATTGTTTTTGTAAATACACCACATGGTAAGGTAGGTGTGGATGTTTCCTGTTACTGCTTAATTCTGAGTTATTTTATTTCGAATCTATAGCTAATGGATTTCTAAAGTCTATTAACTATATATGTGTGGTCCGGCAGTTGGCACCCACTTGACCAAATTATCAACCCAAAAAACATCCGACGAGGATGGGATTCGAACCCACGCGTGCAGAGCACATTGGATTAGCAGTCCAACGCCTTAACCACTCGGCCACCTCGTCCTCTGGTGTGTGGGTTGAAATTACGGAACTGTAATAAAAATGTTTTTATTTATACAACTGTTTTTTTTTATTATTAGAATTATACTGTTCAATATACTATTATTTTATGGCAAGATCTTTCTTTCTTTTTATGTAGGGATGTGGTGAGTCATAGATATTAGAGCTATTTTTTTTATTTCATTAAAGTTGTATTCACAAACATTATTAATTTAATGTAGTGCACAGACAAAAACGATAAATAGATAATAAAATATTGCAACCCTGTACTTCCGCGTAAGAAGGTGAGAGGGTGAAAGGAAATAAGGAATAGAAAGGATGGAAGAAATAGCGAAAAGGGTGGAAAAATGACTACGTTAATGAAGGAGGAGTTACGCTGTAAAATAATTAATCTGACGTGCTTCACTTAGTTTTAAAGTAATAAATAAATTTTGCTGTGAATAGTTTTAAACTAAATCTAATTTGACAGTTGTAAAACGGTTCCAGTTCTTTTATTATATATATAAAATATTTACCTTTTATCATGCGAACTGTTAGGGAATGGAGCTCACTTATAGTATTATTATTAGTATTATTTATTATACTTCAACTGTCAAGTTAGATTTAGATTTTTTCCTAGAGTATAACAGTAGTACAAGCCTCGGTGGTAGGTTTCGGCCGTGGTCAATCGTCAGACAAAGCCTTGCCGTGAAGTGACCCAATCGTGTTTCGGGATGATGTCTGGTGTAGGTTGTAGCACAAAAAAAATTAGACACTATTTTACAGAGTCTGTGATGTGGTGGTTGAGCAGGTCGGCTCATAACCCGGAGGCGGCGGGCTCGATTCCCGCGACAGGACAAGAATTTGTGCACAGAAAAAAGCGCAAATACTTATTTTGAGTCTGGGTGTTATGGAATCGTATGTTATCGTATCGTAGTTCCTGGGTCCCTAGACACAGGGAATCCTATTTAGGGTTCAGGATCTATGTATGTGATCGTTGGGCGTTATTATTATTATTATTACTATACCCCGACTGCATTAATGTTAGACAGCTCCTAAGTTGGCACTTATTCCTCTATGACGTATTATTATAATAATAATAATAATATTGCAATGCATTTCGTTACGCCCTAGAGAGATAAGTTGGCTTTGGGCACTCATACTGCACTAGGAACAGGGATAAGCTAGCGGCCATACCGCGATCGCTCACGTAGTCCTCCAAATTAACGCATGTCATGGGCCCAACTGTATACAACAAGCTCCCGGACACTATTACATCGGCAATAACCTTGAAATGTTTTAAGTCTATACTAAAACTATGGCTTGTCGAGCAGTCCTTCTACAGTTATGACGAATATATTAGGTGAGTGACATATGTTATTTTTACACAGTTGATATATATTTTTTTTATTTTTTTGTGTTTATTATAATTGACCAATGTATTGACAACATATATTATAACATCAAAATTTATTTATTTATTAATTTCGTATACCTAAGAACGATGTAAAAAATGTTTCATTTAAATCACAGCATTCACCCTATTTACATAGGGCTCTATGATTTAAATGCACATGATAACAATGTAGGCTATTTTAAATTGTAAGAAGTATTTTGACTTTTTATGAATAATTTGATTATGATTAAGTTCGAACTTTGAGCTGTCAAACTTTAGCGCATATATTATGTACAGGTTTGTAATTTTCTTTCAAAATAATGTGTGTCTGATTTAATTTATTGTTCCAGGGATGTACGACATCTGTGTGGAAGACTTCATGGTGCGAGACGTCAAATATATCTGGAACAAGATGACCTTCCAGCAGTTGAAGGATCTCTTGAAAGAAAACAAGGTACGGATTTTTTATTGGTGTTAGGCAAAGCATTTGACCACTGCCTCGCTTGATTTAAAGCAATGGCGTGGTGTAAGATGGGGCATGCTCGCCTAGAAGATACCTGTTCACTCTCGACTTGAAAACTCCCAGGTTATAGGTAACTGGAAACAAGGTTGCCGGTAAGCAGTTCCATTCATTAGCTGTTCGCACTATGAAGTTAGTAGCGAAACGCTTAGTGCGTGGTTGAAGGAGTTTCAGTCGTCATAATATATATGGATGTCGTGTTTCTATGTATATTACTTAGTTGCGATGTATTCAATATATAGGATATTTTATATCCCGGAAAATTCTTAACGCAGGTGAAACCGAATATTTTTATCATTACAGACATCTAAAATTAATAATAATAATAACGCCCAACGATCACATACGTAGATCCTGGACCCTAACTAGGATTCCCTGTGTCTAGGGACCTAGGAACTACGAGGACCATGGTCCTACAACACCCAGACTCAGAACAATTATTTGCGCATTTTCAAACACTTGTCCTTTTGTTGTTGTTGTGAATCGAACTCGCCGCCTCCGGGCTATGAGCCGACCCGCTCAACCACCACACCACAGAGGCTGTCAATTGTACAAAATTATAGCAGTCCTTTAACTATATCTGGTGTCAGAATTTTTAGGCCCCCCAAAGGTTACCGTCTTAACTTGTCTTAAGATAGCAGCTGAGAACGACGGCTTAACGTGCCCTCCGAAGCATGCTATCGCTCAGTAGTAAATACCACCTTTTGTAGCCGTCACCAAGTAGTGACCCGTTCGGCGGTTGGTGTGATTCTACCTTATATACCCAACGTAGAAGCTAAAGCCGTCATGATGCAGACGCCGTACGAAACACCTTCTTTCGCTACCATCATGGCTCAGCACCTACCATAGGAGTTTCTACCTTCATATGAAAAACTTGCAACCTTCAAAGATGTGATACAAAGTTTTCTCTCCGCAGACGATAAAAAGCTTCCCCCTAGTTGACAGCCCGTCGTCGATGGTGCTCCTCGGGTCCATCCACCGCTGGGAGCTGGTGAAGGTCATCGAGCGGCAAGTGGGCCGCGACCGCAGGCTCCAGGTGGCGGCGCTCTGGCTGCGGGAGGCCGAGCGGCGCCGCGGGGAGCAGCAGGCGCGGGGGCGCAGGCCGAGTCGCTTCGAGGTGAGGGGGAGGTGCAGGCTCCGGGTGGATGCACTCTGTCTTTACAGCCTCACTTGAAAGCGCCATTTCCAAATCCAGCGCAACTTATAATAACTTAAAACAAAAACCTATCAAACAATATATATAATATTAACTGTCCCGATAGCTCAGTTGGTAGAGTAACCCTGCTTTCTGAACTGTAGGTTGTGGATTCGAGACCCACCCAGGACAAACAATTGTGTGATGAACATCGATGTTTATTCTGTGTCTGGGTGTTATATTGTATTCTATTTATGTATTTACTTTGCTTAGTTTGAAACTAGGTGGCGCTGTGTGAAATGTCCACACAAAACTAGTCGCCACATTGTGCCTGATAATCTCAAAATACCCGTTCCCAAAAGACCTTTGTCTCATAATAGCTGAAACTGGAAGACCATAACGTCTGAAACCCAAAATGACTTAATCCCAAAATGTCTGAAAATTAAGAAGGCATATTGTCACTTAATATCAAGTGAAACATGGGCAAACGCAACTATTTTTGATATAAAACAAACATCCAGGTGACTCCAGCCCCCGACATGCTGGGGCTGCACCCCCCGACCGGCATGCTGCGGGGCACCTCACTCACCACCAAGGATCAAGGGGGATTGTTGCCCTGTAAGTACCTTCTTTTTTATTATAGTCAAAGCATTTGATCACTAACGACACTAACTCGCTTTATGCTAAACCATGACGTGATCTAAGATGTGGCGTGCTTGTCTAGAAGATACCTGTGGGGAACGCAACTTTAATTGCAATGCTACAAGAGAAATTACATTTAAATTTTGAAAAATTTCACACTGACTATGCACATAAACTGCGTATTGAAACTGTTAAATTCATACAATTTTGTGTTTCTATTGGTGGCAATTAAGTTACATGATCGCTATTCACGCTTATCTTGAAAACTCTCAGTTTATATTAACTGAAAATGACTGGATGGATAATTCGTATTTAGGCTATTCTTGGCTCCTATAGCGTGAGAGTAACATAATTTTCATACATTTGGACAGCCTTTGTGATGTGGTTGAGCAAGTCGGCTCCTAACCCGGTTCGACTCCCCCGACAAGACAAGTATTTATGCACTGAAAAAAAGCGCTAACTCTGGTTCTGTGTCCGGGTGTTGTCCATGGTCCTCGTAGTTCCTGGGTCCCTAGACACAGGGAACCCTAGTTAGGGTCAAGGATCTATGTATGTGATCGTTGGGCGTTATTATTACTAACTTGTTATATTTTTGTCCATTACAAACTCAATAGAGGGTAACAAAATTCCACCGCAAAACAAACACAATGCTTATTACAATGTGTATTACCTCCAGCCCCCGGTCAGCTGTTCCGTCCGAAGTCGATCCTGAAGAAGACGAACTCGTTCACCCTCACGCGAGGGCTCGCGTCCCCCGCGCCCCTCACCCCCT
Organism: Ennomos fuscantarius; assembly: GCA_905220475.3. NCBI lineage: Eukaryota > Metazoa > Arthropoda > Insecta > Lepidoptera > Geometridae > Ennomos > Ennomos fuscantarius. The sequence goes on along the minus strand of HG992048.1, from coordinate 10,169,591 downwards.
CCACCCCCGCCCCTAACGTCTACACCACCGTCACCGGGGCGGAGACCAGGTGAGAGGAAAACACATTTATTTATTTATTCATTTGTTTTTGGAGTAAAAATTCTTTACGCACTCTTGACTTGGAGAGTAAGCTGTTGAATGCGTGGCGAACTGAAGTTGAAGTTGGTTTACGTAGATCTCCATTGTGAACAAAGTAAAAAATTTGTATTATTATAACACTTTTTAAACTTTCGCGACTTGAACTCATATTGTAAAGATAAAACGGGTCTATTCGCGCACAAACATTATCAAAATATAATTTAGACTAACCTCGACGTTTCGACCAAGTTACATTGGCCGCGGTCACGAGGGGACTGGAGTAGCGGGTGTCAGCATCGTGCAGAACGGGCGTCGTCTCCAACTACCCGCATTTGATGTTCTAAATTTTCACTATCAGTATCCCGGCATATAATACTAACAGTATCGGCAGTTACACGCGAACACAAATCGCGACGCGAACACCTACTTATCACCGGATTCCACGCTAAGGATAACCTATAGCCATCTTCCCGATTGAAATTGCTATACTTCTTAATTTCAATGGCTTCTCGGACAACTCTTGGGTAAAATTGTTTGTCAGTAGCGTCGAGGTTAGTCAAAATTATATTTTGATAATTTTTGTATTATTATGTTGGTATGTCCATCATATCTTGGTGGAATGTGTGCGGAGACAGTTAAAAGCAACCTGCTCACTCAATACGGATCCAATCTTCTTGATGTCGGTGCAGTTCAAGCGGTCTTGTCCGCTCCACATAATAAAGCGGCAAGAGAGCTTTATGAAACGGTGTACGAGTTAATGAAAGTCTGAGATAGGAACTGTAGACAATGGTGCCGGCATAGTCGCGAAGCGACTCAAGGCACCTGATAAATCTCAGATAAAAAAAATTACACAACCGTGTGACGCAAGCTCTCGTCCAATCACGGCAACCAGTGTTGCCAATCAGAAAAACACCCAATTTACCTCAATTCAATTTCTAAAAGTACCACTCTTCCAGATTATTTTTGCCGTTTCGATATTGTTGAGTAAGATAACTATGTATAATTAAAGTGCCCTTTCCCCTTCATATAATGCTTCGCAAAAAACGTTACAATGTTATTCCTGAGTTCATCCCCAACCCCTAGGATCCGCGCGGCATTCGAGGCCATCTTCAAACGGTCAACCCTTCTACAAGACGTTGAGGGGGGGTTGCCCGACCAACTGTCGCCCGGCGGCGGCATGCCGCGCAGCCCTTCCATCAACAAGAAAGTGCAACTGGTAAGTTATATAGTTTATTTATTTAAGTTTTCAATAATGTTTATGGTCTCGTCGCATTATTATTATTATTATTATAGTTCTTTATTGCACTAAAATTACATTTACTAGGTGGTAGGACTTTTCTGCAAAGTTCGTCTAGATACCACCGCTTTGCCAGTTATTCTGCCGCCAAGCAGTAGTGTGCAAGCACTACTGTGTTCCGGTTTGAAGGGCACTACAGTGCGCCCAGTGTGATTTCACTAGCTACAGCTAGTGAAATTACTGGGCAAATGAGACTTTATGACCTGATCTCGCAGTCTAGTAATCTTATTACTAGATTGTGCTGATGTCTCAAAATGACGTGCGCAGTGCAGTGTCATGCGAAACTCTATATTTTAGAGTTCCGAGTGACACTGCAACTGATATGGGCAGCCGTGTCGTTTAACATCAGGCGAACGGTTAGCTCGTCAAGTCATTCCTAAACATAGAAAAAAAAAATCTGTTCTCATCGTACTATTATTATTATTATAATTCTTTATTGCACTAAAACAGTACAAAGGGAGGACATAATGCATTTTCTACCAGTCATCCACTCATAGTTTGAGAAAGAAGGATGTAGCCGTGCATCAAAATTTGTATGAGTAGTATTTGTAAAAAAAAATTATACAAAGTGTTTATATATATACATAATAAGAATACATATAATATACAAATAAATAGTGACAAATCGTTAAACCAGGTTAGGAAGGATTATTACAATAAGTACTCGTATGAATAGAACTCACTTCCCGTGGGTCGTAAGGTGGCTAAGAGGATATCCAAGGAATGTGTAGCACCATTCTTCTCGGTACATTAAAGACCGCCCATTTCAGACAGCCTATGTGGTGTAGTGGTTGAGCTGGTCGGCTCATAACTTGGAAACGGCGGGTTCTATTCTCGCGGCAGGACAAGTATTTGTGCATAGAAAAAAAAGCGCAAATACTTGTTCTGAGTCTGGGTGTTCTGGGTCCATGGTTCTCATAGTTCCTGGGTCCCTAGACACAGGAAGTCCTAGTTATCTCGTTCGTAGTGTCCAAGATCTATGTATGCGATCGTTGGGATCATCTTGTTTGTTTAAAAAAATGTTGAGGGCAAAATGTTTAAAAAATAAATGCCCACCCGTGCGAAGCCGGGACGGGCCGCTAGTCGGTTATAACATTATTTGTATCTATAACACTTTGTCTGGTGATTTAGCCTCGCGAGCGAGTGTGCGACATGTCTCCGGAAGACCAGAAGGCGTGGGAACAGCTGGAGATGGCCAAGGAGATAGACTTCGACAGGATGCTGGTCATCGCCAGGAAACGGGAACTGGTATGTAGATTTCCTTATGATTTGTGTCTAATTTCAATATAAAGGATAAAATTAACCTAATTTATCCATATTAATACACTTATTAATTTCAATGTAAATGATAAATTAGGTTTAATTACACTGATTAATATACTTATTAAAATCAATGTAAAGGATAAATTAGGTTTAATTATTCTGATTAATATACTTATTAATTTCAATGTAAAAAATAAATTAGGTTTAATTATTCTGATTAATATACTTATTAATTTCAATGTAAAAGATAAATTACGTTTAATTTTTCTTTTACATTAAAATTAATAAGTATGTATTAATATTAATTAGTGTGTATTGTTTATTTATTACCATTTATAATAAAACGTACACACACACACACACACACACACACACACACACACACACATGATGTTCTTTAAAACTACTTAGTATGGGTAAAATTGCCACTGACTCCTGAAATACAGTTTCCACTAGTTCGGGAGTCAGTTATCTGGTTCCCATATAAGCTTTGCTTAGTTCAGCACTAGAAGGCGCTGTAAGAAAATTCCACAGATATTTATTATTATTATTATTATTATTAGTTTGTATTTATAATTTTAGAACCCAGAAGAAGGTGATTACGAAGATGACACCCTGTACATCTGTCACATCGACCCAGCGCCCTTCCAGCTCGTCGAGAGGACATCACTACTCAAGGTATAGGACAAACATGTTGAGCCCCGGATGTTGATTGATTGTTTGTTTAATTGATTGTTTGGTAAATTGATTGTGTACTTCATTGGTTGTTTTATGAATTGATTTATTCATTGAGTTGATTGTTTGGTTCATTGATTGTATGGTAAATTGATTGTGTGGTCAATTGATTGTTTGATTAATTGGTTTATTCATTGATTGTTTGTTATATTACACTGATTGTGTGGTTAATGGATTGGTTATTATTTTATTGATTTTGTGGATTGATTCTTTATTTATTTAAACACAAAATATATTACTTAGTAATAAATATAAAAACTTAAGATACTATAACTTAAGATTTTATCATTGTGATATTGGACAGCCTTTGTGGTGTGATGGTTGAGCAGGTCGGCTCAAAACCCGGTTGCGGCGGGTTCGATTCCTAGTTAGGGTTCGATGCCCCGCCCGCGGTTCCACACACCAAAATTTTCTAAACTATCTTTTCGAACAGACAATAACAAAGACAACCAAAAATATGAATTAGCGAAAATGTTCCATCCGTTCACGCGTCATGCGATGACCGAAGGAAATAGAGACTCATCTAAATAATAGGTCTTTACCTATGAAATTGCCGTATTGCAGTACAGACTTTTTCAAACAAAAAAAAGTTTTGATTGGCTATGAATTCTAAATTCAAATTAATTTTGTTTTAAAAATATGACATTCTATTTACAATACAAGTCTTTTGTTTATTGATTAGCGTTGTATTTTCATTACATTTCAACATTTTTCCTCATAATGGATACTTTGAAATTTCGTGTAATTATGGAATATGAGTTCCGTCGTGGCACCAACGCGGCACAAACGACACGTAACATCAACGACGTTTACGGAGAGAACTGTACAAACGAACGTACAACCCGTTATTGGTTTGCTCGGTTCCGTTCTGGGAATTTTGACTTGAAAAATGAACCTCGTGGTCGTCCGGAAACTTTGGTCAACAATGATGAATTAAAGGCGATTGTGGAAGCTGATGAATCTCAATCTACAGCTGAGCTGGCAGCAGTTTTTGATGTTAGCATCAAAACAATATTGGTCCATTTGCGACAGATTGGCAAGATAAAAAAGCTTGATAGATGGGTGCCCCACGAACTTAACGATCGCCAGCGCAACGTACGCGTCGAGACTTGCCTTGCGCTGCTTAACAGGCACAGAAATGAAGGAATTTTGAACCGAATTGTTACGTGCGACGAAAAATGGATTCTTTTTGACAATCGAAAGCGCTCAGCAAGTTGCTTAGATCCTGGTTCGGTACCAAAGCAATGTGCAAAACGAAAAATGACCCCTAGAAAGGTGATGGTCACAGCTTGGTGGTCTAGTGCTGGTGTGATTCATCATAGCTTTTTACAAAACGGCGAGAGCATTACTGCAGATGTGTACATTGAAGAACTGACCACAATGATGGCGAAACTCGCACGTCTGCAACCAGCTTTGGTCAATCGGTCGTCTCCACTGCTACTTCACGACAACGCGGGACCCCATACTGCACAACAGACCGTCTCTAAGCTGCATGAGTTGGGTTTGGAAGCTCTGCCTCATCCACCATACTCACCAGATCTTGCGCCTACCGACTATTACTTTTTCCAAAATTTGGACAACTTTTTAGCGGGAAAAAAATTCAATTCCCGAGAGGCAGTACAAAACGCCTTTGAAGAGTTTGTTGTCTCCCGTCCTGCTGATTTTTTCAAGAAGGGCATCCATAAACTGCCACAGCGTTGGCAAAGATGCATTGATTGCAGGGGTGATTACTTTGAATAAAAGAAATAAATAAGTTCGAAAAAAAAATACTTTAACTTTTTTCAAACAAAACGGCAATTTCATAGGTAAAGACCTAATATATATAACTCAAAGGTGACTGACTGACTGACATAGTGATCTATCAACGCACAGCCCAAACCACTGGACGGATCGAGCTGAAATTAGGCATGCAGGTAGATGTTATGACGTAGGCATCCGCTAAGAAAGGATTTTTCGAAATTCCACCCTTAAGAGGGTGAAATGGGTGGTTGAATTATTTTCTCATAGGCCACGCCGCGGGCGAAGCTGCGGGCAGAAGCGCGTTTTTATATATACAGATAGATTAGCGATTGAAGGCGCAATTTTGCCCTTTCCATAAGACTTATAATTGAAGGGTTGAGAATAAAAAGGGTTTAACTGTCAAATTGATAGTTTCGAGAAAATTAACTTTAAACTTCAAAGGCGTCATTTTAATGTAGAGTGCTTATAAGGTAATAGAAAAGGTTTATGTAAGTTTCAGTTGCTTGAAAATGTTTTAATTCTATTTTAAAATACTACATGTAGGACTAGTTCATACAATTACTGTAAAAATATAATATAATAAAATAAATATAATATTTTTTTTATGCTAAGCGAGCTGTGTTCCTGTGACAGATAAACCGTTTTTAGACTCAAAATCTCAAGATTTAAGCCCCATTTTGAGAATGTATTATTGTAGATAATTTCACGCTGAATCCAACGATACCCACACATTTTTTGAAAAAAAAACAGTTAAACCCTTTTTATTCTCAGCCCTTCAATTATAAATGTGTAATTATTCCAGGTGCATTCATTATTCTCCACGCTGGGCGTGAGTCGAGCGTACGTCACAGCCATCGGCCGGCTCATAGGCGTAGTCTCGCTTAAAGAGGTATGCATATTACATATTAATACTGCAATACTAGGTGGTAGGACTTTGTTGCAAAGTTCATCTAGGTAGGCACCACCGCTTTGCCAGTTATTCTGCCGCCAAGCAGTAGTGCGCAAACACTGCTGTGTTCCGGTTTGAAGGGCACTGTAGCTAGTGAAATTACTGGGCAAATGAGACTTTATGATCTGATCTCACAGTTTAGTAATCTTATTACTAGATTGTGCTGATGTCTCTGGATGACGTGCGCAGTGCAGTGTCACGCGAACCTCTATTCTTTAGAGTTCCGAGTGACACTGCAGCTGATATGGGCAGCCGTGTCGTTTAACATCAGGCGAACGGCTAGCTCGTCACGTCATTCCTTAACATAAAAAAAAATATTCTTCGATTGTAACTGGAACAAAACACAACTTAGCATGAAGTTCGCCTATATACTTATTTTATTCTTGCGATAAAGTATTTGACTATTTTAATAGTTCCGTTGGTAGTAGCCTTCTGAGCTGTAGGTTGTGGGTTCGATTCCCACCCAGGACAAACATTTGTGTGATGAACATAGGTGTATGTTCTGTGTCTGGGTGTTATATTGTATTTTATGTATGTATTTACAAACAAAAAGTATCATAAGTATTGTATCAGCTACTGGTTCCCAGACTACAAGCTTTGCTTAGTTTGGGGCTAGATGGCGCTGTGTGAAATATGCATACATTTTATTATAATTATTATTTTATTTATTTTCTATCTATCTAGATTGTAAATTAATAAGGGCGTGAAAAATAACTGCAAATGATATATGGTTATAATTTTTTTTATAGCCATGTAAACTAATTCAATTTATTGGTCCGAACCACGCTTCGTTTAATGTTTTTCTTTTGACCTTGTACTGTTTTTTTTATTTATTTTGGTAAACTTTATGCTTACTTATCTAAATAAACTTTGCGCAATGTGATTTTGAATTTTTAACTTGAATTTCTATTTAAATGTATAGCTTTAAAATTTGTGATCAAAATGTGAGTTAAACTTACCAAAATTGTATATCCATTTTGTTTCTTCCCCGCAGCTCCGCAAAGCAATAGAAGATGTGAACAGCGGCGCCCTAACGGTCGCCACTCGGCCTTCGCCCCCCGACACGCCCCTGCCCACCCTCATCAAGATACAGGCATCCGAGCCCGCGCCCCCTTCCGACAGTGAAACAGCTAAGCTTACCACCACTGAGAAAGAAAAATAGACCAAAGTGACTAGAATAGGTCAATATTTACCGATGGGAAAAGTAAAATAAAATATTGGGAATGGGAAACGTAGAGTGAAATATTGAAAATGGGAGACGTAAAGTGAAATATTGGGAATAGGAAACGTAAAGTGAAATATTGGAAATGGGAAACGTAAACTGAAATATTGGAAATAGGAAACGTAAAGTGAAATATCAAAGCGTAAGTACGGTTCTTTTATTAATTAATGTATTTATTTTAATGTAAAGTTAGTTAAAGAAAAATTTAATCAAGGGGGATTTAAAACCTTTCGCATCTTTTGATGTATTCATTTAATCCTTCTTTTGTGTCTATTCCGTCGTAGAGCAATTTTATGAAAAATAATTCCCATTAGACGTTATATATATATTTAATATTGGGAATTTTTTCCCGATCACTGAACGTCTTTTGGGAAATTTTAAAATATTTGTATATGTCAACGTGAATTGTTAAGTCGATTTTGAAATGTCTGTATAATTTATGTACCTTATTATAATTTCAATTAAAGATTGACAGAAAGAGCTATGTTAGATAATTTTGGGGAATAAGCAAGTTTTGATCATCATTGACTTAGCAGTTAGTTAGTTAATGGATGACTTTGGGATATAAAATCCCATTAATAGCTTATAAGCGTCATGTAAACCCAAAGTTCAGTCACAAATTACTAATACGTAAATGAAGGTTATTTAAATCCGAGACTACGAAGTATTACTTAGTTATTCCTTACATGTAATGGTCGATTTAAAAGACATTCTTAGAAAAACTGTGTTAATTAAGTGTTCATTTTGCCCTTTATCTCTAAGCATAATGTTAGCACTTGTCATATTTAACTTTTAAAACTATTGCCGATGTCATACTTTAGAATTTTTGAAGTAAAAACAAATCGTCACAAATCACGTTAATTATTTTAGTGGATATTTTGTTGTAGTATATTTTTTATAGATGTTTTGTTTATACATGGTGCTCTCAAAAAACGAGATTAGTACTTTTAGTGTTTTTTTTTTTTAAGATACAAGTTCCATTTTTTGGAAACGTGTGTGTGTACGCAATGACACAAAAAAATCCGAGTGTGTACTTAAGTGCATCACTCGTAAAATAATAGTGCCTTATATTAGGAGTATTTTTCTCAAACTGTTAATCATTTTCTAGAACTTTTATATTCATTTCTAATTTATAAAGTTATTAAACTTTCTGGAGTTTTTGTAATACAGCATTTGCAAAATAGTCCGTTATTTATCCAAATCAACGGTTCAAAGGCTTGTGATCGTCCAAATCATTCCAAAAGTATTGTCTTCTAGAACGTAAGTTTAGTTTTAGGTTTAATGTTAGAAAATGGCGTCAATACATTGTCCAATTCCAGGCTCTTTATCTTGGAAAATATCTATGAATGTGCCATCAAATTTGGCATTTATACTGAAGTACTGTTATTGTTGAGGTACTATTCGTCTGAGAAATCTTGTGAGAATCATACCAAAAACATTCTAAATTAAGTAAAATGATTTTCTACTATTTTGGTAATTTTTCTATAACGACTGCGCAACTAATTAAACATTTTCTACTAACGCTACTACGACCACATCGAGCCAAATATATTCTATAAATTAAATTCTAGATACTTTTTATAAATTTATAAAGTTTTTAAAGTAAAATAAATTTGTTATAATAATTGTTGCGTTTGTTGTCTATTTGTGAATTAAACTTTTTTGTAGCTACTAAAATACTACAAATCGAAATGGTTAATCCATTTAAAAATTTTTTTTCCTAACACATTGTTTCATTTTCAATAAAAAAAAACGTTAGTTTGTTATTTAACCTTACTAAAGATAACAAACGTTGAACATTAGTGTATCCTCAAATTCTGTGATTTATTGTTAAATTTAACATTTGACGGAGTGTTGTCTGCAGCCCTAATGCAACACCTGCATATAGAACAATGACGTCTTAAATGAATTTTATATAAAAAACTTTTATTTAAGCGCCAATGAAGATTTTCCCAATAGCTTAGATTTTTTTCGATTCGAATATTGGATAGTTTTTAGGTAATAATGGCAACATTGCTTTTTCTACCTTTTAATACTCGGCCAATCCAATGAGTAACATAGTTTCTCACTGTTTTATAAACATTATGAATTTCATTTAAAACGTCAAATTATAAATTAGTTATTTATTGTAATTCAACGAACGTTTGCGAGTCGATCACTAGGTTGTAAGTTAAAATAATTATTTATATTGGCCGCCGCGCGCGGGCTGTAGTTAGGAAAATGACGGTAGTTGCATTTTATATTGTGATCTGTTGCTTTTTGGTTAATAAAGATTGTGTTGTGTCGTTAATATTGCTTTTTCGTTTTATTTAGACCCTCTTTCAGGTGTTTGGTACACGTCTGTATTTTTTTTGTTTGGGTTTGGCTCCACACTTTCGTGTATTTAGCCAGTGTCAACTTGAGATATTATCAAATTGATAATATCTCAAGTTAATTAATATCATTTAATGTGTGAAGTCAAGTCAGAGTCCAAGTCATCAAGTTAAGTCATAGTCTAGTCTAGTCAAGTTATACTCCTAGTAAAGTGGTGGCAACTTTACCAGAAACTTCTATGGAGTTTTGGAAACAACACGAAAAGAAACGTTTCACCATCATTATAGCACTTTCCCACACTCATGCCTGTAATTCAGCACTTAACGAATAAAACGCCACCAATTTTATGCACTAAAACTGAAGATAACACAAGTTTTTAAAAATAATACAATGCGGCGACGCGATTTTATTCGTTTTCCCGCCAAAAACCCTTACGTCTGTATTATTTCCAGGTCATTGTAATCTATACATACAAAAGAAAATCGTGTCAGTTACACTATTTATAAAATTACGGCTGAACCAATTTGATTGGAAATTGGTGGGGAGGTAGTTTAGAACTAGGAGACGGACATAGGATACTTTTTATCTCGTTCGACCGCGTTTTACTAACTCACCCGTGCAAAGCCGGGGCGACCAACTAGTTTGTTATGAAAGTTTACAAGGTGAATTTTTCAGTGGACGGTTAAAGCTAAAACTAAAAACCTGACTGGTCTGATTGTTCAGTTGGTAGTGGCCTTGCCATCTAAACTGTCGGTTGTGGGTTCAATTTCCACCCATAACAAACATTTGTGTGATGAACATCGATTGTTTGGTCTATATCTGGGTGTTATATTGTATTCTATGTATGTATTTACAAACAAAACGTATATGATTCGACTGGCCCGATAGCTCAGTTGGTAGTAACCCTAACCTAACCTAACCTTCTGAATTGTGGGTTGTGGGTTCGATTCCCACCCAGAACAAACATTTGTGTGATGAACATAGATGTTTGTTTTGTGTCTGGGTGTTATATTGTATTCTATGTATGTATTTACAAAACAAAACGTATATGAGTATTGTATCAGTTATCTGGTTTACATAGTACAAGCTTCTTAGTTTGAGACTAGATGGCGCTGTGTGAAATGTCCACACATATGTAATTATTTATTGATTAAAAAAGAATAGTGAAAATTACTCTGTGGAGTCTCGGGCCCGATTTTGATGGAAACAAAAACTGCATCATTGGATTTTTGAAAATCAATATTCCTAATCCAATTTAGGAATATTGATTTTGCAAAAACGAACACAACAGTTTTGAAAAATTAACAACACACTAATTATTCCTCCATTCGATAGTGTCTCTAATAAGGATGTATTAGATCGTTGGACGTTACTATTACTATAGATTAAAAGACAAACTTAGAAAATTGTTACTGCCTATATAAGATATGGAAAAATTATGTATTTTATTTAAATCAACGGTTCGGAACGTGATAAGGAATATCGATTTTTCAAATACCCAATGATTCAATTTTGCTCTCTCGCATCTCACCCACTCGTATTTTTACATTTTTTTAGTAACTATACATTTACACATGCTTTTACAATTACACATGCCCTGTCACGTTCACAAAATACCCACACACACATACACGCATGCACGCCCCCCCTTTCCCCTCCCCATCCCCACACACACTCAACACACTCAGTTTTTTAAATTAGACAAAGGTTATCCTATTTTAAAACACTATCGGTAATAAAAGAAAATGTATCATTAAATACTTTTATTTTCTCTAACATTCGTCTAATCTTATTTTCTATAATACTCAGACACCGTAATTAAATGGATCCGTTAATTATAAGAACTATAACCTGGTATACAAATATTAAGTACATTGATTTTGATATAATTATATTATATTATACATATTTATATTATATATTGTTTTATAACAGCGCCTTTTTTTATAAAAATACATAATTATCAATATTGTTATTCTCCATGTGTTCTCTAAAATATATAAAAGAAAGTCGTGTTAGTTACACTATTTATAACTCAAGAACGGCTGAAACGATTTGGCTGAAAATTGGTGGGGAGATAGCTTAGAACCAGGCGACGGACATAGGATACTTTTTATCCCGTTCAACAGGGTTTTACTAATTCTCCCGTGCGAAGCCGTGGCGGTTCAACTAGTATATTATTCGCCGACCGTAGTATAATTAATTTATCGAATAAAACTATCATAAGGTTTATATCTAAATACACATAGGAACATAACATCTAAATAAATTATTAATTATTACTAATAATATTAAGTATTATTAATAATTTTAATTACATTAATAATATCACAACTTATCTCAATTGTTGATAATTTATCATACTAAGATTTACATTACGTTAACGTAAACAATGTTAAAACATTTCAAGTCGCGTGAAATAATGGTGATAGGATAGTGGATAAACATATTCTAATGTATTAAATATAAGTAATACGAATTATACACACACTCTTAAAGTAATAACAATTTTAACACACACACACACACTCTACCACCCCACCCCACCCCCCCTCTCTTAAAACGCCACTTTGGGCGGTTATCACTGGCTTAGCTAAGGCGTGCGCCTTGGTGATTGCAGACTTTAATGTACTCAGGAGAATGCTGCCATTCCCTGGATATTCCCTTAGCCGGCTCTGCGGGAAGTAATGGAATGATCCTTCGCAAACCGGGACCGAATGATAATTTTGAGTTCCGAGTGAACCTGCCACTGATATGGGTAGCCGTGTTGCTTAACATCAGACAAGCGGTTAAATCGTCGCGGCATTCCTTAACATTCATTACAATTTTTTTTAATGGGCTCAACACAGGCAATAAGTAGGTAATTTATCTTATTACAAAATAATATTTAAATCCTCATTTTTACACTAAATAAATGCACTGGTAAGTTATAACTGTCAATATCACAACTCTACATCAAAAACTAACTACCTAACCCAACTAATGTTCAATTAAAATGTATAGGAATCCATTTTATTCTAATAACACTAGTCTGTAACTTGTTTGTAAATTGAATGTGTTTTAAGTTTAAACAAATAAAAATGAAAATACGTCGCGGGTCGCACATTCTGGCAAGGTCTAGCTCAACTAGTTGTAAAATGATAAGATCAGAAACATGAAACACAACTTAACCAGTTGTGTTTCTTGAAACATGAAACACAACTGGTTAAATTGTGTTTCATGTTGTGACTGGTTAAGTGTTAATTGTAATCACCGTGCAGTCTAAGTTTTAAAAGTCATTTCTCTTAAAATTTACTGGATCACATACAGCCACAGGACTCTACCACCATGTTTGGGAGAGTCTTCTGCGTCACAGTATTCGTAGAGTCTAAGTAGAGCAGTTGCAGAGAGCTAAACGTGGTCGGCGCGCAACAGGGCTTGAACTCTGCCTTGCGATCCGACACAGTGTAGAAATATTTCTGTGGACAATGCAGAAAAAGGATAAGCTTAAGAGGATCAAAGTATTTCAGGAGTTTTCATTAATCAAATTAGATGTGATGCTAAATGGTAGTTATTCTATGGCCAAAACCATTCTAAACTTTTAAGAGGAAGGAGGGGATGCGTTTCTTCATACAAACGTATTCCCTTATTTTCTTCCTGGATTAGGCCTTGAGACAATTTCTTTTTCTTCGGCATACGTACGCCCCTATCACTTGATTTATTCAGAAACTAATTACAAAAGGAAATATGATCCACCAAAAATTGCCCCGTTTTATAGCCGTGATGAATGACTACCATACCCATTTGAAAAGTTTTAAACGTAAAAAAGACAAACCTAGATATACCCATTTTACAAATTTAAATACAAAAAAGGTGATCTACACTATGTATGTTGAAACAGTCGGGTAAATTATAAAAACTTGTCGATAAGATACTTACTCTAATAATATTATGATGATAACTACTAGCTAACGTAACAGCGCTGATGGGCGCGCAGCTTCCCTTGCAGAAGTAGGCGTGATAGCCCTCAGGTTTGATGATCCAATCATCCCAGCCGAGCTCTTTGAAGCTGACATGCAGGGGCTCTCTGCAGCACTCCGTGGTGGAAGCGCTGCACTCCAGGGAGCGACTCCGGCGCCGTTTGCCGGCGTACTTCGTGTACAGCACCAGGAATGGGCGGTGCTTCTCATGGAACGAAAGGGGTGATTTTCGTAGCTGGAAGAAATCAATTATTTGGTAAATTACATTGCAAAAGATAGGTGAATTGGGGAACTATGAGATAGGTCATGGTCAAGTACTTATAATGAACCTATGTATTTCGTTGGTGTCTTAACTCGTGAGTGTAGTTTTGTAATATTCTTGGGTACCCACTATTTTAATAAATTTTTCTCCATCTGCTCCGACTTATCCCACCAGGTGGTCGGACTCTTCTGCAAAGTTCGTATAGGTAGGTTGCCAATTATTCTGCCGCCAAGCAGTAGTGCGCAGGGTCTATTGTGTTCTGGTTTGACGGGCATTTAAGCTAGTGAAATTACTGGGCAAATAAGACTTTATGACTATATCTCACAGTCTAGTAACGATCTAATTACCAGACTGTTGATATCTCAGGATGACGTGCCAATGCAGTGTCACGCGAAACTTTATATTTTAGAGTTTTGAGTGACGCTGCAACTGTTTTGGGTGGGCGTATCGCTTAACATCAGGTGAACGATTAGCTCGTTACGTCATTCATCAACATTTAAAAATCGTACATGGTTATCGTCACGCCATATTGTTCGCCACTTATATTATATTATATTCTTATTTTTGTTACAAATATGTAACCAAAATAAGAATTATCGAGATGTTCTAAGTATTTAATTTTAGGTCATATATTCACCTGACAGGTCCTACAAGCGACGTGTAGCGTATGGAGTCTCTCCCGTCCCTCCAGCCAGACTCGGACAGCCCAGGCCAGCTCCACCCGGACCCAGCCCTCGCCGATGTCGGTTTCTTTGATGGCGATGGGCTTCGTCTTCTTGAACTTCTGCTGGCTGTCCCAGTGGGCTGCCTCAGAAATCACGAACGTCTGGTTGTATTCATCCATTGGATCTCGCTCCTGGGAATGGTTTAGAAGTAAGAAGTTTACTTAGTTTATTGAAGTAAAACTTCTTTACGCTCAACTTGGAAAGTAAGCTGGCGGGACGAAGTTGAGAGTTCACGTAGATTTCCATTGTCAACATAACAAAGTAAAAAAAATACTATTATGTTGGTATCTCTGGTAAAATGACAATTTACAATTGTCAAGATGGCGACATTAACAAAATTATACCAGCCGATAGATGAAGCTAAATTAAAGCAGTTTTACTTCAGTCGTGTGGTCTAAAGCATACTCGTTTTTTAATATTATTACTTTTTTACGGTATCATAATTAAAGATTTAAAATTTGGGTATAAGTTGTATCGAAAAAAAGCAAAATATTTACTTAATAGTATTTTATTTACTACGAATGAACCTGGCAGTAAGAGACGAGTATTAAGTCTTCACCTACCTTATAGAACCACAGTTCCACTACGTTGACTTCTTCAGGTTCGACGTCCGGTGGCAGCTCGAACTGTAGGCATTTGAACGGATATCGGCCCGAAGTCAGACATTCACCTGGAACAAGAGAGATAGTATATAAAAAATGACTTTAAAAAAATAGAGCAATAATAATTGCTAATTTTAGATTTTTGAAGAAAAACTTCCTTATCCACGCTTGACTTGGGGAATTAGCGGGTGAATGTGAGGCGAACGGAGGTTGAAGTTGGTTCACATAGAGTTCCACTGTCAACATAACAACATTAATTTTTTTTATTATAATGTTGGTATTTCCGGTAAAATATCAATCTACAATTTTCAAGATGGCGACATTAACATTAAACAAGTTATATCGGCCGATAAATGGAGCTAAACAAATGAAGTTTTAGTTCAGTTTTGTGGTCTAAAGCATGTTTTTTTAACCATATAATGATATTTTGGTTAAACAAAAACGATTCCGAGTTCTTCTAGTCGTTTTAAATTAATAATTATCCGTCGTCTAAATTCGGACCAGCCATCGGGTATGACGAGAATGTCGACTTTGATCATTCCGCCACCAATAAAGCGTAAGATCAAGGATCTGAACGACAATAATTGGAAGTAGGCACGCTATGCTGACCCCTGCTAATTGGACCAAGGAATGACCCAAGGGTGAAGAACTGGAGATAACCGCGGGCATGCGTGTACCTTGCCGGCTGCGACTTATCATTTACCCACGCTTCCACCGACACGGAGTTTCTTTACCGTTGGTCTTGGGTTTTACTTATTGAATTCGGATCAATTATACAATTTCTACAACCATTCATAAAATTCTATATTATAACTTCTCATTTCTGTTTCATTCGCTATTATTTTTTATGTTTTTTCTGTAATCTAAACATTAAATCCTTTTTAACTGTTCAAATCCAACGAACACTTTTGTAACGTCTCAAAAAAATTAGAAAAACAAATGTTTGTAAAACTGGCCTCCACAACACAGGGAATCCTAGTGTGGAGCCCAGGGCTCGAATAATAATATCTACTGTCAACTAAAATCATGACTTTGTATTTGATTAATTCACATACCTACTTAAGTAAGGATGATATTGTTATTGTTGCTATTGTTTGCTGAAATAAATCTTATTCTTATTCTAAAAAAAAAAAAAATTCTAAAAATTGTTTTCCTAAGTACGTCAACTAATTTGCTCATAAAAAACTAATATCTTGATTTTAAAAGAATGAAAGAAGGAAATAAAATACATTTATTCCAAGAATTGCTAAGTAGAAAATGCTTTATTATTCATTCCTCCTTTAATACTAAACACTAAAGAATTAAGTAAATCAATTAATTAATATCACTTAGGTACTTCTAAATATATATAACTCAAAGGTAACTGACTGATGGACTGACTGATGCATGCAGGTAGATGTTATGATGTAGGCATCCGCTAAGAAAGGATTTTTCGAAATTCCACCCTTAAGAGGGTGAAATGGGTGGTTGAATTATTTTCCCATAGGCCACGCCGCGGGCGCAGCTGCGAGCAGAAGCTCGTATAAGATAAAATTCTTGCGAGATAAGATCCAAAATGAGGAGATCGAAGAAGTTGAAGTGGCAATGTGATAGACAACTGGGAGTTTTAGGTAGCCTCAACATAGACACCTGGGAATTATAAGTCTTCTGTGTTAATAAAACGTATTTTTGTGATTATGATAACACAAAACGTTTAAATAACAATTAGGCATAAAGGTTTGTTATATTTGTAAGTTAACTTGGATTTTGAACCCTATTGATACACGCGATTTCCTTGTTTACAAAACAATATATTTGTTTTATCACGAAACTGCTTGTAAATATTTTTCTGCTCAATCTATATCTGGGAACAATTAAGATATTAAATATGTCTTAATTGTTCCCAGATATAGATGCAATAATTTATTTACTGTTAATTTCTTATTGCGCATAAAAGATCAAGGTAGAGTTTAATTGAAAAAACTAAGTATCAATATATGATAAGGTTTGCATAAACAATTTAACGCCGCATGTATCGATATATTTATTTCGTGGAGGCCCCTGGTACTTATTAAAGAATTAATCAGGGGGCATTGACCCATAACAATAACATTAACTCCCCATGTGATGGGGAACGACCTGCCGGGGTTGCCAATTTATCTCTTGCTCACTCACATGTTTCGTGGCTCAGTTTAACCACACAGCACTAATTAACTACGATTAAAAACGGTTTCTCTTTTCTATAAATAACCGATGAAATTAATCCGGTGCTTTGATAACACAGCACATATAAAACGTGATTGCAGTTTAAAGACGCATTGAGGGTGGAGTTCACCAGATTTATAAACGGCCGGTTATCAGTTTAACGGTCTGTCAAACCCTTTTTGATGTTCACTACAACATAACAGATGGTTAAATATCATAAACGCCTGATTATAAAGTCAGTAAGTTTCATATCTTTTAAATTATTTATAATTATATTACTAATAATTATATAACTACTACTAAATACTACTACTACTAACTACTAATAAATAATTATATACAGAACTTTTAGTACTTTATTACAGTAGGGGTCAGTCGTTTCAAGTGAAGCTAGTCCGCCAAGTTGGTCTAATTTGGCAAGCCCCGATGTGGTCTCATTAAGCCGTGTCAGACTGGCATTCATTTTGAAGTGAGACAATTACATTAAAATACCTAAACGATAAAGGACCAGCTTAAAGTGAATAAAAAAGTTACGAGTAAACAACATTATGATATGCAAGTAGCCGCTTGGTAATAATTACCTTTACTAAATACCACAAAAACTCATGTATCCATGTAACCATGTATCTTCGAAAAAATATTAAATTTTACCTGTCTTCCTGAAATGACGATAGGATGAAAATTCCCCAATAATCCTACCACCAAACTACCGAATATAACTAAATGGAATTTATTTCTAATGTATATAATCTGCCTAATTAACTTTTTGTCTCCTTTTTCTCGTTCCGAATCAGTGAATCCGTGACAATTAAACTAAATTATCTTTAATACTAAATTCTCGTTCCGTGCCGATAAGATCGTAAAAATTAACCGTCAATTAGACGCGAGAGGTCATCTGTTATCGCAGTGTCTCCGATGACCCGAATCTAAACAAATACCCGATTCTGTGCGCGCTGTTACTCACTCGGTGTACGCGTGATCCCGACATCTTTAACCGCGTGAGAATTTCTTCGCCAGAAATACTTACATTACAATAATCGGTGACCTATGTAAATAATCACATATTTTAAACATGATTTTTCCTTTTGTTTTGGGTCATATTCCAAGTATTTGTAAAGTATTGATTGTATCACATCTATTCGAAAAGAGCTAGTTTATTCTTATTAGATAGGCTCTTTAAATCCTAGGGACTAAAAGGTATTTGAATTTGGAATATGCATATTGTTAGTAAAAACTCCATGCACCAAAGAATCTTGAATATTGTATATATATTTATAAATATATAACTCAAAGGTGACTGACTGATTGACTGACTGACATAGTGATCTATCAACGCACAGCCCAAACCACTGGACGGATCGGGCTGAAATTTGGCATGCAGGTAGATGTTATGACGTAGGCATCGGCTAAGAAAGGATTTTTCGAAATTCCACCCTTAAGAGGGTGAAATGGGTGTTTGGATTATTTTCCCATAGGCCACACCGCGGGCGAAGCTGCAGGCAGAAGCTTATATTGTATAAACAAGTGACAGACAGGATTATAAAATAAGACACATGCGAGCAAAATCAAAGAGTTAAATATTACGCTCGGGATTCTACTCATACATACTCATACTTCACCACTCACCACTTTGGATTCACAGAACTCTCGCCTTTAATATATTTAAAATCATATTTTAAATCATTCAAATTTTGTGAAAACTTAACAAAACACAGATACATGCCCGAAGTGAGATTCATTAGTATTATTAATATTATTCACGTCTATCTACAATAGGTACCT
This sequence comes from Ennomos fuscantarius, assembly GCA_905220475.3. NCBI lineage: Eukaryota > Metazoa > Arthropoda > Insecta > Lepidoptera > Geometridae > Ennomos > Ennomos fuscantarius. The sequence continues at coordinate 10,150,480 of HG992048.1, read as the reverse complement.
ACTTATCATTTTGTTTCATATTACACAATTAATTAAAGACGCAGTTAATTACTAAATACTACTTACCAAAGCTCGCGAGACAAAAATAAATTAGTTTGAGGTCGAGAGGGCGCCACTCCGCTCCGAGCCACTTCACTGCCTATCACGGCACGGTTAAATAAATAAATTAGAAATAAGTTCCGTGTCTGTATCGGGCCCATTGACAAATCATTGTTTGATAAATGGTTTTACCTAATTTATTTGTAAGTACGTAATGAAGATGTGATGGCAGAACTCAGGTTAGATGACCGAGGGTCATTGAATCACTTTCCATAGAGTCTCTCACTTTCCATAGACTCTACCAGTGGACGTAGTCTTCTCGATCCTCTTATCCCGGCAACGGCCCAAGCCGAGGCTCACACCCCAGGGGTGTCGTCGAGCTAATTGCCTCCCGCTTTTGACGGCTGGGGGTCTAAGCATCTGCCCTCCCGCCCGGTTACGCTGTATAGGTCGGTAGAGACCAACAGAGACCCTGGGGAGGACTGGGTATGTCCAGTCAAATCACAATTGAAGGGGTGAGAACAAAAAGGATTTAACTGATTTTTTTCACAAAATGACTTATGGGTATCGTTGGATCGAGCGTGAAATCATCTACAATAATACATTCTCAAAATACCGAACTGAGGCTTGAATCTCTACATTTTGAATCTAAAAACGATTTACCTGTCACAGGAATACAGTTCGCTTAGCATAAAAACATTATTATATTTATTTTATTATATTATATTTTTACAGTAATTTTACGAATTAAGTCTATGTTTTATATTTTAAAATAGAAATCATACATTTTCAAGCAACTGAAACTTGCATAAACCTTTTCTATTACCTTATAAGCACTCTACATTAAAATGAAGCCGTTGACGTTTAAAGTCAATTTTCTCGACACTGTCAATTTGATAGTTAAACCCTTTTTATTCTCAACCCTTCAATTGTACAATTGTCAAGATGACGACATTAACATAATTAACATTAACAAAATGTTCAATAAGTAAGTACTTGAAAATTTTGTCCGGCGGAGGGCATTGGTATGCCAAAACACAGGTTTTCCTAGTTTGCGTACCAAAGTTTTCCAACCAGGAGTAAACTATTTGTATTTTTCGTAGACTGTTTTATGTTTAAACCGATGTTTGTAAACATTTAATAAACTATTTCATTTAATTTCATTATTTCAACATTAAGTAAAGTTATACCGGTCGATAGATGGAGCTAATCTAAAAAAGTAGTACTTTTTTATTTTGTCTTTGAGTATAATCTGACATCAAATAATCGACATTGAAATTTCATTCGTGGAAAGCGGGGATTACTCAGTCTGTACATTAGTGTACTTAAAATGTACCTGGTTATTTAATTTTCGTTTATTTCATTATTTAATAATTGTTACACAAAAGTGTTCGTGTATATTTGCGTTCGGGTGAATGCGAATAGTTTGAGATTGATGTTAAATATTTATAAAACCATTCAGCAATAAAAGTGAATAACAAGGATATAAAAAAATTTGTTATACCTAATAAAGGCAAATCATTATCAGTGAAACAATGTTTTATTGTCTTACATTGCTGATAAGTAATAAATGGGCCACGCTGTTATATAACTTGGACATTGTTTATAAGCTTAGATAAATGAAAAGCTATATAACTTCCGTCTTGGCAAACGTGCTTCTGGTAGATATAGGTCAAAGGGGAATCCGCTTTGATTTTTATCATTAAAAATAAGCCAATAAACATAAAATGTAACGCAGAGAGAAAACTGATATATTAAAATATTGCGTTGTTTATTTGCCGGATTGCTTGCACCAGTACAGTGCTCATTCCACAATGAGAACTTTTTTTCAAAATACTTTTTATACCGTACGATTGCGTTTTATTAAGACACCCGTGCGAAGCTGGGGTGGGTTAACTAGTGATTTATATGTTCTAAGTAAAATTTGACTTAAAAAATTGTTACTTCGTATGCTTAGGACAATGGCTTAAATAAGTATAGAATATCTGAATTTGACTTGTAAAAGTGTTGCCTATTTGCAAAAAAATATTTGAATAATATATGAATCAAGAAGAGATTAGCCTCCCGAATTTCGGCTCTGTCGAAGGAACTGTTTCATGAATAAAAGCTTAAAATGTACTTTGTTAGTCTCGGTAGTGAAAGCAATTTCTGTGCAAAATTTTATCCAAATCAGTTCAGACGTTTTGGCGTGAACGCTATTCAAAATAAAAGCTTGTAAAAATACCAACTTTTATTAAAGTATTTATATGTATTTATTTTTACTTTCATACCCTACGCGTTTACCGTACTTATACATTATAAAACACCGTATCTTATTGTATACATAACATTTTATGATTTTAAATCGAACGAAAAATTAACTGTATATTTTAAATATTGATTAAATGTTCATAAATATGTATATATATAAATAATCTTGGCAGGAAACAAATGAGAAAGTTAGGCGTTTCAACAGTAGGTCCCTCATCGTTCTACTCATTGGTCTACATTCATATAATAATAATAATATAATAATAATAATATGTGTGGACATCTCACACAACGCCATCTAGCCCCAAACTAAGCAAAGCTTGTGCTATGGGAACCAGATAACTGATACAATACTTAGATACTTTTTGTTTGTAAATACATACATAGAATACAATATAACACCCAGACACAGAACAAACACCTATGTTCATCACACAAATGTTTGTCCTGAGTGGGAATCGAACCCACAACCCACAGTTCAGAAGGCAGGGTACTACCAACTGAGCTGTCGGGCCAGTCATATAGTAATAAACATGTCTAAGAAATATGAGCTGTTGTACTATCTGTTCGACCTCTTATCAAAGGATTAACCTTCTAAACAGTCTTGTTGATAACAATCATTACGTGATACTACGGCGCGTGCGAAGCGAGTAGTGAGTGGACAAGATAAGAAGGCCGTCACGCGAGTGAACTGGATATCTTAAACATGCGCCAGCGCAGCCATCCTCATGGAACCGTGATTTCAACCCTTGTTGTCCCGATTTATCGAGGAGCTTACCGAGCGAAGGAACAAATTAAAGCTTACTTCAACTCGCAAAATTTGCTTTCATCTGTCCGGGTGTAAGTACGCATTTTTCTTTGAATCGACTTTTGACGAATCTCGACGAAGCTTGGTGTATATAGGTTCTATTCTACAATCAGTTCATGGATTTTTTTGTTGATGTTTTACTTCAAAATGGGAGTAAGTTTACTACAGCGCCATTTACTCGTACCGGCCAATTTTGACAATATCTAGCAGAAATATTGGGTAACTCAATGCTAAACAAATATTTACTTATTAAATATGACAAAAATCGACCAAAAGGTTGCCTAGATATAAGACCGTAGCCTGAGTTTGGGACGTAGCGAGTACCGACTGGCCCGTTAGCTCAGTTGGTAGTATACCTGCCTTCTAAACTGCAGGGTGTGGGTTCGATTCCCACCCAGGACAAACATTTGTGAGATGAACATCGATGTTTGTGTGTTATAAGTATATATTTTCAAATAAAAAGTGTATAAGTATTGTATCAGTTATCTGGTTCTAATATTACAAGATTTGCTTAGTTTGGGGCTAGATGGCGCTGTGTGAAATGTCCACAGATATTTATTTATTTACAATTAGAACATCAATCACGTCGTAAGATTTTCCTACTTATTAGTTATTTCCTGTTGTTGTATTTGTTACTTGGTCTTAGACTTTATCTATCTATCTATCTATATTGTAGTCTTACAAATCAAGACGGAAAGTAAAAGTAGGTATCATTTGATGAGTCCACAAGTCTACATTTACTGACCTGCCGACCCTACCGAGAGGTCAAGAATGCGGGCAGTTCTGTTTATCTTTTATGGATTTATTGACGCTTTCATATTTTTACGCTTAAGTACTTATCTAATTGGTGCAAATGGGTTTATCTACTATATAATTATTTTAGTTAATATTCATTTCTTGTCATTGATATCCAGTTTTTATTTGGGTATATGTAATAAAAATCATTTTGTAACGTATAAAACGTAATATTCGTTTGATTTGACCTCATTTGACTTAATTTTTACATTCATTGATCCCCCGTTTTGGTGGATTGTTTTATGCCTAATCCCAATATTGATTTTGACTATATTCGAACAAAAATTCTTCTAAATATTTATTGGTATGTCAACATGGTCAACTAAACTTTATATGTAACGATCCAATTAATATCGTGAATTTATATATACTAACCTACAATTTATATATACAGATTCACGCTTTTTATCATTAAAATTGAAATGTAACTGCAAATTTTCATTAAAGAAAAGAAAACATCTCTACTTACTTACAAACATTAACAGACTTTCTTTTAATTGACCTCATTTTTCTGGGACAAATATTTTATAACATGAGTTTTCAAAGTTTGAGTAATAAACAACACATACAGTAATTATGAAACAAAAAATATAAATAAATTCTTCAAAAGGTAAAAGACTACAGGAACATTATTCACATAATTCCTAACTTAATTTTCAGTACCCTGCAGCTGAATCTCTATTCAATAAATAAACAAAAACTTCTGCAATTTTATACTCAATAGAATTTAATAAGTCATGGCAAAGATCGCATTATGAACACTACCAACTACATTAACAGTTAAGTCATCAATTACTATCATTTTCTGAGAGCCAACGCTTACCTTCAACAGGAAAGATGATTTTCTGCTCCGTCCTTCCGTAGTAGTCATCGAACTCTGGCGTCTTCTCGGTCCCCTCGCTGAGCGTCTGCCCCTGCGCTACCGGCATGGGCAGGCTGTTCACCGGCAGCGCCACCGCCGGCTTCTTGCTCATCCGCAGCTTCTTCAAGATCTGCTGCTTCACAAACTCTATCCGCACTTCCGTCAGCTCCGTCACAGACAGGTCCCCGTTAGCGCAATTCCCGCAACTGGCCAACATCTCTCCCTCTAAACTTAAACAGCTAATGACTAGAAGGTACACAACCACTCGCGACATCTTGATCATGGCAGATTCCTTCTCCGCAGACAGTTAAAATATGCGAGTAAATCTAGCCGCATGCGTGCGTTTACCACAACTGCTTGGGAGCAACTGAATCGTGTTTCGCCGGTTAGCTTATTATATTAAAGGGGGTGTTCCTAGAGCCGGAGATTGTGTCCGTTATCAGTAGCTGGACAGTGGACCCGTGTGCAGCCGCCGACAGTCTGACAGCTTTACGAGAGGCTTACAACGGCGAGTCCTGCGCTGTAAATGTGTCAAGTTCCTCCTATCTGCTTACTGAGGAACTTGGAAGCCTCTTTGACTGCCCTTAGCTTTAGTTTATGACTAGCTTTTTACGGGCTTATAACTAAGGCAGAGCACCTTGCAACGTATGGAGTAAGTTACGTCAGTTTATATCGTAATCTTTAATAGAATGTTATTAGGCTATTTTCTAAATCATTTGACGTTTT